>VWZD01001522.1:1454388-1614006 GCA_013396695.1 Sakesphorus luctuosus | reverse complement strand
CAAAGGGTTTAATGGTTAGAAAGCACTCTGAGATCAGCAGGTGTCAACAGCACTGGAAAAGCAGACCCATGCAAGTGAACCGTGAGCCCAGCACACACACCCATGCCAGCCATGGGCATGATTTATTCTGTGCCTTCCTCTCACTCCCACTGCTCTCGTTACTGCTGTTTCCACCTGTGTTGAGGGCACATCCATGTGTTGAGGGCACAGCCATATTGCCCTGGAGGAGCCACCTCAATCCCTGCAGATTTGGCAAGTTGGAACCAGCTAGTGCAGGTACTGGGAACAGCACGGCCAGGACAGAGGCATTTGTTTATTCAGTGAAGGGTGGAGAGAGGTGCAAAGCCGGGGAAAACCTCTGATAGTAGCAGGAGCATGGATATGGTGCTTCAGACAGCAAAGGTCCCCTCAGGATTAAGAACTAGATCTTGGGGCAAGGGAGAGGAAGGGTGGGACATGGAAACCACAAAACCCCACAAAATATATTTAAGAAAAAAATCAGGGGTTTCTTACCGAGAGAAATCACATGTTTCCTCGTGACCAGAATATTGCAAATGGCCCAAAGAAAAATTCAAAACAAACAAACCCTCTCATCTGAGCATGTTCCTTCCCCTCCACTTCTCTGAGATTTCTCCAGTCCCCCACATCGTTCTCATCCCACTGTCATGCTGAGCTACCCATTAGTGGGCAAACAGAGCAAAGGGACAGGAGGGCTGAGCTGAGGATCCAAAGGAGACGCTATTTCAATTAGCGCAGCTTTGCTGCCCAAGCCCTTCTGTGCAAAGGACAGGGGTCTGGCTGAGAACATGAGGCACTGCTGGTACATAGGGGTCCCACTCATCCTGGGGGTCCAGCAGGACAGGGACAGGGGCCTGCAGGCAGCAGTGCCAGAGGAACAACTCCTGTCCTGCCAGGGAGACAGGCCAGCAGTGCCCATGGGCACATCTGCTCCTGCTTTTTTTACTTTCCCTGCCATCAGTGTTCAAAACAAGCTGTACCCAAGCCCAGAGGAAGGGCTGGCGCCTGCCTCATGGTACCTGGCAGAGGGAGGCATGGCAGAACAAGCACACAGTGCTGTGGACACTTCCCAGAAGTGCTGGATGTCTTGGCAGGGCTGGTGCTCTGCTCTTGCAGCATGCACAGGCAGAATGTGGCAACACACACACAGAGCTTCAGGTGCACCGAACACTGGAAAGGCTCCTATTTTTTTTTCATGCTTCAGAAGAGGACCATACAACAGCAAGTGCTTGGAGACCTCTCCATACAACCAAATTCTGTCCAGCAGTGGTCAAGCTCCTCACCCTCCTGGTCTCACAGACACCACTAAGAGCACACATGGCTATTTCACCTCTCCAAAGAGCACTTCCCCTCCACCTAAAACCCCCCAGAGCCTCAGTTTGGGAGCCCAGTTCAAAGCTGGTGTAAAGCAGCTCAGTACTGAGGTCAACCAGAACCACACCAATTTCTCCCAGCCATAGATCTGGCCCAGCTTTGCTGAGAACACTTGATCTCTTCCCTGAGCACTGCCAGCTGGGTGAAATACAGCTGCTGCTTCAATAGCGCTCACAGAAAAAAGGCCTGACATTATTCACAACAAAAAGACAAGTACTGCAGTGCTTGCTTTAGATTTCATGGGAGCAGTTTCCACTGGTTAGATGGGAGGAGGCCACGAGCAGGGGGAGATGAGCAGGGGGAGATGAGCAGGAGGAGCTGCTGGATGTCAGAGAGCTCTTTGGGCAAAGCTGTCATGAGCTCCCACCCAAGATATCCCACTGACCTACAGAACCCATGTGGTATCACCACCATCTCCCCATCCTAACCTTTCCATGGAGACTTCTGGTTGGCCAAGACCAGATCTTCCAGAAGAAGCTCCCATCTTATGGGCTCCATGACCTTCTCCAGCCCAAGCCCAGCAGCAAAACATAACATGCAGAAGGGCTGTTTTGTTTCAAGAGGAATCATGTAGACTCATGCTTGCTCATTTGCAGGCTAAAATTGAAGGGCCAATACCTTCCTGGGTGCTTTGCAGTCACCACTCTGGCTCACAGCTGCCTCAGGGCTCTGCTGCTCCTGCCATGCTGAAGCCTGACCCTTATAAACATAGGAGTGTTGCAGTGGCACCACTCACATTGTATGTAACCCCTACCGCTCTCTGTTGCCAGTATAAGCCAGGCAGACACCTTCTGTGGGGTTCTGGATACTGCTCTGCATCCTGGGATGTTTCTGAGTCATACCCTACCATGCACAGAGAAGTGTGAATAGGGTTTGCCACACATGACCTCTACAAGTCACACTTTGGTTGCCAGCTCTTCTCCCTTCCCATGAAAACAGAGACTAAATGACCCAGAGGAAACACCTCACTCTGACCAGGATGTTTCCATGGCACAGACTGCTAGCATGCACCAGATCTTTAGGATTTGGTCCCAGACCACCATCCATGGAGTGTCCCTGTCTCCTGGTAGACAGGGCACAGCCCCAGCTCTGTGCACAGCCCCAAATTGTTGCAGGGTACAGCTCTGACAAGACTCTAGAGACCACCTCCTTACCCAGCCAACCTTCACAAGCAGTTTTCTTCATCCTAGAGAGATAACAGATAAAAAACTTTCACTCCAAAGCAACCTCTTCTTTTAATGAAATGCTTCCTCACAGGTCTACAGCCCACAGTGGCAACATGACCCGCTGATCACTGGCATGATTATTTGCCAGGAGGGAAGGCATCCATTTTACAGTGAAAGCATTTAGAGAAGCGGATGGAGAACTTGCCAGGAGAGCCAGCCACAAGGAGAGGTGAAAAAAGAGAGCCAGTTAATCACCCAGCATGTGTTAAATGTCTGGATGGAAAATACTCTGAAAATATCTTGTATTTCAGAGCAAGCACATAGTTTTTGGTGATTCAGCCAGCTGAAGCCCTGGCCTCCAAGTTTCAGAGACAAACTAAGCCCATCTCTAAGCCCAGCCGTTGCTGGGCAGCTTCCTACATGGAAATGGCATCTGGACAACATAGTCTTGGGCACAGCTATTCCCACCCCACACTTGGGGACTTGCTCAGGGTGCCCTACACAAGGAGAGGTGTTAGGGAGGTTGGGTTTTGTGGTTGAAGCAAATGTTGGTCCTAGCATTTTACCAAATACCTGCTGGCCATCGTGATTCCAGAGTCCCACAGGTTCAGCTCAGCAGGAGGAGGAGGCTCCTATTCCCTTGGTTTCCTAGTATTTTAGGCATTTTGGTCAAGCTCCAACTCGGGACAGAAGCAGCTGGGCAATCTAGCCAGCTGCTCAGCATCTTCACAAGCCATACGGATGGGCTTGAGCCACCCAGCTCTGTGAGGAGAAATAACAGCCTAACCCTGGATCTGATTAATAATTCTCATTTTAACAACATGTTTGGCACTGGAGGAAGCTGCCAGCAAAAACTGTGGAGTCTAGTGCCTTATCCACCCACAGGAAATGAAAACAAGGCACTGCTGCTGTCAGCTTCATCTAAGACCTGTGTGGAGGATGAGGACCTTTCCTTCTGAAACTGCAGGCCCATGCCCAGCCAAGTGAGCTCCTGAAGATCATCAGTCCCAAACTCAGAGGATTAAGGCACTGAGCTTAGGCTGCTGGGGAGCCAACAGACATCCTGCTTAAGTACTCATTACTGCCCTGCACCCTCCACCCAGCCAGGCTGCTGCCATAGGACCCCTAGGTGCAGGATCTCCAAGGCTCCCCCAGATCCTTGGTGGGACAAGACAAGATGGGACACTCTGGGAGGGCAGTCAGTGGTAGGACAGGTGGAGATGATGTTGGTACCAATGTGGTCTTTCCTGGACTCTGCAGCCTGTGGTTTCCATGCCAGCCTGGCAAACAACCTCTGCTATTGTTTTCTGGGACAAGAATTGTAGAAGTTTCCACTTCCATTTTCGTCCCTCACCATCCTTTCTGAGAAAGTGCAAGCTAAGCCATGAAGCAAGTAGCGTTCAGCAAACAAGGGGAGGAGAAGAAGGTGCCCAGGTGTGGTCTGCATGCCTGGGCCAACCCTCCTGACAGCCAAGGAAAGGGCTTACTAAGAGGAGTCATGGGCACAACCTGTTGACAAAGGAGAGCTGGCTCCACCTGGAGCAAGGGATTAGAAACCTCATCACAGCCCTCAGATTCCTTTTAGCAAACCAACTGTGGCTGGAGGCAGGGATTAAACCCAGTGCTGAGGAATGTGGCTCCTTCCCGCTGCGGAGTCCAAGTTGGCACCGTGTCCTTACTCAAGACACGGCTTACATAATGCAGCTTATGAAAGCAAAATAGCCCAGCCTTGCCAGCCTGTGGGCAGGCCAGGATGGAGAGGAAATAAAGGAAGAGAAAGACATTTTTTGGCTGAGGTAAAGCCTAGCTGCCCCCTGCACCACTACCCCAACCTTGCACCATCTCACCAGGGAAGGAAGGGAGCAGTGAGGGAGGAGGCTTAGGAGAGGCAAAGCACCCAGCCCTTCTACAAGACTGTGAAGAGCTCCAGCCCTAGTGTTCAGTCTGGAGTCACAGAATATGGATTTTCCCTCCAATTTGCCCCTCTGACCCTGGGTTTCTCACCAGCCAAGCAGGTTACCATCGAGATCAACTCATGCATGCTCTGTGTGCAAGGCCACTGCAGGTTGTGTGGGGCTAACCCACGAGAAGTGCCCAGCCCCAAATCTCATTCCTTCCAAACACAGGCCAGATATCTCCAGAGGCAGCTGAGAGATGCTTTGATCCACATCGTCTCCCACTAGGAATGGAGACCCCTGAGATGCTTCAGTGTGAAGAGCACAACTGTTGGGTCTACCCAGAGTCCTCTGCATGTTCCTGTCCAAGGTCATTGCATAAGAGAGTGGGACAGTCCCCCAAACACTCAGCAGTGGCTCAGAGCAGAGTCACAAGGAACAAACGAAGATCCTCATTCATGAATCAAGCAATTCACAAGTGACATCTTTAGGCATCCAGATGAGTCATCACTCAGTGACTGACATCCCCATCATTTACATGGCCTGAGGAAAAGCAGATCCTACAGACCCGGCTGGGCCCCTTTATCAGCAAGCAAAGAGTCAGAGTTCAATTTAAAAGCCACAGGAGGCAGCATGGTGAAACCAGGCACTGCAAATAGGTTGTCCTTCCCAGCTGAATAGCCTGGGGAACCACTTGTGGGTGGAGAATATACTCATGAGCGAGGCCAGGTCCAACTCTGCATCCAGATGGCTGGGAAAGCCAGGCAGACCTCAGGAGATCTTCCCTGTCAAGAGCTCCCACTTGTTTCCTAAGCAGCTGTCCTCAGTTTAATCAGTAACTGAACAACTGGGATGAAATCTTGGCTCAGATGAAGCTGAATTACTGATGTCTTTGATGGCAGGATTTCCCTCCCAGCAGCTTCACCTCCTTTCTCATCTGGGTCCCACAAGAAACTACCAACTGGCCACACTTGACCTGTTCCCACTGAGCTGGGCTCCAGCACTCTTCTAGAGCATGCTCTGGCCTCTCTCCAAGAGGGAAAAAGACCTCCAGTCACTTTTCCTGTGGCTTTTATCACTGATCAACAGCAAGCATGGATTTCTGCCAGGACCTCAACTGCTGGACCTCCAGAAGGCATTTCAAGATAGCAAAGCAGGGCTGTCCTGATAACCTGAGCTTCTAGCCCAAACAGAGGCTCTTGCAGAGTTTTGCAAATCATCCTCTCAGCAGTTTGTGCCTGGCTCCCTTCCTGGGACCATCCCTTCCCATCCTCCACAGGCAGGAGATGCAGGACAGTCACACAGGCCAATATCAACATCCCAGGAAAAGGGGAAAACACAGACTTGGAGAAATAAAAACAGTTTCACCTAGCAACCAGAAGTGCCTCTCTTCTGCCCCTTTGGCCCCAGGTAAGGGCATCCAAAAAAAAGCTCAGCAAATCCTTATCCACTTAAGGCTGGCTGATTTCTTCTCCAAAGGCCATGTTCAGGGAGAGATGGGAGAGGTGTGTTCAGCCAGAGGTTGTGTAAGCAGATGAAGGCTGATCTACCGAAAAATGGTCATCTAGGAAGATCAAAGAGCACTAAAACCCCACCCAAAATAAGAAGGTAAGTGGCATATGGATACTGGAGCAGCATCAGGGCACCCTGAAAGTGTGAAAGGGTAGGAGAAATCCAAGCAGCCACACCTGATGCATCAGGTTTTGCAGAAAGAGGAAAGCCCTCGTGTCCTAACAATAATTGGGCTGGCACAGCCTGGCACTAGAAGATGCTTCAAGTGTAATCTTGATTAGCTCATCTGCTCTAGGCTGTATTTGAAGGGAGCTGTGGCTAATCTTATTTTGATTGCCTTAAAACTCAGTTATGGGGAAAAGCCTGGCATATGAGCAGATATATTAATCGTTTTGGAGCAGCCTTGTCTCCCAAGCTGGTGTTTGATTAAAAGGGAGCACAACCAACAGGCACTTCAAAAAGCTGGTGCTATTTTTGTCTGCTTCATTTGCAGCAGTTCCTGATGCTTCAATGTGCGCAGCAAACCCTTTGGGACCGATCCTTACTATATCATTATTCACATTTTAAGGATGTGTGAGTACAGAGAAAAGGGATTCACTTCCTCATGAGAGGCTAAGATCAAAAGTCAAAATGTTTTCTATGAATACATAAGCCGTAAATTCAGCTTCTGAGAATTTCAGGCTCAATTTGTAAGAGCCCCATGGCCTTAAAAGGAGGCCTCCTTACCATACAGAGTTGGAAAATGGTGTTTAGGTAACTACAAAGCAGATTCAGAAAGAAGGCTACAGGCAAAAAGTCAGAAAACAATGTCTAGAGACAATGAGGGATTTTTTTTCCTTCTAATTCATTATGATGTGGGGGGTTTTTTCATGTATTTTTTAATAATCATCTGAAAAGCCACTTTGCAGCACAACGCTGTTTCGACCTTGTTTTCAGTTGGGTAATTGTGCAGTGAGTGGATAAATGCTTTCTCAGCTGAGAACAAGAGGAACCATTAAGCATCAAGCTCCTGACCTAAATTTATGTTCAGGGCAGCTGGAGAAGCAAAGGACTGATGCCTGCTCCCCTTGCCACTCTAATGGACAGGCTGGATATGGCACCTTGTGCAGGGACACAGAAATGGTGCTCCACATCTATGAGGTTCTGTGAGGCACAGAGGTGATCCTAAGGACTTCAGCCCAAAGAACCTGGTCTAATGGAAGGTGTCCCTGCCCATGGCAGGAGGCTTGGAATGAGATGATCTTTAAGGTCTCTCCCAACCCAAACCATTCCCTCATTCTGTGTCAAAACCTGGCTGCCCATCAGCTACTGTGTTGGTAATGCTTTGTGGCCAAAACTGAACCTGCCCCCTTTTCCCAATTTTTCATTCCCCAGGAGAATAGGGAGGGAAAGGGGTCCAGCCTCAAGTATTCAGTGTTTGGAAATACAGGAATATAAAAACAAAAAAATAAAAAAAGCATTATCATGTCTTGTTCCTCCTTCTGTGCAAAAGCCTTTACTACAATTTCCTTAATTCAGGTTTTCCTCTGCAACATTTCTTGGAAGGTAAAAAGAACAGCAGCTGCCCACCCGCTGCAGCTGAATCAGCACAAACCCTCAGTATTTCTGGGTTCATAACTTATCCCATGAGTTTCTTTTGGCTGCAGCACCCCAGCTCCAGAATCCTTGTGGGCATGTCACAATGGGAGGAAAGGACCTGGTGTTTACTTTGCTTCTGTTCTGGTCACACTCCACCCCACACAGACACAAGGACAGGGTAATTTTGGGACTGTGGTGAGGAAGGTGATGCCTTTAATGCTGCCCATGCAAAAGATGCAAAATATCAGCTGCTCCACAAGAAACACAATAGCAGAAATTATCTCATCAGCCAGCAGGTTTCCCGAATGTGATTAATCCCCATTTAAAGGTGGGAATGGTCAAAGCATCCACCCTTGAGGGAAGTATATCCCAGGGAGCTGGGGAATAGCATCACAAGATAAGTAAAAGACCTCAGAGGCAAAGTGACACATTTCTACTACCTTGGTTACTTTTCTAAATGATGGTTTTACACCAAAGGTGGACAAGCAGCATTTTCTCAATAGGGAAAGTGGGAAAGGATCTTCTCTACAAAGCCCCCCTTTTAAATGAAGTTTGCTGTAATTTTATTTCCTATAGGACTTATATGTCCTGAAGAACTTGTATGGGAGAAGGCTGGGGAGATGCAAACACCTGTACTGACCCCCCAACCCTCTCTATGGACACTCAGAAGCCCAGGCCCTTTCCCATCCCAAAAGAACCTCACTCAAGTCACATCCAGACCATCACTTACCACAGACAAATCCCCATTTTCTGGAAAGCACACACAGATTGGAAGACCCCTGCCTCCCAAAAAAACACCACCCAAACGAAAAGCCCCACTATGAGAGTCAAACTCCCTTCAAATGGTGAAGGCAACATACACACACAAAAAAGCCACAGAAGTCAGATTTATGGTTTTGTTCTTTTTTTCTTTTTTTATTATAAAAAAAACTATTCGGAAGAAGTCCAAATGCAACGGAATATAACTGGCACCATCTAAGATACCCAAGTGTAAAATCCCGGAACGTTTGAACTCCCCAACATGAGCTGGGGATGCCAGGGCTGGCAGGGAGGCACAGGTGGCCTCTCCCTTCTCCCAGCCCCATCATGGCTGGATGGCAGGCAGCCCAAGAGCCAGGACACAACAGTGGCATCAACGGTCTCTGTAAAACCAGTCAGTTTGAGAAACTAAGAACATTATGAAAAAAAAAATATCTAAAACTTTTTTTTTCCTTTATCAAAAGCCCTGCTTTAGTGACATGCTAGCCCTGCTGGAAAGATAACACACCCACAGCTCTGCCCAGAACACAGGGAAGTTGACCGGTCAACTCTTAGTTCAGGACACCTTTCTCCTCTTGATCTACACACTTGTGAGTGCATTGTGGCCACTCAAGTTACAACAATGCTTCTGCAGGCAACCGATTCTGGGAGCTGCATCCTGCAAACTCCACTTCATGCTGAAACAAATCTCATCTGAGTCTCCTCCACTGAGCCCTCCAAGCTCAACCTCAGTCCCACCTGGAGGCCCCTCCAACAGCATCTGCAAGAGCTCTGCCTGCTCCAGCTGGATGAGGCATTGGAACGTCATCTCTTTTAAGAAAAACTTTCATATATAATTTTTTTTGCTGTTTTTACATTTAAATAGAAAAATACTACTTCACTCTGTGTTATGAGCCAGAGATCAGTTGACTTCCAGTGACAGAACCAGGAGTTCTCCTCAATGCTCTTAAGCTGAGCTCAATGCCAGAAGATTCCCAGAAACTTCAGAGCGACCAAAGGGTGATGATCTCCTCATCATCTCCCTATACGGGCAGGAACACATGGGGCTCCATCACAGCTCCCATCTTCCCTTCTCCACAGAAAGGCACCAGCCTCAGAGAACTGTTAGTCTGCAGAGAGCCAGCAGTGGGACTGACAGCCCAAATCTGACTGTCAGGGAAGTCAGCTACAGTTTTAAGCTTTCCACTCTCCTACTGGCTTTCTGCATGTGCAGTCTGTCCCTGGAAGCCACTAGATCCCATCAGATGTACACATGAATTAGACGAAAAAATAAAACAGTGGTTAAAAGTTCTCTAACATCCTCTCCTCCTCTCGTCTTCTGAAGAGTCAACGACAAACAGACATCGATAAAACTAAATTTACCCTCCTCCCCACCTCAAGACAACAAGAGTTACTGAGACACAAAACATGTTATCTTGTACCCTTGGGACTACATCTAGAAGGGAAGTTTAGGGGTGCGGGAAGTGTGGGGGGAAGGCGGTGTCTGTGGGCGCAGTCTGCTTAGTTCTTGTACTCAAAAGGCTCATCTCCGGTTTCGTTGAGGAGACACGTGCGGACGAGGGCCTCTGTCACAGCATAAGGATCACAGTTGGCAGAGGGCCGGCGGTCCTCGAAGTAGCCCTTCTTCTCATGGCCCACGTTCCTGGGGATGCGGATGCTGGCGCCGCGGTTGGCCACACCAGCAGAGAACTCGTTGATGTTGGATGTCTCATGGAAACCCGTCAGGCGCCTGGCATTGTCCAGCCCCCCCTTGGGGTCATAGGCACGGATGTGGTACTGGTGACGCTTGCTCAGCTTCTCAATGGCCTCTTCAATGTGCCTGCGGAGGGAGGAAGGAAAAGGAGAAGGCACAGTGAGTGTCTGAGGGACAGGATGGGCTGAGCCACTCTGGGCTGTTATGTCAAAGCAACACGAGATTCATTGCTGTTCCCCGGCCACTTCACCATGATGCCTTATGCCCCCCACAACACACTCTGCTCATCACCCCTACACTGGGCTTCTCTCCACTCCTGCTACTGACCCAGCCTGCTTCTTGGGAAAGGATCTTCATGGCCAAATCCCACAGGATCCCTTGGGAGTGCTGTCTGTGAGACACTTCCAGTTCAACCCACAGCCAAACCTCCCAGGCCCACTATCACTGGGGAACCTGCTCTCAGAGGGGAGATTTCTTGATACTGAAGCTCCATTTATGAAGTTCACATAGACACAAGTTGGCTCAGGGCATCACCAGGATTAAGGCAAGAAAACAGAGTTGCCAGGAGGAATCCCTTCACAGAGCTCCACTGCAACCCAGAGCCGTAGGGTCCCTGCCAGCACAAAGCACACCAGTCCCATACAGGAACCCAGGGTTTGCATTTCCACGATCTTCATCTTTAAGAAAACATGGCGTCTGTTTCCACAGCCTTGCCTATGGTCTTTTTCCTTCATCATAGTTATAAAAAAGATTAATTATTAAAAATTAATAATTTTTACAAAAGCTTATGCTGAGTTTATTAGTTTCCAGCACCAGCAGATTAAGAGCTGGGCAGGCTGGTAGGAACAGTTGCATCTTGGCCACTTGTGCTTCTGTCAGCACTGATGGAACTGTACTGCTGGCTCGGTTGCCCACCCAGCATCAAGATGAGTGTTTCGTTATATAAAATATATATAAAAAAACCCAAAACAATAAAGCAACCAAAAAAAATCATCTGGAAGAAAGGCTTAAGGATAACCCCAAACACCAGAGCAACATCTTCTGTGTCATCACAAGCTTTGCAAAATCTTGCTGCCTCATACACAGATACCACTGGCCCATCTCAGAACACTTACTTGAGACCTCCGTCTTCCCTCATGCTCTTGGTGCTGAAGTTGGTGTGACAGCCAGCACCGTTCCAGTTCCCAGGGATGGGTTTGGGATCGAAGGACACAATGACACCAAAGTCTTCACACACCCGATGGAGGATGAAGCGTGCAATCCAGAGGTGATCCCCCATCTCAATCCCTTCGCATGGTCCCACCTGGAACTCCCACTGTAAGGAGGAGTCACAGGCTCAGTGGTGCAGAGACACTCGCTGTGAGGCACCTCCCACCCCCTCATCCTTCATGCAGCTACACAACTCAGTGCAGACAGCCAGAGCTCTTGCTGCCTGGGATTTTTCCATACTACTATCTCGTTCCATGAGACATCTAAAACGTTTTACCTGGGCTGGCATCACTTCTGCATTGGTTCCTCCAATTTTCACGCCAGCATAAAGGCACGCTCGGTAGTGGGCCTCCACAATGTCTCTGCCATAGGCTTTGTCTGCACCTACACCACAGTAGTATGGACCTGCAACAGCACAGGTGAACATCAGCTTCCACGAGGGCATCACTAATTCAGTGAAGACCAAGCACACACAGGGAGGAAGAACTCTCCAAAGGCCTGAGCGTGTAGAAAAGCCCCAAAGTCTGTTTTTCATGGAAGGATTAGCAGAGTATAACATCGATGGAGAGCAAGTCCCCCACAGGTTCAAGTCGCCTGAAGACTAACAAACTTTACAGCAAATTTGGATGTGGCCAATCCCCACCTCAGCCCTTCTGCAATGATCTTAATCTCACGGTTAATTTTTGCCAATATCCCACTTGCTATTGTCCACCATTGGCTCTAGAAACATCTCAAATCTTTCAGCTCGCCTGAAGCTGTGTCACACAGGTTACAGTGCAAATGCTCCTGATTTCGTCCAGCACAGGCTCCCAGAAGATTACCTTGGGGTCCAGGGAAGCCATTGGAAGGCCAGCCAAATGGATGTCCATCTGTCCCAAGGAGAGTGTACTCTTGCTCCATCCCAAACCAGGGGTGCTGGTTGGACACCATGTCCATAATCCTCCTGCAGGTGTGTCGGAGATTTGACTCTAGAATGGAGAAGCGTCACAAGGCTTATTAGCACCTCCACTCCCCATTTCCATTTTATTTACAGTTTGAGTCCCAGCAGCACTGGTGAAGAATCCCAGGCCCAACCCTTTCTCCACTGCCAACACTTTGTTTGCCCTTTACTTTCAGCACAGGGATTATTTTTGTGTCATGAGTGATGATAAGGGCATGGACAGCATTTGGATCGCTCTTCCCTTCCCCTCCCCAGACCCACCACCTCCATCAGGGAGAGGGAGAAGGTCCATTCACCTGCAGACTGGCGGTTGTATTTGAAGACCTCACAGAGAACTAGTTTATTGGGATCCTTGCGAAAAGGGTCCCGAAACATGGCAGCAGGTCGCAGGTACATATCGCTGTTGGAGCCTTCAGACTGGAAGGTGCTGGAGCCATCGAAATTCCACTCAGGCAGATCTGGAGCAGAGACAGGAACAAGTCACACTGATCCAGGGTCCCTGGTCACCAGGGGATGAGTTCTCTGCTGCCTTCCAGTAAGACAGAGGTGAAGATGCTTATAAAGAGCAGGCCTACAATGGGTTTAATCCCAGCTCAGCTGATTTTGTTCCAAATGGGGGAAGCAAAAAAGCCCAAAATAAGCAAAAACAGAGGAGTGTAACTCCCCAGCCACCCTGGGAAATAACAAGTTGCTGGGCTGCTGGCCAAGCCTGAGTGAACTGAGCAGCACTGAGGACATTTCCCATGTCACAACAACCATGGGGATGAGCAGAGTACCCAGTCTCCTCGGCTGAGCAAGCTGGGGGAGGGCAGAGCATGACATACTCAAGCTATGGGAATGAGAGGAGCCATGGAATACCCTCATCCATGTTACATGGCCTGAAGAAGGTGGGAAAGTAAATCATATATAGGTGGAATCTTATGGTGGGGGCATACTCGCCCACCCCTCTGGGCTGTGTGCTGCCCTCCAGGTCAAAGCACAGCGGGAGCAGCAGTGAACTCCACCCGGGCAATGTTATCTCCTCCACATCCCAGGGGGAAAGCGGGAGGATGGGAAGCACAATGATTTCAAAGGAGCTGTGCCAACCACTCCCTTGCAGGGAAAAGGGGAAAGGAGAGGGGGGGAAAAAAAGATTAAAAAAAAAAGATAATTCTGCTCAGTCACACACAGTATTTTCATTTCATAACTGTCTCCAGCCAGCACCATGGCAACCTGGGGAAAATCCTAATGCTATTATTGTGTAAGCTGGGACTGTTTGTTCTGAGGGACACAAGCTCTTAATTACACCGGATAGCTCCATTCTTTCCCCTCCACTTTCTTCTGCCAAACTACTTCCGGCCAAAGCGAGTACTCGGGAGTCAATGGGCCATCGATCCCTTGCCAACAGCCCCCAGCCCTTGCCAACAGCCCCCTCCATAGCGGAGACAGCACCAAGGACAGGCTCCCAGACCTCAGGCATCCAACTGAAACTCCACATCTGGAGAGCTGGGAACATTCCCCTGGGGTTTCTGGGGAAAGAGGTAGCCAGAAGAGGGTAAGGAGGAATGTCTTCCCTAAATGCTATCCTTCCACAGAAAGAGAAAATAGCATCCTTTCTCCAGCCAATGAGGGGTTGTGAGTCCTGCACGTGTCCTCTCACCTTCAAGGCTCTTGGGCTCGTGGTCCAGTGTGCGGGTTTTGCAGCGGAGGTGCTCCCCTGTCCCATCAATCCAGATGTACATGGCCTGGACCTTCTCACCCTGAGGCAGCTTCATGTACATGTGCTTGATAGCTTTGCTCAGGTGGGAGCTCGCCGAGGTGGCCATGGCTGCAGTCCTGACAAGGGGGTTCCTGCAGGGAGAAATTAGAAACAACCCTAACTTTGAGCCCTTCCTGAGATCCCAAATTTTTCACACACACCCCCCCAGCCAGGGAGGAGCAGGAGACAGCTCGGCCACAGGGCTGGCTGCCATCTCCAGCGGTTCCATGTCATTCCTCAGGGAGAACACACAGCAGCTCATACAGATGCTGGCAGCCAGGAAAGCCCTGCTCCAGGAACAATCCCTTCAAAGAGTCCTATTTATACCCAAACTCCTGCCAATAAACTAGGTCTCATCCTCTGTGCAACAGACTTCCAAAGTGCTCCTCAGCCCTGAGTGAACTTTTCACCTCCACACTCACCACTGCTCCAGAGCAAGACTAAGGCAAAGAAAGCTTAGCTGGAGCTTTCTCAATAAATCTGATTCCTTGAGGAGGGCTTAGACACCTCAGCTGCCTTCTCAGCTCAGACGAGGTTGACCAAACCTGGTCCCAGGGCAGAACAAGCAACAGGCAGCACAAGCAAGCCCTGAGCACCCCAGGCAGTGATGGGGAGGCCAGAGGGGCTCTGGTCCCAGCTGGTGGGAGCTGCAGCATCCCCACAGCCCAGCACATCCTGGAGCTGGGCTAGCAGTGCCAGCCATCCCGGTTGTGTCAGACCCATGGCAGTCGGGCTCCACGCGTGTTTTCAGGAGCTTGGAAATGCCAACAGTTTGCAAATGTGGAGTGACCTGAGAAGTCGCTCCAACACCCTGTTCCCCTGCAGAGGGGCTCGGGCTGAGCCCTCCCCAGCCCACCCCTCGCAGGGGAGCCCCGGGGGGCCCCCACCGCCCCACTCCCCTGCCAGAAGCATCACCCACGCGTGTATCTCCTGGCAGGGAAGCGATGTCCCCACGTTTTCAGCGAGCAGCTGAAGAGCCTCGTGGAGGGGGAAAAAAAAACCAAACTGCAAAGCGAATGTTTTCAACAGCAAACTCGAGCAGCCACTTCCTCCTCCACCACCACCCTCCCTCCTTCCCCCAAAGGAGGCATTTTCCCCCTGGAAGGTCTGGCTGCCGGGAGCCCCGGGGCTGCCCCCGCTGCCCTCCTGTCCCCGGAGGGCTGTGAGGGGTGTTGGCCGNGGATTGGGCAGCGGGGCGGGACGGAGGGGACACGGGAGGAGGGGGGACAGGGCCACCACCCCGCCTCTCTCCTCCTCCTCCTGCAGCCTCCCCCGGGGAAGGGGGGAAGCACCCCCGCTTCGCCCTGCACCCAGGGGAGGCGGTGGGTGGGTGCGCAAAGCACAGGGAAGACAGGGCAGAAAGCAGAGGGAGGGTGAGTTTGTAGAGGGGTTAAGTCATTTTAACAAGCCTCCCGCACGGAAAAACAACCTCTTGTCCCCGGGCAGGCAGGAGCGGATCCAGGGCTTTCCGCAGCGTTTACATTAGCGGCTGCCTTGGCATAACTCGCAGGGATGGAAACCGGCCGCCCTGGGTAAACGCGGGGACAGAGGGAGGGACCGCAGCCCCACCAAGCCCTGGGCACAGGCTCTGGCTCGGTCACCACGTTTGGGAGCAGGGAAACAGCCTCAACGCCCCGCTTTTTCTCCTTGGAGCAGGTAAAAGCCTCCAGCACCTGGCTTTGCAGACCCTCACTCTAAGGCATAAAGCATCACGGTCACTGTCACTCGAGGGAGAAGTCCCCCAGCCCCACCACGAGAGCACCTACGTAGCACCCAGGAAACTGCACGCACTGCCCAGTATTTTTCCACCCCCTCGGCTCGCTTGTTGTCCCATCTCCTGTCCAGCCCTCTGCACCTCCCAACCCGGATCCAAGGGGCAGGAGAGCAACGCTAGCACGAGCAGACGGAGCTGCCACCCGTGTGCACACGCTGCGCGCACACGCGGGTCCCAGGCCAAGCACACGCCACCCACACGCCTGCCCCGGGGCGACAGGCTCCTGGGCTGCCCCATGCCAACCTCGGGGAGATGGCAGCAAAATCGTTATTCCTCGAGAAACTGGAGCCTCCTGACCATCCACAGCCACCCTACCGCAGACACAGCCACTGTACAGCCAGAATCCAGAGGGAAAATGGCCAAGGAGAGCCAGATCCTCAGGGAGGAGGAGGAGGTAGAAGTGCTGGCTAAAACCTAGCCTTGATTTATTGCCCGTGTCAAGAGCCAGATCCCCACCCTGCCTCCGGGGACAACCCGGCTCATTCCTCGCCACCACCTTGCAGCAGCCATCAGTGTGTGGTAATCCCCTGCGGCTGTCCAGAAGGGAGGTGAATTCAGGTGCTTTTCGCCTCTTGGAATTGCTTGGGCAAGGCAGACCCACCAACCACTGCAACAGCCCCTGCCTCCCCTCAGGACCCCAGAAACTGCCTCCTCCCAGCACCTCAGTTCCTGCGCCCTGTGCACAGAGAAATGGTTTCAACACAGAAAACAAACGCAGTGTTTTACCCACAGAAATGAGCTCAGTATCTCACGTTCAGCCCAAGTTCAGCTGTGGTCACCCAAATGTAACAGCTCAGCTGAAGCAAAAGGAAGTAGGTAGGAGCTGCTGCCGAGGCCCAAAATAGCTCCCATAAAGGGGAGCTGTCAAGCCATGGAAAATATAAAGCAGTGTCCAGCCCTCTTCCCTAGGTTTGCAGTGTTTCTGTAATCGGGACACTGAGAGCTCTGATAGCTCCAAATTCTTGGAAACATGTTTGCTACCTGCTACTTTCCTCATAACTTTGCACACCAGAGCTGCCTGCAAACAAGCCCAGGTGTTCACAGGTGGAAGTCCTTGCCGAGTGAGGTGACCCCCGTGCTGTACAAACCCCTGTTTGGGCTGGGCAGCTCCAAACAACCCGGAAGGGAAGCGAGGAGCAAAGGCATCTTGCTATATAAACATGTCCTCTCCTTTCCATAAATCCCATAAATCCCTGCCGAGCAGCAAACCCCAGCCTGGGAGAGACCCGCAGGGTGGGCGAGGGTGTGATGGCAGGGGTGGCAGGACGTAGCTGCCGGCCCCGGAGGGGTTTGGTGGCTGGCTCATGCCCAAGCCCCTGCCCTGGCCCTGCACAACATGTTTACGAGCCCGCGGAGAAGCGGCAGCCGCGGGTCCAGCGCCCTCTCCCGGGAACCGACGGGCGGCGGGGGAGGGGAGCGCCCCCGAGCAGCCGAGCAGGGCTCACCCGGCTTGTTTACCGCCAGCCTTCCTTCCTCTCCTCCCTTTCCAGCCTGTGTTTCTTTGGGAAAGCCGGCTCAGGCTGTGCCTTCGCCCAGCTGCGTGCTCCAGTGACCCTCATTGTCGCTGACAAAAACCTCCCTGGGGAGCCGGGGAGGGCACGATGCCAACAGGTGACACGTCCCACGAGTGGATGTAAATTTGCCTTCAAAGGGCCCCGCTCCACATGCATAGCCAGACACAATGTCTCGCTCCAGGGGCAAGTCCCAACTGGCACATGTTTCTTCCTCCTATTAATTCACGGGAACACCTTTATTCTCCTGCCCCAGGACTTCCCGCCAGTGTGGTTTATATCCTGAGAGAAGTGCCAAGGTTGGAAAGTGGCTGGGAGGGCTGGGCAGGCTGGACTTTGCAGCCTCCTGCCTCCAAGGCAGCTGTGCAAACCCTCAGGGACAGGATACAGCCAGGTCCCTGCGCTCTCCAGGAGAGGTTTGGGCACAAGAATAAGCCTCTCACAGGTAGCATGAGACATGCTTACTCTTTTCCAATTCCAGCCAACAGACAAGCAGTAAAGGATCAAGGCTTCCCTCCCCACTGTGCCTTGCTGGGCCTGCTGTGATCCATCCCTTATCCATGTGTCCCGCTCCATCCTTATCCTCACATCCCCCCACAGCTGCCCTGAGCAATTTGTTCTTAGCAGAAAGGCCTGGTTGCAGGGACCACCTGAAAGTGCAGCCTCATAAATCTGGGAGTGCCTTAAAATGCAGAAATGTCACACCATAGACAGGGAGAAAAGGAGGAGGGTCACAATTCAAGGGTTAAAAAGGTAGGACGTGAAAGGTCCCCGTGGGTCAGACCCTGGAGCAGGTGGCTTATGGCTTTGGTCCTGCAGTGCTGTGACTTTCCCAGCACCACAGGGGCCCATCTTCAAGGGTGGCCCCTCACCACAGATCCTGGGATCTCAATTCCAACAGACTGCAGACCCAGACTCCTAAACCCAGGTACCCATTTGTCTTTCACCAGCACTAAAAAAGAATTTCTTAAACAGAAAGGAGTGCCTTATATTTTTTTCAACCAGAGATGTCACACAGGGATAGGAATTGTGATGTGACAGCCCATTTTGTTGTGATGGTTAGATCCCAGGAGGAGGCCTGACGCACCCAAAATGCCCCAGCCTCCAGCAATGGCACAGCTGGGATGGAGGAGGGATGAGCATAGCATCACAGAACAGTTTTGATGGAATGACAGAATGGTTTGGACTGGAAGGGACCTAAAAGTAATCTAGTCTAACCCTGCCTGCAAGGAGCAGGGACATCTTCAGCCTATCTCCTCTCCCTGTGCCCAACAGCTGAGGCTTTCCCAAATTCATCTATATTACTTTCAGACCCTTCCAGGGAAGCTTTGAGCTGTGAGGTCCTGCATACAGAACTGAAATGCACCCAAGGGAGACCAGACATAGGCTGTGTGTTCTGATGCTGCATTGTCTCCATCTCTGCCCACTGCTGGGCACAGCTGCCTCTGCTTGGACCCACAACAGTGTGCCCACCACTGCCCCTGAGCCATGGACTCTAGAGAGGTTCACAGGTGGAGGAACTGGAGATGCAGCCCCTTTTACCCATGACTAGCAACACAAGGGCTGGAAAAACAAACCTAACGCCTGAGCAAGCACTCAATTCAGAAGTTGCCCAGCTCAGAGTGGCACAGCAGTCACTGACTGAGGACAGGAAGCTCATCTAGGGGGAACAAGTACACTGGGGGGAACTGACCTTGTGCAAATAGCAGTGGCTGACCGGTCTCCCCCGGAGCGCTGCAGGAGGCTGATGAAACCCCCCAAGGCAGGGGGGCCGTAGCTGCTGGCCCTGTACGTGAGCAAACATTGCACACTCCGCAGCAGGCCCATGCTCCCTTTGAAGATGCTGCCAGGGTCAAGGATATCCACAGGCTGGTGACCAGAGGGATTTCAGAAGCAGAGCAGATCACCTGAGCTGCACAGAAGGGCAATTTAGGAAAGTGGATTAATAAATGAAAACGTGCAGAGGCCCAAGCGAAGTAAAAAGAAAAAAAAACGCTCCTTCCCTATGCAGCTCACCTGTACCATGTGCACTTGATGCATGTAGGGGAGAGGGACCCAGGGACACAGCACCTGGGAGAGCCTCATGCAACCCTCCCAGGTGCTCACACCTCCCTCTCCACCTCTTTCTCAGCCACCTGGGTGCCAGTCCCCTTGCCCCCTGCCCACCTTGCCACCCCTCACAGGAAGCCCTGGTATTGCTTCATCCCCCAGCAGCCCCTTCCCCAGCTCCCCCCATGGAGGGGGCATCACTACTGGGACAATCCAGCAGTGATCCCGGCAGACAGCACCTACCTGCTGCCGGCTCTGCTCCTCAGACCTTGTGCAGGGGCTGAGCGTCTTCTGTGAGCACGTGCTTGCCCTCAACAGTGACCAGGGGAAGCTGGAAGATGAGAACGTCAGGGGCAGGCGGGATTTGAGACCTAGAAATTGCTTGGCTCGGTTTGTTCTGTACAAGGGTGGAGAATATCCCAGGGAGCTCTCAGCACATGCCTTTCCCTGCAGTTGGAAATTGGTCACAGTGTGCATCGGCAGGGTTGGTTTTGTTTTTTGTATTCTTTTCTCTTTCCCTTTTTTTTTCTTTTATTAGCGCTGTTCACACTGTTAAATGCTCTCCCAGCTAGGCTGGGGCTGTGTTAACTGTGGCTAGCAGATTAATTTCAGCTTAATACACCTTACAGCTCCATAAGTGAGAGTACAGAAATCCTCAAAGCACTACCTAAGTGGATTAAATGGTGAATCTGGGTCTGACATTGTGAATTATAAAAGGTAATAGCAAAGTGCCATTTTCCATGTCCCTCCCTTGCGGCTGAATTAGGTCTCTGTCCTGCCACAACACATGCTTAACTCAGGCTGATGAAGTCAGCAGTCCCAGACGCTCGTATAAGGTTACACCACTGATTTTGCTTCAGCTGGAAAGAGGCAAGTGAAGGCAGAGCCTGCTGTAGGGGCTGTCAGGTGTAAGGGACAGAGCCCAGCCTTCACGGTCAGACCCAGGAAACCACAGACAGATGGCAACAGGCTCAAAAATACTTATAATTAATGTAAGGAAATACTAGTAATGTCCTTGCCCAGCAAACAAGTCTTGTGCACCCAGGAGACCAAACATGAAAATCACATATAAAAAGTAATCATAATATGTTCGAGAAAGCAATTAATATTTAAAGCTGAACTGGCAGACCTCAGACCTCAGGCAACCCCAGTTTTACAGTGCTATTTGCCCAAAAGGATCACACCCATTGCTGACAGTCTTTGAGGTGTCCTAAACTACTTACATGAGAACAGGATGAGGCTTTATAGGAGGAAAAAATTCCCAAATCTTCCCCCAAAAGCTCACTCTGGGAACATAATACTTATGCTAGAGGGAGAGCTGGTTTGTGCACTCAAACTGGAGTTTCCCAGATTACTGGGACTCTAGACCATCACCTGAGACCAGAACCGATGTTGATGTGTTCAGGGTTGGGTATTGACCACAGCTGGCAGGGAAAAAAGCCCCACACTCCATATGGCACTGCAAGGGACAGGCTGGGCTGCTGGGGGAAGCTGTGAGTGGCCAGTGATCGCAGGTGGTGATGCTGACCCTGCGATCAGGCAGCCTTGGACTTTGCCACCATGGGAAGCTGTGCCAGCTAATATTGGGCAAGGTTAAAGAACCCAACCCCATCCCCTTGGATGCCCCAGGAACGTGAGGCTCTGCCACTGGCGGCATCAGGTCTGCCAAGGGTGGGCTGCTTACCACACCAGGACAGAGGACGTGGATAATTCAGGTTTGGGCACAGCTCCTGACGCGTTTGGTTTTGCAACCCTGCCCTTATCTTTGTATGGAGTCCAGCCACTTTGTGCTCCTCTCCAGGCCCTCTACTAAATCTGGGCTGTGCTCATGTGTCCACCTATTTTTTTAAGCCTCCTTTGTTTTTAACCCTTTTTTGTCCTAAAGAGCCACACAGCTTACATGAGCTCCTTTTGGGAGGAGATAAACAGGGTGAATCTGCCCATGCATGCACTGAGCAAATCCCAGGAAGCTGCAGTCAGGCTGAGCAGAGCTCCATCCTGCCAGACCTCTTGAGGTCTCCTCTTGGGGAAAAACACCATGGAAATGGCCTTGCCACTTCCCACAGTAACCATGTTGGCCTGTTCCTGCTCACAGCCTTGGTCCTTTCATGGCAGAAGCCATTACTGGCTGAGGTCAGTCTAGAGCCAGATGAACACCCAAGGAGTTACCCCAGCCTCTGAGGATCTCACTGGGCATCTGCTCAGTTACCAACTGGAAAATATTTACTTTTTTTTACAGTTTCAGCTTTTCCCTAAGGACTTATGAGCCTTTCATGTGTGAGGCAGCCACCATACCAGCTCCTCCCTAACCCCTCCTTTCATTTCTTGGGCTTAACGGCACAAATCTTTATGAATTCATGATTGGAGCTATTCCTCCCCAAGGTCTCCCATAACTGCTTCCCATAGCTCTGCCTGTCACCATTAGGGCAAGCAGATATTTTGTGGCTCACAGCTGCTCCTTCCCCATATCAGTTTGGGTTTTGGCATAGGGACCAGCCAAAGTACCCAGGCTGTGACTGAAGGAAGGTGAATGTGCATCCCAACGGTCTGTGCTTGGCCCTATCCCAGAGCCATCCCTGCAGGAGCTGACACAGGACAGGCATTGCCAAGCCATCCTACAGCAGGGCACAAGTCCACACATGCCAAAAGCAAAGCATCACCAAAGGACAACATCTCTTCTTGGTCACCAGAAGGACATGCATCCCACATGCACCATAAGGACAGCCACACCACCCACTGCTGTTCAACCCAACAGCTTCAACCATGGAGGGACAGGACAAGGGGGAATGGCTTCAAACTGAAAGATGGCAGGGTTAGAATAGATATTAGGAAGAAATTCTTCACTCTGAGGGCAATGAGGCACTGGAACAGTTTGTCCAGAGAAGATGTGGATGTCCCATCCCTGGCAGTGTTCAAGGCCAGGTTAAACAAAGCCCTGAGCTATCTGTTCTAGTGGAAAATGTCCCTGCCTACAGCAGGGGTGGGTGGAATGAGCTGAGCTTTAAAGTACCTTCCAACCCAAACTATTCTAGGATTCTATAAACTAATGCAGCATGGCAGGACATGACCCTCCCAGGGCACATGTGTGTGCATGAGTAGTTCAGGTGTGATCTTTAACACACTTTCATGAATCTCTGGGTCCCGCCTGGCTTGGTATAGCACCAGTTATCCTCCTCACACAGGGCAACCCAGCCATGGACAAAGGAATGAGCTCCCTTGCTCGGGGTGACAGAGTGTGCTGGTGCCAGTAGCCCAAGGCTGTCCCCATGGGATTCCCAGAAGCAGCCCCACAATTAATTTGGGGCTGTACTAATTGTTCCTGTACTAATTGCCGCTGTGGAGTCACAAGCCCGATGCTGAGATGCAGAGCCCTGTTGCTGCTGGGAACAGCTTTACATTCTTGATTTGACAGCGCCACCTCGTGAGGTGGCCCTGCTCTTAGGGACACTGTGGGACACTGTCCTGCCCCACCGCTGCCTGTGCCCACTGCAGATACCCTCCCCTGCACAGAGGGGACTCCAGGGAGGCTGCACACCCTTATGTGTGCTTTAACCTGCCCATGGAGGTGACAGTAACAAGGATTGCAGCCACAGTGACAGAAGGGGACATGATGCTCGACATAACACAACTGTGTTTTGTTAATGGCAGAGTCTATCCTAGTGCAGGAGAGGCCGCAAAACCTCTGCTCCACATGCTTCACAGGCACAGAACCCTCCCCACTCCCACTGACAGTGGAGAGCCATAGACCAGCAGACTCACTTCTCTGCTACAGGTGACATCAGAGACCCCAGGCACAACAGTGCCCAAAACCTGGAGGGTAGCAGCAGCCCTGCCAAGTTTGACACCACGGCATTATGGACAGCAGGATCAAATACCCACCTAGGGAGTAGATTCCTTCTCCTTCCAGGGAAACTGGTCACTGCTTCTGCAAGAGGGGTTCCTTCTTTCTTTCCTTCCCCTCTTCCCACTGGAGGGTCTCCAAGGTTGGATCTCAGTCCCAGACCTGATGAAGCAAGGTAACTGATAAGAAATCTGGGTTGGTTTGTCCCAGGCAGACATAGTGGAGTCTCCTGTGAAATTTTTATCACAACCTAAACAGATGTACTGACCGCAACCACACATAGCACTGAGGTGCTACCAAGAACCTGCCAAGAAGTTTGCCCAGCAGAGAGAGGGGATGGGTTCCATTTCAGGACTGCCCAAGTACATTTTCAGGGCTGGGGATTTAAAAAGTGATATTTCACAGAATCACAAAATTGGTAAACATAGAAATCACAAAAGGGACCACCAGAGGTCTTCTCATCCAACCTCTCTGCTCAAGCAGAGCACAGTACTCAGGATTGTGTCCAGATGGTTCTTGAATATCTCCAGTGAGGGAGACTCCACAGCCTCTCCAGGTAAGCTGCTCCAATGCTCGGTCACCATCACAGTAAAGAACTTTTTCCTCACATTCAGGTGGGACTTCCTCTGTTCCAGTTTTTGCTTATCCTATTGCTCAGCATCAGTAAGAAGAGCCTGGCTCCATCCTCTTATCATCCTCCCTTCAGGAACATATAGGCATTGATAAGATCCCCTCTCATGCTAAGCAGGCCTCTCCATTCTAAGCAGGCCTGGAGTGCAATTAAGAGGAAGGTGCTGAGGGCTCTGGCATGCCTGAGAGCCTGCAGCCCCCTCAAGGAGTTGCCAGGACGAAGGTGTCACAATGAGCATGACACTTTGGAACACATCCCTGGAATACACCAGGATGATGAACACTGGTGAGTTATCCTTTGCAGGAGGCTTCAGCCCCTCTAATCTCACTCCAAAGGGGACAGTGGGCAAAAAAAAGCAGTATTAGGCTTCTGAAATAAGAGCCCTCCCTGTAACACAGCCTTCACAAAAATGGGCATTTCCAAGGGTATCCAGCCATCATCCCACTCCCTTGCATCCAGATCTTTCAGACATGAATAAAACTTCACAGGATAGTGGGAAGTGTTTGGCACTATCTGACATGTGCTTTGATGTCTTGGAAGGATGGGGGGTGGGGGGCTGCAGTGATTGACACACTGTCCAGAGCCATAACCTGCCCCCAGCCTGGTGATGCCTGCTAATTTGGAAGAATTCACTCCAAGAACTGGAGCAAGAGGACTGAGAGAGCACCAAGGCAGTGGGGCTGGAGCAGCAGCACCAGAGCACAACACACAGTTCCTCTCCATGATAGCAGGGTTATGCCCAGTGTCTGGGTGAGGCAGAGGAGCACAGCTTGTCCCCTCCAGACATAGCACCTCCCCACTCCTGCCTCACAGATGCCACCACATTTGCACCCAGACTCTATGAACCATGTACCTTTGCTATTTAGGAAGCTGCCATTCAAAATTCCCAGCTCCTGCATGCTGCTGAACCTGGTGCTTTGCAAACAGCCTGTACCAGCATCCCAGAGCACATGGGTGCACTGAGACCCAAATTTCATGAACTGCCCCAGGTCCGAATCTTCCCTGTGTGCACAGTACAAGTTGTACCACATGCCCCTAAAGCCGACCCACTCAGAACTCATCCTGTGATACCACACTGATAGCTCACCTGGCAACAAAAAGCTCAGGTAACTTTCTCTTTTCCCCCTGTAGCGGCCATAGCCTCCATGGAGATTGGGCTTCTGCTGAAAGATGATGTTTTCGTTGACTTTTTCAACACATTTCTGAATCTTCCTGTAAGTCCACTCTGCACCATAAAGCCTTTCTGAGCTCTCTTCAGGTGAACTTTCAACCTCTGTAGTGTTCAAGACCCCAGGAAAACTGGGAATGAACCACACACAGGCTGGAAAATGAGGGAAATCTGAGAACCTCAATATGGAGATACATGTCTAAAAGAGAATGTGGTGCCCTTCTCTGTAGTGGGAACTAACTAGAACAGCTGGGCTCTGTGCTCCCCTGCCATTCTCCATCTCTTTCAGCTTTCCACTTTTGTTTTGATACAGGTTTTTGGCCAGACACCCATTTATATAAGTGGCACAGGCCAGTGGGACCTCTGGCCAGAGCTGCTGAGCCACCTGGTAAGAACATGCATCTTGTGAGGAGGAGGTAGAAAGGGCACAGGGCAGGAGAAGGAACAACCCAGTCTGTCATTGCTAAGGCAACTCTCTGGCTCTCCCGTTCTTGCAGCTGGGGGATTATTTCAAACTCGGGTGTCATTTTGCTTTTAAGCCCTGGGAGGAGCACAAGCCATTTAAAGTCCTGCTGCAGCTTCTCAGGTCTACCCAGCCCTCGGTAAACAGTGATAGCTGGAGTTAAGGAGAGCATGTGTGGTGACAGAGAAGGAGGACAAATATCAGCCCCTTGTCCTCCTGAATTCAACAGGAGTGAAGCCCTGTTGATCATCAAACTGGCTTAGCCCTCCCCACGGACGTCCCCCTTCCCCACAGCCACGAGCGCCGTTTGCAGCGCTCAGATCCCGTAAGCGAAAGGGAACCTGCTCCTCTCAGCTGCCAGAAAGCTGCCGTGTCTCCCTGCCTGGGCTCTGGGAGGGCAGGCTGGCTGCGAGGAGAGGCAACCTTGGAGGCAGCCACGCAGCACTGGGGCTCCCAGGTCTGCAGGCAGAGCTCGTGTGGACACAAGCAGGGGCTGTAACTCGAGTATCCCCCTTCTTCTTCAGCTCCAGGATGGCATTTCTCGCCGTATAGCAACAGGGTGCCTTCCCCACCTCCTCCCCCTGTAGCAGGGACCCGTTACTCACCCTAATCCCCAGGCAGGAGACGCTCCTTGCTCACAGCTACTCTTCTCCTTGGGCACGGGGCTTGCAACGCAGGATCCCAGCCCCACGGCTTTACTGGCTTGGTTGGAAAAGCACCGGGCTGCCTCACTTCTGCAAATCCAGCCTGTGCCTCCACCTCGTCCTCTGCCAGAAGCTCCTGGGTTTCATTCGCTCGGGGGAAGCAGGTGAGTCATCGCGGCACGGAGGAAATCGGATCGGGCTTCGCTGGCGCAGCTGGGCTTCCTCCTTCCAGGGCTGTCACTGCCTGGTGCCTGCCCAGTGGGTCGTGCCTCTGCTCCGGGTTAAAAAGGCGTTGCACATCCCATTTTTAGGGATGCAGCAGATCCCGGGGTTTCCGTGGGATGCGCAGGGCTTTACTCCACCACCCGGTTAATACAGGCTCGCTGTGGAGTTGAGCTGAAGTGGCTGCTTAGCAGGGTTTACCATGGAGTCCATGGGTGGAGCAGGGATGGAGAGCATCCTGGGGCATGCAAACTGAAGTGCGAATGTTTCAGGTTTGCTGCTGTGCAGGGTGCTCCAGGAAAACAGGCTGTGGTGTCTCTTACTAGCAACAAGTCTGATTTGTGCTCACTTTACCCCTAAAATGAGTCATCTCAGTCTATGCAAATGTTCTGTCAGGCTGTGTGTCAACTGCCACTGGAAAGAAAGCTATGGCAGCAGAAATAGAGATTCTTATTTCAAAAAATAAGCAAGTTATCAAGGCTTTTCTTGACTATATTCCTGCTGTTTCTCTAGTCAGGTTGAAACTCAAAGCTGGAGGAAGTTGAGGGCAAGCCCAAAACTCAAGACAGAAAGATGGATGTTTGCAAGGGGAAGAGGCACCATAGCTGGGCAGACTGTCCCAGACAGGGTGGGTCGTCCTTGCAAACACCACATGTGCCTCCCACAGCCTGTCTGAAACTCCCAGTTCAGGGTGATGTGCTGGTTCTCCTGGCTCACAGCACTCCTGCTCTCCTGCAGCCTCTGTTGGGGAGGCTGTGGGTGCTACTGGGGACTGGAGGGCTTTCTTGGGATTGCTCCTGCATGCAGCCCCTGATGCCATGCTCTGCAATCTCTTCAACAGCAGAACTCCTGAACTGGCAAAGTGCTGACCAGTGGCTGCTGGAGAAGTGCATCAGTGGGAGCCAGGGCATGTTGCACTTCCGGGCCTTTGTCCAAGGAACAGCAGGTGGGCATGGGATGCTCCACAGCCCCTTCTCAACCAGCCATGGGTCACCTGCCTGGCACAACACTGGCACAGAGCTGGGGGTACAGGTAGGCACCAGTAGAACAGGAGACACTGTGATCCCAGAGAGGGTTTTAGAAGGTGAGCAATCAGCAAAGCTGGAAGGGGGATGCATAAACCTGTCTTCTCTCTACCCTGTTCCCTCAGTTCATCCAGGAGATTTTTCCTTCTCTTTTTTAAAAATCATGCACTGCTCCACCCATCCTTGGGGCTTGCAGGGACTCCCTTCAATTCCCAACTCTTGTCTGATCCATAGGGGAAGAACTAATCGACTTCTGGTTCACCACCGAAAGGCTCCTGGATCTGGATGAGTGAGATACAAGTCAGAGGGACCTCTACCTGTCCTTGATCCACAGACTGAAAGCCACTCACCTGCATGAAGGCTCCAGTGTTGTCACTCTCTGCACAACCATCGCAGGTAAGAAACATCGGAGCAGGGGTTGTGCCATGCCTTTCCAGAGAGATAGTCTTTCCTGGATGCTCCCAAGGAGATGGGATGCCATCACCAGCTTTATTTGGCTGGGGAACAGTCTGCATGGAGCCATCTTCCCATCCTAATTCCCCACATCCATTTCAGGATCACTGCCGAAAGCCAAGCACATCCAGTCCCTCAGCAATAGGAGGGACATCCTAAGAATGATGCAGGAACAGGCTCTTTTTATGCTTCAGAGTTACTGGCTCCCTAAATTCTTCACCCACTGCAAGATAGGAATAGAAGAAGAGGAATCATGCCAGCTTTTGCTGCAGGAATATCAGGAACGTTTATTACAGGCCAACTGGGAGAAGCCCTCAGGCTTTTCAGAGACCCTCCCCACAATGCATATCAAAAGGGGTCAGGGCTTCTCAGGGCCCTACTGCAGCCAGAAGGCCAAAGCAAAGATCTGGGCTCTGGTCAAGGAAGGAGGATGTATTCAAGAAATGAAGATGCCCAGTTTTCACGTGAAACCAGAAAGGCAGCCAGGGTCAGCTGGGAGCACAAGGGAATCACATCTGGAGAAGGATGCTTTGGGATCAGTTCCTCAGCAGCCAGAGTGTCCTGCAAATACTGCCTTTGGTGGCAAAGGAGTAACTTCTCCCAGAAGGCCTAGAACCAGTGCAGAGCAGGTCATTCATCTGGCAGACCTCTGTAAGGAAAAAATCCTCTCTAACCTGCCTTCCTCTGCACCTCTTGTCCAGCTGCCATCCCTGAAAGAGCCAGTCAAGACCCTGAGTTTCCTTCACTGGGCCCTTAGTGCAGAGACCTGTGCAGGACGGCCCTTCAGAGACTTCTTGAAGCACCAGGACCGGTCCATGGAGACTCATCTCTTGGACCTGTGGCATGACCTGGAGGATTTTCTGCCCGTGGTTCTGGATTCCAGGAGAGAAAACAGCTTCTTCCTCCGCCATTTGACTGGGGATAAGATATGCAAGACATACCTGGAGGAGGACAGCACTGAGAAGCTTCCCTTGGAGACCAGGACTCTCACGGGTTTGTGGAACCGTCTGATGTTTGGAGAATTCTCCCCCTGGATATTCAGAGCCCAGAAGGAGATTTGCAAGGTACAGGGGGGTGCTGGCAGTGGTCAGGTTGGGAGGTACAGCTGGCATTGGCACCCCTGCGGTGGTGTGAGGACTGTGAGAATGTGTAACAGAGGAGGTATTTGGCAAATTAAGAGGAAAAGACATTAGAAAGGAAAAACTTACAGTCACAAGTCAGCGTGCACTGAAACCAGTGACCAAAATGCACCAGGCCAGTGCAGAGGAGAATCCTCACTGGTTGGTCAGGCAGCAGAGCAGAGGTGAGCAGTCACTGAGTATCTCTGGTGACTGGTTGTTAGAGGCACACGCCAAGGGCCAGAAAATGACAGGGCAGTGGCCATCCTTTCACATCTGAGTCACTGAATCCAGCACAACCCAGGAAAAACACATTTAGAACCCAAGCCCTTTTGGGCAGCCCCTGAGCAGCCCAACGGACCAACCTGGGGGGACAGTTCCTGGCAGACCTGTCCTGGGCATCTCAGCAAGGTGTAACCCACCCATGGCACCACCATGGTGCCCTTGGGGTGCAGTGGGGCTGGGGGCTGGTGGTCGCTACTGGAACACTGATTGAGGTCAAGCCACCTTTGCTCCTCCTTAGGTGCTCTGCTGCTTCTATGAGGAGTTTCTGGCTGCTGCTGATAGAACATTCCTCCGGTTTATGGTAAGGGAGCTGCACAGGGCACACAGGCATCCTTGTGGGGTGGGCAGGCACCAGTGGGGATGTAGAAAGCTGGAGAGAAAGGAGAAGCCCAGAATTAGCTGCAGTGGCCTAGCATCACACAATGTCCCCCAGCCAATGCTGCCTCAGTGTGATACAGCAGATTCTGCCCTGTTCCAGCTGCCTGGAGCAATGATCCTCAGCTTTTCCAGCACAGCATCCCATCAGTCAGTAGCACTGCAGGCACACCCTGCAAGAGCTCCCCTGAGACAGGCTGTGACCCAGCCTAAAAACAGGGAGAAACACAATCACAGTCTTTCAGGGTAAGTAGGGGTGAGACCAGCACTTCTGGGAATTAATTCCTCCTCCTTTTTTTTTCTTGCCCACAGTAATTACTGCTATTAATGTGACTCATGTGCAGACACACACACACTGACCCTGTCCCAGCACCAGTGTCTGGGCCAGCACAAGGGGGAAGAGGGTATGCAGCCTTTTAGCCTGTGATTCAACCACCCTCAAGTTTTCCACATACATTTTTCCACTTTGTAAAGGGATGATTTAAGGAGCCAGAGTCACACAAGCTCTTTTCCGAGACTATTATTCCTCCTGGCAGTGGAAATCCCATTAGTACCTACTCCAAATGCTAATCTTACACCCAGAAACCTTGCAGACAGCAGCCCCTGGGAATCCCACCTGCTTGGGTACCTGCACAACCTGTGCAGGCAATTTTTCTTACTACAAATTGTGTTCTTCAAACCCACCATTTTCCATAAAATGAAACATAAAATCAGCAGCTGATCCTGGAAATGTTAAGGAGAGGCTGTCAGGGCTGGTGTCCTCAAAGACCTGGCTCACAGAGTCTCAGTGAGAGCTGAGCATTTTTGAAAAGTCAGCTGGCAGCTGCTGATTCATTAAGTACTCCTGGTTGGAAGTTAATTAGCTGCCCAGGTTTTTAAGCATCTCTTGTCAAGGAAATTACCCCTCAGAGAACAGACCTGGTCTGGGAGTGCAATTAGCACTTCAGCAGGCGTCAAGGCTGTACAGACATGAGCACCATCCCCTGAGCCAAACTCCTCCTGGGTCTCACTGCACTGGTGACAGGGGAACTGCTGGGGGCTTAGCAGGGTTATTTTTGGTGCTTGCTCTCAGCAGCGTTTATCTCAGCCAGAAACCAGCCACTAGGAGCCTGCTGCTTGGCAAGTTGTGCAAACTGCTTGCCTGTGGGAAGAGACAAAACCTGTAGGAGCATCTCCAGGGGGATGAGCAAGGCACTCCCAGGGCACCAGCTAGAGCCAGCCCCGGGGACAACAGCCAACAAAATGGCACATGAGGCTAACAGTCTACTGGGAATACCTTCAGAGCCGTTTTCAGCCCTCGTGGGTGGATGCTGGACTCTTCAGGAAAGTTGCAGGCCCTTGTCTGGACTACCCACAGGACCTGCTACATGTCCCCAGTACATCCCAGCTGCAGGCAGATGTGAACCAGCTTTAAGCAGCTGCATGGGTAGTTTAAGGTCTATGCAGAGCTTCATGATCACATAGATTTCTTCTAGACTGTTTAAAGCTAAAGCAGACATCTAAATTGGGTAGGTCTGTACTCTAAGACACAGTAAACGATGTGGGCACAGTGTGGGAGATTCGGAACATGCTCTGTGCAATCAACCTTCCCTCTTCTCCCCATAGTCTCCAGGGAATGATGTCCCAATGCCCGACAATCAAGGCTGCACAGCTGACAGAGGTGAATGTTTCCTCTTGTCCCAGAGGATAAACCAGACCTTGACACTGAGCCAGGCCTTGCATGGCACGAGGAACGTGGAAGGTGTCTCCTCTGAGTACTGACAATTACTTGCTGCTCGGGACCTCCAGAAAGGGGGCTCCACTCAGGCAGAGATGGAGCTTCTCCTGTGCAGCAACGGTAAGAGGAGGCTCTGAATTTCTGCTGTGGCTCATGTTGGCTCAGTATGGTAAAACATATTTTAGGCACCAGCAGTGACTAGTGAGCCTCACCACCATGCTGTGAGTTGGGACCTTTGGCTGTGACCTGTAGGCCACAATTCCCAAATGCCACATCCCTGCACTGGCCTGGGTCACCAAATCAAATGGAGGCTGCAGCAAAGTGACTGAAACCCCAAACCAGTGAGGGCTATTGCCACCCCACTTTCACATCTTAGCCTTCTCCTGAGGATGCTGGGACTGGCCATGCTGGTGATACTGGTGTCATACCTCAGCTTTGTCTTCTCACATAATCTTTTGAGAATGACCTCAAGTTTCTGCACAGCTGCAGTGCACTGAGGATGACAGCAGTCACCTGCAGCAACACTTGGGCAGCTTGTGGGGCCTCACTTGTACCCAAGAAACGCAATGTCATGAGTAGATCGTGGAACACAACACACAAGGGGATAGGGAAGGTAACGATAAAAATACAGCACTCAGCCAGTGCTGAAGGGCTGTCATAGCCAGAAGTAATGTTCATGGGATCTGTACTCACTTCTCTCTCTGATACAGACTTCCAGAAGATGATGTCAGATGAGCTGGCTGTGGATAGCCCAAGCAAGGATGATGAGCTTGTGCATCTCCTAAGTGCATTACTTGGTGAGTCCTGTCCAAGCAGACAAGAAGCAGGATGGGCTGCCAACCATCACATCCTTGCAGCTGCTCCAAAATGCTGTGAGAGGACTGGACAAGCAAGGGTCTTCCCTGCTTGCATCCCACCACCCAGTAAAGCATCTGCAGAAGATGAGAAGGGCCTATCCACCCTTGTAGATAGCTGTGTGTTTTGGGGCATTAATGCAGCCAGGGAGGGTGGGAGTGGGGGGACTTCTCTGAAGCAGATGCCAAGGAGGTTAAACCATGAGAGGTGAGGAGTCCCTACAATACCCAGTGTCTCCTGAGCTGGACTCACCTCTCAAATACCAGCGTGGAAGCTCCAGGTCCTTCACGCTGAGGACAGCTTGCAGCAGGCTCTGGCTCTCACCTGAGGAAGAGACCAACCCTGTTCTGTCCCCACAGCTGCTGGACCCAAGGGGAGTGTTAGAGTGATGAAGTCACCCACTGCTGCAGTAAAGAAGCGATCTGAAAAACACAGGTCAGGCACTTTGCAGCACAGGGTTTTGCTGGGTTTTGCTGCTTCCACTCTTTCGGGAAGCACATTTTTCCCAGTGCTTTCCTGCAGTGCCATTGCTCCCTGTTTTGTCATTCAGCCCTCTCAGATACAGGAATGGGTGGCCTGTGAGTCTGAACCTCAGAGTTACCAGGGAAAGAAGCAAAATTAACACCCCCATAGTTCAGATTTACTCCTTGTGTCTTATGCATGTCTCATATACTTTATCCTCAATCAGTCCATGGAATGCCACCTGGGCAGCACTCAGATTCCTAGAAAAATCACTTAAAATCACCCTGTAGCCACACTTAAATTTCTGTACTCATGTCTTACCTCCTGGGAATACTCCAACCATGAGTCCTCACAGCTCCACCCTGGGATTTAAAGCAAATGGGAAAATGATGGTGAACGCCTAAGTTGAGCTGGTTCCTTAAGCCCAGTGGTTCTGCAAATGCACCCTTTCCAAATCCATCCCACTCCAAGGGGTGGGACAACTGCCAAAAATTCATTTTCCTATGAACTGTTAGCCAGTACATTGAAATTCTGTCCAGACCCTCACCCCCAGCACAACTACCAAATCACCTCTGGGCTTGCAGGGTGCTGGACTGGAGGATGAAACACTGTAGATAAGCAGGACATCCTCAAGGCTGCTACATGCAAGAACAGAGCCCAGGGCAGGGGTTCTAGCACCCTGCACTATTGTCCAACCTCTTCCAGAAACAGAAATCCAGTGGGACCTCAACTCCAGGGCTATCCCTGTCGTCTGGTCCCCCTGCCTTAACCACCATTCCACCAAACAAGTGCCTTCCTTATGCATCCGGCTGCCTCTGATGCTCTCCCTATGCTCTCCTATCTGGCAGGGTTAAGCAGCAGCAGCAGCAGCAGCAGCAGAAGCAGAAGCAGCAGAAGCAGCAGAAGCAGCAGATCCTGAAGGACCAGCAGCAGGAGGAATTGCAGCAGCAGGAGCTGCTTCCCTGGAACAAAAAGCCTAAGTCTAGGCGTCGTGTGCCGAGAACCACCACTGTCCAGCGTAAGGCAGCAAATCTCAAGACAAAGAACCTCAGGACAAAGAACCTCAAGACAGAGAACCTTGAGATAGAGAACCTTGAGATAGAGAACCTTGAAACAGAGATCCTCGAGACAGAGAAGATGGTAAGGAAATATTCTGTCTGCTGGCTGGGGATGTTTTCCAGGCAAGAAAGAGATGCTGTTGGTCAAGTGGTGTCACATAAATTGGGTGAGGGCATCAGACTTGGAGAGTTGCAAAAAGGTGACAGGCTCTGGAGTCCTGCTCTCTGCAGACTTCACCAAATTTGGCCAGGAGTGAACAAGCAATTCACACTGTCACCTGTGGCCACCAGTGAAACCAAGAAATTCTGGAAAGCAAAGATTATGGACAGATCACAAATCTCACTGCCAGGGCTGGGCTCTGCTGTTCCAGCTCAGGTCCAAACAGGAGGGCTCTGTTTGCAAGCAACCCTAATGCTGCAGCTCCCTGGCTGATGCCAGCTGTGCCTTGTCTCTGCAGCAGTGGGCCTGGGATGCCATTCGTGAATTCGTCAGGAGCTTCTGCAAGTTCCGGAGAGAGATGGAAAACGACCAATGCCGTGCGGAGTTTGAGGACTTTCTCCATTGGGAACGAAGAAACCAGAGGGAAAGTATGTCTACACTCCTGCCACCCCTTCTCCTCCCTCCTCAAGACAGTACTAGGTTTAGGTAGAGAAGTAAATGGAGGAAATCTGCAGCTTATCCCCCACACCCATGACTTATTTTTCTCTGCTGGACTTATATAAAGAGCCATAAAATTGAGTATCTCGGGATGTAGATATTGCAGTGCACATTTAGATGTGGAGAATTTTGCACAGACAACATGCACGCACACACTTTGATGCAATATCTGGTTTTCTGATGTAGGTGCCCCGTCATGCTGTTTCATCTGTCTCAAACAATATTGTATATGCAGGTTTGCATCCCTTCCACAAAAAAACAAAAAACCAGGAAACACTAAATGGAGCTAAGGTGAGACAGGAAGAAATTGTTTTCTAGGCAACAGGGAACTGACCTACAGTGTTTTGCCAAAGGACATAGACCTTGAAAGTTTACACACAGGTTTGAGAGGAGGCTGGAAAAGCAGTCAGAAAAGAAAACCACAGAAATTGCTCAACACACAGAAACCCCATCTAGATCAAGTGCAGTTTGTCTATGGGGGAAGTAACACAGATTTTTTACCTTTCTTTTTGCCTTTTTAAATGATTATGGCCTCTGTCAGAACCAGGGTAACAGCTACACAGACCAGCAGGCTTTAGATCTGAAGGACTGCAGCCATTCCCTGGGGAAACAATGAAGATAAACACTTTGGGTGCAAAGAGAAGGGTGAGTGGAGGAGGTTATTAAGCTAGAGGAAAGGCTGCACACTGGATGGTCTGAATTCCCTGGAAAGCCTGGCTGCAGGAAGGCTGTAGTCCACATAGGTAGAAAGCCCCTCAGCAAATTAATTGCACGAAGGCAAAGAAAGCACAGTTGAGGTGAAGGAGCAGGCAGATGGCCACTTGCTCAGCAGCAGATGGCCACTTGCCTCACACCCAGAAGCAGGACACAACAGCTCTTCCCCTCTCTCAGACATGCCTGTCAGCTCAAAGCAGAGCAGGAGCCCTGCGAGTATCTCCTGCAAGGGCAAAGCCCGCCCCGAAAAGCTGGTACTGGTGAAACGTCGCATATTGGACAAACAGGTCATTGTCATGAACTTCCTCATCAATGACCTCCACTTCTACCTGGAGATGGACAAGTAAGTTCCCTTTCCACCAGGTGGTCAGGTACCTGCAGGTAGTACCCATCTCCAAATGGAGACCTCCAAAGCCTCCGTTTCAACCTGAAATCGTACCCCAGCTCAGGGTTCCTGTTTGGGAATCCTAGAAGTATCTGTGCTTTGATGGTTCCAAGCAATCTAACATTTTGCCTACACCTTTCTTGACTTGCCGGTTGTGGTGGCATTTTTCCCTTGACTTTGTCCAGTTTCCCAACAAACCTGTAAGAGCAATCCAAGGCCTACACAACCCCACAGTTACACTACTAGTTTTCAATTCCCTTCTCTTCCTGAAAAAGGGAAACATCACCTTCCCCAGGTAAATTCTGGGACCACGAGGGTGATAAAGGAGAGAAGTAGATTTTCATACCTCCTGTTTCATTGTTCCACATCTTGTGGATTGCTTTTTCTGGCCTGTCAAATATTAAATTAAACAAGAACATGACTGTCTAGCCTAAGCAGTTAACAGCACTTTTCTCAGAGCAAGACTCCACATGCCTTTGCAGGTTTTCTGGGATGGCAGATGCAGTGAAGCTCTGGCAGCCTGTAACATACAATCAGAAAAACAAGTTGCTTTTCTTCAGAGGAAACTTGCTGTCATCAATGATCTCTTCCTGAACTCCAATATGCCCCCAAAGCTGCGGGTAAGACCCTGGGCCCCACCCAGGAAGGCTAAAGGCTGCCCATTGCTTAAGACCATTGCATTGCAGCTGGGAAGTGTTATGACGAAAGAGGAACCAAGCAGAGGTCCTGGTCTGCTCCAGCAAGGCATGCTGTGAGCCTTCAGAGTATGCTCTGGAGCTTGGGACTTCCATGTGGGCTGCAAGGGGTGGGTGTAAGACCACAACCAGACCCATGCTAGCACTTGACCCAGATAGACTGAGAACAAGCATGCGGACAAGGAGACTGAGAGATCCTTTACCTGCTGAGGAGATGCCAGGGCTGGGTGCTGCACCAATCCTGTCCTTTCAGTCTCCAGAGGTCATCACCATCATCCCCTCTCCACTGCACCCACCCCTTCCCCTTGCAGTAGCCACAGCTCTGCCTATTTCCCTTTTGGACAGCACAGCTTTCCACAGAAACCCAGGCGTGATCCTGCCTTTGTGTCTGGGGCAGTCAGGATGTAATGAGGGTCTCTATTCTTAGAGACTGCTGAAGTGCAAGGTGGATTCAGGGAGAGAAACCTGCCCCTAGGGCCCATCAGGAGTGCTGCAAACTGCTTTGGTCTCTTCTGTGCTCAGGTAAACATCTCTGAAAAAGAGAGAGATGTTATCTGCCGTTTATCTTCGCGTGGGCCACTGACACGTGCCATCTTCCATAACGCCAAGGTCACCATCATCCACATCCTGATGTACTTCTGGAGAAGGTACCTATCCACCCCCTTTCTTCCAAGGTGGAGCAGGCTCTACGGATTCCAGCCTTTTTCCTCCAGCCACCCGTCCCTCTGACATGCTGAAAATTCAGATGAGATGTTCCCCAGCTCTGATGCCTGCTTGGAGGTTTGCTGCCTCTGCTATTTCTCACACAGGTTCTGCACCTGGAAGGTGATGAGGAGCTTTCAGCACCATGAGGAGGACAAGGTCCTTCAGGCCTCTAAGAAGGAGAGTGCACCAGCCTCTTCTCTTTCTACAAAAGCCTCTTCCAAATTATCTAAGATCCGCACTCCCTGTCAGCTAAAGCCCATTCCCTCTGCTTCACAGTTTTCTCCAGGTTTGTTCTTCCACTGCACAGACATCCAGACCTGGGGTGGTCTCATGGAGTTACCCTTAACAGGGCCAGATCCCCTCCTTCTTACAGCTTTGAGGATGTATGTGGTGCAGGCCTGCTGGAAAAAGGAATGGAATATTTTTTTCCTGTCAAATCAGTCAGAATTGCCCAGTGGGATTTTAGAAATTTGTTTGGTGAATAGGGAAGTGAGTGCAAAGACTTCACAAGAAAAGAGCTGTTGCATAATTCCTATTTACTTCAATAACCAAGTTAAAAATACTCAGGCAAACACCCAAAACAGGAAATAAAACAACTAATCTTTTGGATTGCAAGTCAGATGGGAGCAGAAAAAAAGAACCACCGTGCAGCCAAACACCAAGCTCAGGTTCATTCAATAGAGAATGCTTTGAATATCTGGAATGGAGAATTAGTTTCATCAGGATTTGAGGTGACCTCTCCAGGGAAAAAGAAAGATATTTTTCCTTCCTCATTCACTTGTTTAGTTTTAATGTACTGAATAATTCTAAACCGAAAAACACAAAGAAAGTGGTGTGAGCACTGTCAGTTTGCCTGACAACATGCTCCTTGGCTGAATATTCATTTGGAAATTGTCTAACTGATTTGTAATTAAAGGGCAAACCAAAATAGGCACATAATAATCTTGCTTTGATGGTTGAGTGGGCGTCAGCAAGCTGATGTTCTGCTCCCTGTCATTTATCACTGTCAGATTCTGGTTAAAAAGTAGTAGAGTTAGAGGATTTTGATACCTACAGGCAGGTGTTCGAGCTACAGCTCCACAACCAAGCTGGGGTAACAGACCCCTGTGCTCCAGGACTGCCAGGCCACCTCACACCTTGGGTACTCCCATGGTTAACATGCAGAGTTCATCTCGGATCTCCACCTTCTTACAGAGCCTCACTGCACTTCAAGGACCTTCTCAGACATAGTTGTCTTAATGCAAAAAAGCTTACTGCCACAAAAAAAAAAGAAAAAAGAAAACAAAAGAGGAAAAAAAAAGAAAAAAAGGAAAAAGGAAAAAAAAGAAAAAATAAAAAAAACCACCAAAACCCCCAAACAAACAAACAAACAAACAAACAGAAAAAACCTAATCAAGGGGTTTTTCCAAGCCAGAGACAAGCCAGAAGCCTTGTGTTACACAGGAGCTGTCTGCTGTGCTATCCAGGACAAGGATGTGTTTGTCAGGGACTTCAAGGAACTGGAGGGGGGAGAGAGAGATTTAAACTAAAAGAGGGTTAATTTGGATTAGATGTAAGGAAGTAGTTTTTTACACTAGAGGGTGGTAAAACACTGGCACATGTTGCCCAGAGAAGCTGTGGCTGCCGCATCACTGGAAACATTCAAGGTCAGATTGGACAGGTCTTTGAGCAACCTGATCTAGTGGAAGGTGTCCCTGCTTATGGCAGGGGATTGGACTAGATGGCCTTTAAAAGTTCCTTCCAACACAAATTATTGCTTGATTTAATCAGTACAAACTATTGCAAGGGTTAGGAATGTTCCACTGCTGCCCAAGTGGCACAGCCCATGTTTAACTACCCAGAGCCGCAGAGAGCGAGTGCACTGAGATGCTGCTCTGGACATGTGGAAAACACTGTGATCGCCCTCACATGAGCATTAATCCTGCAGGGGACTGCTCCTGGGACAACTGTCACCAAGCTACAGCTCCTTGTAGCATCTTGTAGCAGGGATGAATAACAGGAGCCAGGCAGAAAAAAAAACCTTCAGCTCGGGTGGCATGTCATGGGAATAGATGTGTGACCCAAAAGTAGCTGCTGTTTCTGACTTTGATGATGTCCAGGCCACCTTTTGATCGGGACACTTTTCTGTACTTTATCATGCTATCATCAAAGACCTTTATTTAAGGGTCTTGCTATCCTGACCTTTAGATAAAAAGCTTGCTTTTCATCTGGGGAAAAAATTATTTTGTTGCCTTTAAAAAAACCCCAAAATTGCTGGGGAAAATACCTGTAATTTCAGAGAAAACCTCCTCTCGCCAAACCTTGCTTTTCCCTCACTCTGAGGGTTGTGCAGATGTGGTATATGCAGGACTGGGAGGTGGCAGACAGGGATCCATCTCCCATCACCAGGCGTCACTGTGGCACTGTCTGTGCCTGTGCTTGGCACAGGGACGGTCCTGTGAGCCTGGAAACCCTGCCTGACCCCCCTGCACGGCCATCAGCATGGGGGTGCTGCCCCGGCAGGCACACAGCCAGGAGCACATCTCCCCATATTCCATTTCCTCCCACATCTGCCACACAGGATCCCCCAGAGAGCCAGGTTAGACATAACAACCCCATCCTTCAGCCACCAAATTGTTTTGCAGTTATGGGTAACTCAGGTTCTCACTCAACCACCCATCCCTGCACTCTGGACAAGCCCCATGTTATTCAAGGGGTTCAAAACTGCTGTCCTCTCTGTTGCCATCGGAGCACTCGGTGCACAGTAGCATTCCATCTCTTATCCCCCACCAGGGGAGGGCGCTGTCCTTGTCTTCTCACTTGCAGAAGGCTTCCAGATCCTGCTGCCAGAGCCAAAGAAGAAAACTGAGCCTTTGGATGAGCAAGAAGGTGAGCCAGCACTGCAAGGATCACTCCTGCTCCTGATGGGCACTCAGCTGCTGAGATGGGAGCCGGGATTTAGGGCTCCCTGCATCAGTCCATGGTAGGAAGTTTGCGTCTGTTTTTTTTCTCAGATCCAGATAAAAGTCTTGAGAAGAGGCCTTCCCTCAGCAACTCTGCCCCATAGAGCAGGTGGGTGGTCACAGCCGTGTTCTACCTCCCCCAAACCACAGTAGCACAAGCTACAACTCCCCTTAAAAACCAAAGGTTCATGCAGGATGATGGTCACTCCCACCATCACCAGTAATATTCACAGAAAACTCCCAGCTGCTGCTCCTCTCCATGCCCTAAACCCCTCCCCAGGAGCACACAGCTCATCCCTGATAACCCTCACCCTGCCTCCAGCAACAGCCACTGATGTGACATCTCTCCCTTCTCTGCAGGCACCAGGGAAAGGACAGCCCTCGCTTCAACAACCCTCCCAACAGGGAGCAGGATAGGGGTGTAATCCCAGGAAGCTCAGCCAGCAGTCAGGACACTCTGAATAGTTTGCACTTAATCAGCAGTAAGACCTAAAAATAAAGCAACTCACAGCATCCTCCACCTTACCTGGTAACAAAGCACAGTAACCTGCAGCCATGGCAGGAACATGCCACAACACATTTCCAAAGATACACCCTCATCCACACAAGTCCCCTTCCTCACACTAATCTGTAGAAAATGTATCTCAACTCCTCACTTCTCCACACCTTCCACACAAATTAATTACTTCCTGTGGTGGCAAGGCTGATAACCCCACCTGGTTCACCACTCAGCTGCCCCGGGTGCTGAAATGGTGCCTGTGTTACTAAAGCCTTTCTGATTTTCCAATCAAAATCAGCTCATGCCTGACTAAGCCTTCAGCATTCTTTTTTGAGGTTTTTTTTTTAAGCCATTATGTTTACCAAGCATTAACCAAATAATATCAAAGGCCTTCATTTTCCCCATGTTAAACTGAGTCAGAGTGCCTTTTCCAAGTCAGCAGGAAGCTGCAGAAATCCCAAATGTTCTTTGGACCTATGAAGAAAAGACCACAACCTTTATCAGTCGGTCTCTGTCAGAGGCAAGCTGTCAGCTTTGTCATTTTGAGCTATGTTTAACCAATTTTTATTCCCTCAGGTCCTAGAAGACTGCATCCTGGGAATAACACAGGTACATTTAAGGCAGATGACAACATGTTTCATATTTATCAGTTATAATTATCAACACTTTGCATCCAGAGGATCAAAAACACCCAAACAAACAAAAAGGCCAAGAACACTTATTTAAATGAAGGGCTTGGCAAGCTGGTGCCACTCCTACAACATGAAATGTGACCAGCTCCTCAAAATTGCCCTTGTGCTGTAAGTTGATTTTTGCCCCGGATGATTTCAGTCCCAAAAGCTTCCTGCATTTTTGTAAGCTTTGCACTAACATTCCTGAGCCCAGCTGAGCACAGTCCCTTAAAGGCTTCGCAGATGTGGCTGAAGCTCAACACAGCAAAACCACAGCTAAGAGCAAACTCCGCTCCACTGCTTCTGTGGACTGTTTGTGGTTTTGTTTTCCAGCACAGCAGATGAGCCACAGTGATCTGGGAACATCCCAGTGCACACAAGCATGTCCTCAGCACACAAGTGCCAGGATAGGGAGCACCTGATCCCATCACACTGGGCTGAGCCCACTGTCCCGGGGGTCACCCAGCTGAGCAGAGGTAAAAGGCAGAGGTGCAGCAAATAGACAATGTCCAGGCAGGACAGCAGGAGAATGAAGCATGTAGGGCCAAATCAGAATGTTCTTGGGCACCATCCATGGCCTGCAAGCCTGCCTGTATGGAGCAAAGACAGGCAGCACCTCCCACATGGGCACTGATGCTGGCAGCCATCGGCACATCCCACAGTTCTGGCAGCTGGCTCTGCCCTTGGCTCCCCAGGACACCCATCCCCAGGCTGTGCCATCAGACATTGCCACACCACTCAGCTGCAATATTATCCAGCTGCTCTTGCCACCAGTTTTCCGTCCTGACTGACCTGCTCTCACTGAGCACTTGTCCATTGCCCTGGGAGAAGCAGCCTGGCGTTTTCCCCAGCTTTGTTCCCCGTCCTGCATTCCTTCCTCCTCTCACAACCTGATGCTCTGAGGGCAATCTGCTTTGCAGATGCTGTGCATGGATCATGTTTTTTCTCTGACACCAGCCTGCTGGTACCTCTAGCTTCTTGGAATGCAGGACACAAACCTTCTCTGGAAATTCTTCCCAGAAGCCAGATTGCCCCAGAGAGGCAAGTCCCAGCCTCCCCGGATTCAATCATTGCTCTCTTTTGGGCATGCCTTTTAAGGCTGCTGAGTCACAGCCCTTTAGTGAAACAGCAGAATGATGGAAGAAGATGCAAAGGTCCAAGAAAGCTGGAAATATGACATTTTACAAGAGGTTGAAGGTGCCCAGCCCATGGCCTCATAATTACTTGTGCAAGAGCAGAAATGCTGCTGTGGGACAAGGGCACCATGGTTCCCACAGCACCCCTGCTCCCCACACTGCTGAGACCTGGGCACACATTTCTGGGTGTCCTGCCCTCTGGGCATGAGAGAGAAACAATGAGCAAGAAAAAAAGGAGCAGGGAGGAAAGAAAAAATAAAAATTATTGACACGAGGAGTCAGCATTCTCCTGCTTGCATTTTCTCTAATGGTACCTCATTGACAGTCACATAGTCAAACTTCCATTATGTGCTTAAAGGTTCTCAGGACCATCAGGAGGACCTTTGCTCTGAGCCAAGACCCCTGATGCAGGTAGTGATTTAATTATGCTGCACAGTATCTCTTTCTGTGCAAAGGGGATGGGGGAACCTCATTCCTAATTGATGTATGGTCAGTTTTTCAGGCAAGTTTATTTCAAGTTTGTTTCCCCATAGGCTAATTGAAGGAATAACAATATTAGTGTGGAAAAAACAAAGAAAAAAAATCAAAAAAACCTTCAACAGTTGAAAAATATTGCCATGAGCAACATATAATCATTGTGCAAACTGAAGCAGTAGCAGAGAAATAAGCAAGCCCTTGGGCAACCAGGCCCATGTCACATGCTGTGGGATCTCAGAAAGGGGTTTGTGCCACCCAGATTCCATTATCAAAGCTCCAAGCTGGCTGCACATGCAAGGGAGATGAGTCTGGCAGGAGGACAGTGACACACCAGCTGTTTTGAAGACAGGGAATACTTGTGCCCAGCCCTGACATGGCAGAGCTTGTCCTTTCCAGGAGGAAAAGGTCCCTTTAATGTCAGTGACCATTTTCAGGTGGGTCAGGACTACTCACAGGAGCAGAGTTTTGTGGGATTGTGCTCATTGCATCTGTTCCTTGTGGAAGCATCTCCTGCATTCTCCAAATAGGTCCTTCAGGTCCCAGCAGGCTGGACAAAGAGTTCTTCTACCAGATCAAAAGGCTAATGGCCAAGGGCAACCCTGCAGCCAGACATACCACTTTTTGGCTGTTGAGTTTCCAAAAGACTGAAAAGAGGGAATCCGTGTCTTTCTAGAGGAAGATGAGCAGTTCATCAGCGCAAGCTGTAGGGAATATTTGCCCTATCAAGAAGCTGAAACTCCTTTTTCTTTATCAGAGGGTCTCATGTTGTCTGGCAATGCCTGTGCTCCTGCCTCCCAAATGTGCTGGGTATACGGGGGCTGTCGCACATCTCCCTGCTCTCCATAAGGATCAGGGCCTGGACCTCCACATCTCAGAGGCAGACAGGCCCAGAGGAACAGAGGCAGGTCATCAAGGGGACCCTGGACTGGCACGCAACTTGGTTCCTCTCTCCAAAGCTCGTGGTCATTACACCAAACACTTATGAAGCATCTTTCATTTCTTAGTTTAAGTCCTCTGTATTCTGTCCCTGTATGTGGTCTCTCCCATCTCCTTACCCACTTCTTCAGCTCTTTTGCAGATGAATAAATAAGGAATAAAGGAGGCAGTGATGGTGGGGTCAGACATGGGACAGGCGGCAATGACATCCTACACAGAAGGGTTCTGGATGTCTGCAAAGTGACTGTATCTGGGATTCTGGCGTAAACTGTTGTAGACGTAAATGGTAAGTGCTGGAAAAACCTTCAGAAAATACTCAGCATAGTCTCCTATTTTGTCACTGATCCTGAAAGAGAACAAAAACAATAAGGATTTTTAAAGCTTGTCCAAGGAGTCAATAGTCCAGGATGCCCTGTTTCCTCCCTTGCAGGGAAAAAGCCATTCCAGAGGCTTTCTGATAACACACAAACATTTCCTAAAAATCCCAAAGTTGTGCCTATTCTATACCTGCCCTAAAATTTTTTAATTTTGCTATTCCTCTAGCACCCTTATCTGCCTAATCCCACCTACATCTTCCCTGAAGGGCACTGGTGGCCTCAGTGAAACCATCACAAGGAGACAACCCTCTCTAACCTCACGTGTGACTAGAGAAAGTTGAAGAGTGGCTGAGGTCACTGTGTTTATTCAGCCTGGAGAAAAGGAGACTCGAGGGGAAACCTCATCAGGGCCTGTAGCTTCCTCACAAAGGGAGGCGGAGGGACAGGTACCGACCTCTGCTCTCTGTGACCTGTGACAGGACCTGAGGGAACAGCATGGAGCTGTGTCAGTGGAGGTTTAGGTTGGTTATTAGAACGTTGTTCACAGAGGGTGGTTGAGGAAATTTAAGTTGGAGATCAGAAAAAAAATCTTTCCAGAGAGAGTAATCAGCCATTGGAATGGCCTGCCCAGAGAGGGAGTGGATTCCCCATCCCTGGAGTGTTTAAACTGAGATTGGACGTGGCACTGAATGCCATGATCTGGTAAATGGACTGGAGTTGAACCAAGGGTTGGACTTGATGATCTCGGAGGTCTTTTCCAACCCAATCGATTCTGTGATTCTATGAACAGCTCCCCGGGGCAGTGGTCACAGCACCAAACCTGACAGAGCTTAAGAAGTGTTCAGACAACGCTCTCAGGCACATGGTGGGATTGCTGGGGTGTCCTGTGCAGAGTCAGGACCTGGACTTAATGATTCTTGTGGTTGCCTTCCAATTTAGGGTATTCTGTGATTCTATGCAACTGTGGCAGGGGCAAGGATGAGAACATGTACCCTTTATCTTTGTGTTCATCCAGGTTTCTCATGAGCCTCAGGAGGTCAACGACATCATTGCTGTATTTGAATGGTTTGGTGGCATGATTGCTATATTTTTTTGGTTTGAATGGGTTTACATTCCTGGGATTTTCCATGACATCCAGAATATCTTTGTCAATCTGAAAGAGAAGACATAGATTATTCTCTGCCTTTCACACACCACAGCAGCACATCTACCACCACTGCCTGTCCTCAAGGACATCATCTTGCATGGGAAAATCTCCTGATCCTTAAAAGCCTATTTCCCAACAGGAGCAGAAGAGTCTGCTCTGCCAGGAATGCACCATACAACCCCCCTAACTCCACTAAGGGTTTCGTCTCCTGCTTTGCCAAGGTGTGGCATTTATATTGGGACTGTAAACATGGCACAGGAGATTTTCATGCATGCCTGGAGGGCAGGAGGGACTCAAGACTCTTGATCCAACTGTGTCACTGAGGACCATGTGGGCTGCCATACTGAACTGAGACTGTCAAATGATGTGGCATGATGATGTTACCTGCAAAAGCAGGCCTGGTTTTGCTGCTTTTGAGACAATCAACAAAACACTTTTGCCAGAAATTTGCTGGCAACAAGGACCAGAGGTCCTTGTCGTAAGTGATCACAAAAAAAATCCTTTGAAGCTTTACCAGCTAATCTATAATGACCACCACCTTCTACCACCCCAATCAACAGAGGTCCCTTTTTTAGCATCAGTATCTTTTGACTTTGTGCCTTATATTTAATTGTTTCTCCCTACTGTCTGTATTTGTGTGAGGCTTTTTAAGCAGAACCTCTCGAACACTTGGGAGAAGCTTCTGCCTGAGTGTCTAGCTCAAACCTCATATCAGTCCAAAGAGAAGAGGATTACCTCATTGGTCCAGTGTGGATAAGGAAAAGTTTCAGTAACATTAGGATCTTGAAAAACAGTTTTTCGGTTGGGAATGTCTTTGATTTGATTCCATATACTCTTCAGGAAGTTGAACCTGCTGTGGAATGAACAGCTTTGTCAGCTGCAACAGGACATGGCTTTTCCCAGCATTACAGCCAATTCCTATACCGAGAGCTTTCCCTTTGTATACTGCCAGGACTTACATCTGTTTGCTCCAGAAATAGGGATGTTTGCTCAAACCTTCCAAGCCTCGTTCATCATGACACGACAGGCTTCTTACAAGGTCCAGAGCCTCCATGTAATCTGGGGAATCAGCAGCCAAATCCTCGATTCTGACTTGCTGAAGGGGTTTCTTACCCCCTGTTAAAACATACAGCACGAGCCTGCCAAGGGCCTGCAAAGAGACACATCACTGCTCACATGCCGGGTGCACAGAACTTCCTGGAAGAGGACTTGTATTCCTAAACCCTGTAGGTGCCCAGATGTATGCAAATACACACCAACACAAACTTACAAGCTATATGTACAAGGACAGAGGAGACAGGCATGGTAACCTTCCTCTCAGGGGATCTGTGGATATCCCAGGATCAGGCACAGTCTTGTATCATAATCACTATCATTCTCATGCAGCATCTACCATTACATGGACTTTCTCACAAAACAAGGTGTTTTATAGCTGAGAATGCAGAAAGACTTTCCATAGGACTCACAGCAACACAAAATGTCAGACAGAACCCAAAATTTTAAACCATAGGTTGATTTGCAGAAAACTTACCTCTAAATCTGAGTTTACAAGTTCTTCTTGGCCTTCAATCAATGTTCTTTTATTATCAAAGTCTGCCAAGTAAATTTTGCCACCTAAATCTGAGGAAATAAGAGAAATTTTTAAAAAACAACGGTGGCAAAACTTGATACAGCCCATCACTAACTTCTGGATGGCACTTCCTTTTGAAAACAATTTTATGAAGAGATTTGTTGTGGGCTGATATGTCATGGACTGATCAGTCTTCACAGCCTTGGAAAGGAAGGCAAAGCTAATGAGACATGTAAGGTTGTTCTTTTCACTCCTCAGTGGCTGTCTGTGAATATATCTATAGTTATTCAAAGAGGAGATCCAATGCCACAGACATTCCATTTGGCATAAAGCCATCTGTATTTTTACAGGAAGCTATGAAACATCTCTTAACTACAGGCAATGGCAAAGTCAAATGAAAGCATAAAGAAAGCAAAAGATAACCTATTACGAAGTTCCTGGGCTGCAGATCCTGGTGAGTAAATCCAAGGGAGTGTAGCTCTCTCAGTGCCTGGAAAATGATCTTCAGAGCAGCTTTGTAATCCTTTTGGTCTTCTGGGTCCTGCAGATGTTCTTGGAGGTTTTTCTCCCAGAGTGGGAAGCACAAGTACATGCAGCCTTTTTCCTTCTCAGACTGGAAGAGCTTCAGTAGATGTTCACAGTGACAACATTGTTCAAAGAACCTTTTCTCTTCCTCACCCTGTTTACTGCGAGTTACTTTTACTGCTACCTCTGTCCCTCCATGGAACCCAAGGTAGATGCCTTCCTGAATTCTCTGCTCGATGTAATGAAATGTCTTCAGTTTGCCAATCATAGGGCGATATATTTGCTCGAGCTTTTTCAGCTGGTCCCTCCAGCGTTTGCTCTTTGGCTCCCAGTCTCGGGGGGTTTCTGGGACAAACGTGGCATTATACTCACGAAGAAGGTTTTCCATGCTGAGAGAACGATTTCTGTTTGCAACTGCGATAAGGTTCCCAACATCAGTCCTTGCTCCTTTTTCACACAACAACTCTGCTGTACTGTGATCCTCTCTCTCTACAGCCACCATCAGTGCTGTGTTGCCCTCCTCATCTGCATCATCAATATCTATTTCATCCTTCTCCAATAAAGCTGTGACCAGCTCTGGGCTCTCCATTTCAGCAGCAAGGATGAGGGCACTTTTCCCACATTCATCTTTGCTCTTCACATCAACACCATGGTCCAGCAGGATGCGAACTATGGAGAGGGCTGACTTGGGTCTTTTTTTCTTTGAACCTTTCTTTAGAGCATGAATCAAGGCATTCCTATCTTTGTTGTCACGAATGTTCACATCAGTCCCCATCTCTTGGACAAGGAGTTTTACAGCTGAGAAGTGGCTCTCCCTACAAGCATCCATCAGTGCTGTTGCACCTCCTTTATGCAGTTTGGCTTTCTCCTCACTAGTTACTCTCCTCAAATTCACATCCGCTCCTTGGCTATACAGGAATTTCAAGGCTTCCTCCCTCCCATACCATGCAGCCTCCATGAAAGCTGTGAAGCCATTGCTGTCAGGATCATTAATATCTGCCCCATGGTCCAGGAGGAGCTTTAGTATATTCACGTTTCCCATGATCCCTGCCTCAGTAAATGCAGTGCCACCATTGTCCTTCCTGGCATGCAGACAGGCACCCTTTTCCAGCAGAAGTCGGACCAGGTCCTCCTCACCAGATTGCACAGCAGTCTGCAGTGGTGTCCAGCCACCTACTACTTTGGAGTTCACATCTGCCCCTTTATCCAGCAGCTCCAGCACAAGTTCTCTATTTCTGTTCTTCACAGCAGCATTTAACTCAGAGGCAAGGACTTCTGCTGTCTTCACACTAGAAGGGGTAGAGACCTCCTGCTCTCTGTGAGCTGCAGGCTCCATGACGGTCAGAAGGGCTCCATACCAGGAATCCTGCTGAAGGATGGGAGAGGTGCAATGGTCAGTGCCTTCATTGTGGGGGATGCTCTGGGTTTGGCTGATGAAACATGCTAGTTAACAGCTTTTTCACTTCATTAATAAACAGAAAATACTGTTTTATTAGCCTGCAAAACCTCACTATTTACACTTGATGTCCTGCAGCTCTGTGTGAGGGGCAATTAAGGACAGCAACACCAGTGCCAGCCAGGAGAGCCAAGGCCTGGTGAGAAGCACAACTTCAGCACTTAAGGATTCACTGTGTTTGCTTGCCTGGCCTTAGTACCTCTCACAGCCCAGGCAGGTGCCCCCTGGGGCATCAGGGTGAGGGGACAGGAAAGAACCCAGGCTGTTCTTGCTATAAATGTTACCTCAGACTTATCATAGTTTACCTAATAAGCCATCTCCCAGCAAGTTTCAGGTGGAGAACACAGCAGGCAGGCAAAAATTTGCCTTCCCCTTCAGTTTTGTATGGCAGCCACACAGAGTCCTGAATGTCCCTGATGCGATACCTGGAATGAGATGGAAAGCCAACCTTAATCCCTTCTGCTTCCACAGGCAATTAGGGGATCCTACCTGGCAGGAAGCTTTTCCTAAGCTTTTTATGACATTAAGAGCTTAATGAAGTAGGACCTGATCTATCTATATAGGAGCTAGAAAAGCTCAGACTCCAGTACCCACTTTCCTGCCTGTGAAGGCTGGTGCAAGTGACCAGCCCTTTCAGGAATCTCTGTCTGACAAGCTGAACTAAGCAAATCAGAAAAGGGACAGAAAAGCCTCAAGGTATAAAAGCAAAGTATCAACTCTCATGAATTTACTCTCAGGAAAGCCAAAGATCATTTTTTGGAATGGTTTTTCTCCCCACCCAGCAGGAAATGAACACCCTATTTCATTTAGATGCATTTCATTTCCTTGTAGCAATTTCTATGCCTTTCACTACATAGGGGGAAAAAGAAAAATGAAAAAAAGGTGTTACTTTCCTGCCTGGAAAAGCAGCACAGCATCCCCTGGGCACAGTGGGGTTCAAGTTCCTCGCCTCTCTGAGGAAGACAGAAGCTTGGGGACGGGGGAGGCAGGGGCTGAGCACCTTCCTCTTCCTCCTCCTCCTCCGAGCAGCCAAGTCACAAGCTCAGTACTCTAGGAAGTGTTTAAATATTTCTGTGTCGCTCCCCTGACTTTTGACCACGAGAGGTTCGCGTCTGTGTATCGCGATGTGCTGATGTGCAACGTCACACAGCCCTGCCTGACGTCACCCTGCACCACCCACCACGGGAAGGGCTCCTACTGCCCATCCAGAAACAGAGACGCTGCTTGAAATGCTTTCAAAGCCACAGAGCAGCTTTTCTCAGCAGCTGCTCTTCACTGCCGCTTCCCAGCAGGCGTTCCCAGGTGGCGTTTGTTTCCCAGCAACTCTATAGGCGACTATCCTATCCCAGGAAGGAGGAGCCCTGGGAGCATTTTGTCCATTTGTGGAAGGATTTGGGGGTTGGGGGGAGAGTGTTTGGCGGTCTTTTTTTCTGCACGTAGCAGAGAGGTCATGAGCAAAGTGCGCTGCCCATACAGCCCCATACACACAGACCCTATCTACAAACAAGGGTGGTCCCGTGGTGTAATGGAGAGCATTCTGGACTCTTAATCCCAAGGACCTGAGTTCGAGTCTCAGTGGGGACCGTCCCCTGGGGGTTAAATGCCTCCCTGCCATCCCATCCCGGCAGATCTCGGATGCTCAGCAGGGTCAGCCCCGGTCAGTACCGGGTGCTGTGACAGTCCCGAGGACTTCACTGTCACTGTCCAAGCTCGCTCGGCCGTGGCAAATGGACCTTAGGATTGAAACAGTGGGGCCAGTTCTGTGCACGCTGAACCTCACCTAAAAAATCCACTGTGCAGGCTGGAAGGGCACGTGGGGAAAGCCCTTCCCAAATCATCCTTCGCGAAGTCTGGCCGTATATCTATATAGATACATATACATGTTTATAAACATCTGCTCATCAGTGGTTCAGCAGTTGAAGGCATGGAGACATTAAACGCATCGGTGCTGGGGTTTGGGGGAGATTGGGATGGGTTTGGTTTTTATTTCAAGCTTTTCCTCACCTTTTGGTAAATCCATCCACATGAGGAAACCAGCTGTGCTGCTAAATTGCACCCAGGGAACCACTGAGCTCCAGATCTGCAGTTTCCTCACGGCACTGCCAGGCATCTCCCAGTGCCCAGGCACCCTCCTCCTTGGAGGCAGCTCTGTGTAAACGGTGCTGCCCGAGGAGCCTGGTCCTCCAGCTCACGCCGCATGCCTGCAAGGGTGTGCAGGAAATACCTGAAGGAACCCAGGCTGTGACATCCCACCCAGTTTCTCCCACTGCCCCGTGATGTAAGGGATGCTCAGCAGGGCCCATGTGACCTCCCCAGCCACCTCCAGTGAGCTGTACCAGCTGCAAGATTCAGTTCATATATGAAACACGGTTGAAATTGTGTCAATAAAATCATGCCTGGCTTTCCATGGTGCTGTGGTACATGCACAAACTTGGAGTCTGGATGTGTTCACAAATGCAGAAAACCCACCTGAAAGGGCTACCTGGATGCAGTCCTACATGTCTGATGGGTATATCCCACTCCTGATGGATGCCTGCAGTGCTGGCTCATATCTGCACACCAGCTTTCACAAAACTCTGCCTATGCAGGAGTCATATCTTTGTACCTTGGTGTCGTGTTTGACATCCTGCTTCCCACAGCATGCAGTGCACCTGCAAAGTCTGGGAACATCCCACGATCTCTGGATGGAACTTCACAGAGTTTGTGTTGCCACAGGAGACCTTCACATAGCCACATAGGGACAAAGACTGTGAAAACTCGGGGAACAATTTCAAATCACTCTCAAGGCTGTCAAGATCTCATTTTAATTCACTGAAAGAATCACTCCCAGTTTAACCAGAGCTGGGGCTGTAGCTGCCTGTGTTTCACTACCCGTTTGCAGGCTGGAAAACAATCAAAGCAAGGGCACATCCCAGGATCAGATCCAAAAGCCATAAAAAAAAAGTCAGCATTACAGCATGTAACAATATCGCACCACCCACCCAAGTACAAAAGCCTTCTTCAATTGCTGATTTAATTAAAGTCATTCATTATCTTATGGTGGGAAGATAAACCCTAGAATGGTGGGAACCCAAACCCTAGGACAGTGGGAACAAGGTGTTTGCAACCAGCAGGGCTGTGGCAGAAATATCCTGTGCCTGTACCTCAGCAAAGAAGGATTTGCTGGTAACACTTTCCTTATCTTACATGCCTGATCCAAATTGCTTTCTGCACTCATAAGTTTAAACTGAATCTCTGTGACAGGCAGTTTATGGGGAATAGAAAAGCCTCAAAGGTTTTCTAACGCATTGGAGTCAGAGAGCTCTGCTCCACAACCATTTTTGTAGCCCTGGGCTCTGCAGTTCCTGCTGTATTTGCACGTCTGCAGAGTCATCTTTTGGCCCCATGAATACGGGGCCTCGGGAGATGAGCTGCAGAGACACAGTCAGCAGGGAGATCAAGGGCACAGTTAAGCAAATCTTCCTTTTTTTCCATCCTGATGGACTTGTATCCATTTTTGCAACCCTTCCCCTGAGATAACATCTCTGAGAATCCATGTCCTGGCCACCAGCCACAAATAAACATGCAAAATGTGGCAACAAGAACTGCTTGCCAAAGGCAAAATAATTTTTAAAGAAGCTATGAATAGTAGAATCAGGTTTTTTCTTCATGTTCCCTGCATGTGCTTTCTTATTATATTTCTGAATGGGAATATCCCAGGGTTTATTTGCTTGGCCAGGCTGATGTGACTCTCGGTGCTGGAACACAGCCCTGGAAAATAGTCCACAGAAGGATGTGATTTAAACACTGGCAGGTGATGCTACCCAAGTAGGAGCATCAACCACATTTCATAGAATCATTTAGGTTTGAAAAGACCTCCAAGATCATTGAGTACAACCATTACCAAGCATTGCCATGCCCAGCACTGAGCCACGTCCCCCAGTGCCAGCCACATCTACACATTTTACCATGGAGTATTTTTACATTTTTTAACTGCATTTGCTAGTTTTCCAGACTGCTGCTCGATCCTCATCAACACAATAAAATAAAAAACCTAAAATATTTGGCAGCAGGGAAGGAGAGGTGAGGGCAACAGCAAGGGAGGCAGGGACCTCACCAAGCAGGGCAGTGGATCCCAACCCCTGAGCAAGGAGAGCAGAGCAGGTCCATTGAAAACATCCCACATCAGCCACAGTAGGTCAGAAAAGGAGCTAGGCTGAGCACCTGAGCTTAAATCCAGTGTAGGTGGCTCCTCAGCAATGTTCCTCCCAGCTGTTTCTCATACCCATCTTCTCCCCAGGCCAAGCCCAGGTTGTGGCTGCACCATGTCCAAGCTGTTCCCAGCCCCAGGGAGACAGGAAGGCTGCAGAGCCCAACACTGCCCTCGGTGTCCCAGCAGCATCAGAAAGCATGAAAATTAGATTTAATTTTTTCTCAGATCCCAAGGTACCCTGGGGATACGAATCCTTGTACGTAGCTGGAGCAGATTGGCAACCTTGGCATTTAGCTGCCTGCGAGGAGGGTGAGGCATATGGAAACACATCAGCTGTGATTTCTGGCACTTTATTCAGGCAAAGGCTTCGAAGTGGAAGCTGCCGAGTGGGAAGCAGTGCCATACAGCTGCTCCCTCCCTGTCAGCTGGCCCAGGGGCTGTCAGAGCACTGCAGAACACGGGGTAAGGCATTTGCTGTGTTTGAAATGGCTCAGTGCATCCCCTTTGCTGCTGAGCTTCCTTCAAAAACATACTTAAATAACATAGCATTTCTTTGCAGTCTTTCTTTAAAAAAATAAATCATAGGTGTACACACACGCGAACATGAATTTGCCTGTGGATGTGTGTTGTCCCACAGGTGTATCCATGGAATTTGAAAGCTCAGCATCCATACTCTTGTATATGCACATCCACCTGCCTAAATATGTGTCTTTGTGGGGCCACTTGTGCACCTGTGTCCATGTCCTGAGGCGACCCCAAAGCTGCTTGGTCCCACCACAGCAGGAACCCATTGAGTGACGATGCCACCCCACTGAGCCACTGCTGGGAGCATGCTGGGTCCCAGGGCAGAGGGAAACTGTTGGGTTTTTTCCACCAATAAATCCACCCCCCATCCTGGCTCATGGAAACCTGGCCCTGGAGCAAGTATGTGTTCACACCCCGGGGGGAGGGAGGGTGGGGGCAGTGCCAGCCCCCACATTTGCTGCCTGGAGCTGAGCTCTTCTCTGCTGCTTCCAAATTCACAGCCTCCACCCTGGGAAACTTGGGTCGTGGTTTATTGGAAACAATTGCTGCTGGCCATGCCCAAAGGGAGTCCTGGGAAGCTTTGGCTCCTCTTTATCAACATGGTTTTGTGGGTTGGAGTTTTTTATCCTCCCCACCCCCCACTCCCGAAGGCTTTAAGGTTTTCTTATATTACCACTGGGTTTTGCGAGCAGTTGTGAAGGATGCGCAGGATGCAAACTTGCTTTTAGTGACTGAATTGTCTCTCTGGGAAGCACTTCAGGCTCAAAAAACTAAAACTATGCTGCAAGTGCATCAGCAGTGGGGTCTGAGTGCTACCACCAGCGCTAAGATTCAGCTTGGGCCATGCATGATGCATCAAGAATGGACATAAAGGGACATAAATTTTGTTCTAAAGAAAGCTCAGAAATATTTTAAGTGTATATTTTTCTTACTTTTTTGTTTGCCTATTTAAATATTTTACTGGTGAATCAGTTTTAAATTAACTTCAAGGTCTACAAGACAAAATATTAATATTTTTCATTTAGAAGCTGCAGTTTAAAAAAATCAACAACATTATTTTTGCTTCTAGCTGCTTCTAGACTGCTTTACTGCTCTAATTCTTTCTTGACAAGTAATTTAAACACTTCCCTGGACACCTTTCAGCTCATTTCTTCCCTATGACATGCACAAAGATCAGGTGTACATGCAAACTGCTGTGATTCCAAATCACCTGGCTTGTAAGACAAGGCCATGCTTAACTAAAAAGGGAATAAAAGACAAGGGGAAGTTCAATCTGCCTTCCGTGGGCTAGGTGGGGAGTAGGGGTGGAGCAGAGTCAATGTATTTTACAATCAGTGGTGATCCTTGGACTCTCTATGGCTGTATTAGAAGGGACAGAAGGTTCTGTTATAGCTGCAGGTGTTTGTAAAGGACACTTTAATGGCAGAGGGTGGATTGTGCTCCCAGTTACACCTTGGAACACACACTCCTGAGTTATTCCCCTGTGATTCCAGCTCCTCCTTGGAAGTCCCCACACATTCTCCCCACTGACGCAAGACAGTTAATTTTGGCTTCCAAAACACACAGTAAATAGAAAGAAGGCAGCTTAAAACCCATGTTTTTGTTAGGTTTTTATTCAGAGCATTAATATCTTCAAGCTACACTCAGATGCTCCTGTCCAAGCAATTTATGTATTCAAAACTTAACTCCAGCTTTCATTCTTGATGTGAACTGTTCAGTTTTCTTCAATAAGCCCAATATCAAAAAGCTTTACCCTTCACAAATCTACCCCCTTCCTTTTCTGCTCCTGACATTGCCACTTTTAAAGCAACTGGAAATACTGCTTGAGTCACCCAACACAAGCACTTTTGCAGGCTTTGCAAAGCATCCAAAATTAGAATGTAAAATTTAATTGAAAGCCCACAAAGAAAAAAAACCCCAACCGATGCTGTCACGGTATTTTCCTCTTTACTTTTTATTTTATAATGACAACATTACATCAGTAATGAAAACAGACCATTGTGCATCGTTCACTTCAGTAACACAGAGAAGGTGGTTCCAGTTGTAAAAATAAATAAGAAAGCAGCAAATATCTTCCTGTAAATGGAGTTGGGACCCACTGAGGCTCAGAGACAGGACGAGGATGGGGACAGTGGAAGAGGACTTAGAATAACATCCCCAAATTGGACCTCAGCCTCTTGCTCTGCTCAAAGAGCTGTGAGAAGCCCAAGTGATCCTGTGCTCCAGCTGTTGCTGGGGTGGGGGTGCAAAAGGTAGTTCTCTTGGCAAGGTGTGAGTACCAGTCAGTAAGGATGTCCAGCTTTGGGTTCTAGGGATAAATGGAGCCACATGAAGTAGTCCCAGGCTCTCTCAGTAGGAAACTATGCTGGTGGCATGTTCCCCATCAGCCAGCACAGGACACTGGTGGGATCCCCACCACCTACCCACACAGCTTCTGGTACTATTGCTGCCAAATGGGGTCTACAGCTTTCCAGGTGGCTGCAGAACCCAGAAATTCCTGCTGAGAGGGACTTTCTGAAGAGCTCCCCCCAGGTCTGAGCTGGTTATATGTCCTGCCAACCTTCTAAGACACTGAATTCACAGCATGTGTCACCGTTTTGCTCACACCAGGGATTTCTGGTAAAGTGCTATGACTGCAGACTGGTTTCACCAGCCAAAGTAATACCAAGCCCAATTATAAACCAAGACAAAGCCCAGGTTTCCTCTCCCATGTCTGAAAATGATGTTTCCCATAGGGTCACTCACCAAAATGAGTGACATTTTTACATCACTGTTCTCTGTCTAGGACAAGCTGCCATCCACATCTTTAAAGGGAGAAAGGAAACAACACAGACTGCAAAACATCCTTGTACTGCCATCCACAGTCCTGTGAGCTGATGGAAAACCTGCCTCCTGAGACTCCTTTAGCAGCTCTCCCTGCTGCTATCAGCATACCTGGTTCCACATATGCATTACAGATCTGTCTGGTCAACTGAAATTATCATACAGAAAAGGTGGGACACATGCCAAGTGCTACAAAAGCTAAAATAATTTAATTCACAAGCTCCTCAGAGCAAGGGCTGTGTGTACACTTTCAGCAGTGCTCTTCTATTAAATATATATATCATAATAGTAACAATAATGATAAAATAAATAACAATAATAGTAATAAAAGGTTACGCATGTGACCTAAGATTCCGTGCAATCTAAAGGTCATGGAGCTCAAGCGAGAGACAAAAACGTCACTGCTCAGGATGCACTGCACTGTAAAGCTTTGAGGCAGAGCATGCATAGGAAACAGCAGAAGGATCTTGGGATCAGGTGAAGGCAGATGCAGGATCCCTCCAGCTGAAAATGCCATGTAGTCTTTGGGCTTTTATTCTGGCCATTCCCTCATAGAAAGAGCTCTACATGAGGGAATGGCAGGCTCCCATGCTGGCCCCACAGCCAGTGGTTGGTGCTGTAGGTCAGAGGCAGCGTCCTGAGAGCAGGTGGGAGCTCTCTGGTTGTTGATGCTCAGGGGAATCCAATTGCTTTTTCCGGGACTTGCAATTCAAACCCGATTTCTCTCGGTCTCTGCAGTGGTGCAGGTCTCCGGTTGAGCGGCAAGGGGAGATACCAGGTTCCCATCCACTCCATTTCTCCAGGGAGGGAAGACTGCTCTTCCCAGAGGCTCAGTGGGCAGTGGGAAGCACTTGAGGTCCTGGGGATCCTGCTGAAATTCCAGAACTTCAGCTGAAACCCCACCACAAAGACCTCAGACCCTGCAAACCATGTCCCAGCCTCCACCTGGTCTCCCGGCTTGTCTCCCACGGCGAATTCGGGCTCAGGTCAGGTATGTGACCTCTTACTGATGCCACGGCTGGTGGCCTGCTTGGTCATGTCCTGGTAGGAGGCAGACTTCAGGAACCGGGGGTAGGAGTCCTTCTCCATCAAAGTGCGGGTCTTGGCTTGGGCTTCATTGAAGCAAGTGGAGGTGGCACCTGAGAGGTTCTTGCGGGTGATCTCTCTGGTTTCGTGGTCAATATTCACCTGCAAGGAAGCAGCATCCACAAACATTAGCTGGGCATTAACTGCCAGCTGTTTTCTGCATTTTCAGTTGAAGGTGAAGATTCTTACAAGCCTTTCTATCCCTGTTCCAGCATTAATGATTCAATGGTGATAGACCACACAATGTTAGAAATTAAAGCTCTCATGCACAAGAGCACATCTTCCTGTTGATCCAAGAGCACTTTAATAAAACCCACCAGGATATTTTATTTGTTTCCACAGGACAGAGGTAGAAAATGCTCTCACCTCCCTGGGCGCCTCACTTTGGACAAACTCCTCAAAGATCCTGTTGGCTTTGGAGGCCAGCTTGGTTTTCGACCGGGTCTTTTTGAAGTCCTCACATGCCAGCCAGAAGTCCAGGTTCTCCTCACTGAACTCTGTCTTCAGGAAGGTGTGGAAAGCAGTCACCCCACCTGGGGAGGCAAGAGAAGAGCAGTTAATGGGGCAGAAGGCAGGGAGAAAAAGGAGGACCACCACCAGACATGGCACTGCATGACAAGCATCACCCTGGGAGCTCAGATCCTGCCATCTGCAGATTTCCTTTCCCTCCAGGCAAATTCCACCCTCTGAGACACTGCTAATTGGCCTCTAGACTCCAATAAAATCCTTTCCCACAGACAAGTAATCCTCTAGTTTTATTTATCTGACCTTTGTGTAACAAGGCTTCAGAGTATTTTCTTTACAACTTCGGAAAAGAGCTAATTCTACCTAAGGAGAAATCCACTGACGCATCGGTGCATCTGCAGGAACCAAGCAGCAATGCCTTTATTTTGATTTCTCAGATGAGATTTTGGGGGAATGAGATGCTGAGGATGGGAGAGTAATTACAGCAAGGATTTCAGAGCCATGCTGGGAGGATGTATTAAGTTACAAAGCTGGAGATGTTCCTTGATCATCACAGCACGTGATGAAGGCTGGAAAAAAAATATGCTTAGCCCTAACTATGAGTGTGTAAGGACTTTGTCTCAGTGTGGAATATCTTTTTAGGCAGACAACTACTTCTGTATTAAAATTTGGCCCTTCTGCCATTGTGTGCCTGCTGCAAGGAAGGGATTGCATGTGGAACTCAAAAACAGGTCCCCTCTCTGGGTCTGGAGGTGCTGTCTGCATGGAGGAGAGGGAGACAGCACCTCACAGGAGCCCTGTGCATCACATACACACAGCTAATATTGAAGAGGAAAATGGTTATGGTAACTCAGCAAAGCAGCTGAATTCCTCCTGCCTGTGGAACAGCAATCCCCGGAGGCACAGGGCAGACAGACAGAGGGCAGCAACGCCGTTTTGTGAGCAAGCCTGTGGGGAGGTGGCTGCATCGCTGTGCAAAGGAGGACATTGCGAACAGACACTCTGCCTTCTCCTGAGTGTGGAGAAAGGAATGGTCCAGGAATGCCATGACATGGAATGCCTATAATGATGTTCCTGTCCTGAGGCAACAGTGAGGCATTGCAAGGCAGCACTTGAGGCCCCCAAAAGCACCCAGCCAGAAGAAAAGGGTACAGCTTCACAAGTCAGGCAACGAGCCCCATGCATCAGATCTGTCTGGGCAGGAAAGGGACCTCTTCTAAAACCTAAACTATTTCATTTGAGGAGGCAAGACCAGGCATACAGCTCACTGGGAGCTGTATTTTGTCCTACATGCTCTCAACCAAGAGAAGAAAACAAGATGCTACTCACTTTTACTCTTCAGGAGCTGGTCAAAGGACTCCCTCCATTCCAGTGCCTCTTGTGAGGAGTCTCTGGAAAAGACAAAAGGGCATAAGGCTCACTGCCCACATTGAAGGACTTCAGTTGTGTGTCTCCATTGATGGAGTGCAAGCAGAGAGGCAGCAGGACTCGGCAGGAAACCAAAGCAAGAAGCCAATATCTATTACCTGTGGGCTCTCTTTCCTTTCTCTCTCTCTTTTACCTTCCCTGATGGCTCACCAGACCTCAGCTCCATAGTGCTGGCCAGGAGGTTCTCTAGACAGCACTCAAAATAGCCTTTTTCTGCCTATACAAGCCCAGCAGAGCCACCTCTGCAAAAACACACTCAGCCCTCAGCAGCAATATTTAGTATTTTGCGTGTAATGCTGCCTGCATGCCCCAGGGATCACAGGCACTGGTCTGAGACACCAGGAACTGTGGGAGCCCTCTGGGTTTCTTGCCTATTGCTAAGGCCCTGCTCTCCGTGCCTAATGCCAGAGCATCAGTTCCCCCGTCTGATTTTATAACCGGTGGAGCTGGGAAGTGATCCGCCTTCCTGGCCTGCCTGGGTGGGACTATGGGGAGGGGGAGCTGCACTCTGTGCTCTCTGCTGGGCAGATGGGCAGGCGCATCCCCCGGGATAGCCTGGTCCATGGGGACCTGTCCCAGGCTGAACCTGGGACATGGCGCTGCTTGACTTACCTCCTCCTGGAGCCCAGCTGCAGCTTGCTGGAGGTTCCGATCCCATGTCCCAGCTCAGGTTTATGAAGCAGAATCCCTAAGCGGGTCTTCAGATCCTTGGCTCTGGGAGGGAGGAAGGGGAGAGGTGAGACTGCTGGACCATTGGGTTGCTGCCACCACCCCCTCACCTCACAGGGGCTGCACCCCACGGGTTCGGGGAGAACAGCCCTCACTCCCCAGCTTCAACGGCTTCTTTGCTCTCTGATACATGAAAAAAAAAAAACGCTCCCCACTTTCTTTGTCTGCTCCCTGGCAACCGCGTTCAGCAGCGCATTAAGCCTGCGGGACTGTTTTCTCACGCTCGCTTCCCAGGTAGAGCCACATGAAATATAAAGCGCGACGAGCTTTTTCCTTTGGGCCAGGTAGTAGAGCAGCTGCTGAATGCCCAGCTGGAGCCCCTGCAGCCCTCTCAGCTCCCCGGAGCTAACCTGGCTCCTAACCTGGCCATCCCGCTCACCCAGCAGCACTACACTTCTCCCAAACCACTGGAAAAACACAGCTGTTGCTTTCTGCTCGCTGGAGTGGGACCGTGTCCCTGCTGCCAGGCTGCTGCTCCCCTGCATTCTTTTGGGGATGCCCCTGAGTCTACAGGAGCCTGTCACCACGCCACGGAGAGGGCTGTGCTTCCCGGTGGCACCATCCACCTACCCCATGCCTTCAGAGCCAGCGAGCCCGGCGGCAGCACGATGTTCCTGTGCCGAAGGCTGGGATGCTGCTGCCTGTCACTGCGGCTCTGCGGCGAGGGCACGGAGGCACCTCCCTACCGGGAAATCTCTGCGGCAGCACGGCAGGAGAATCGGCTCCTCTCCCCAGGGTCCCCCCGTGCGGCCCCGCTGCTATTTGTGTGCTGCAGCTCGTTCAGGCGTCCCAAGGCGCCCATACAAAAATAAGTGTTTAAATGTCAAGCCGGCCGTGTGGGGCTCTGCAGCCGTGTTTGGCAGGAGGAGCAACATGTCACCTAAACAGTTCAGCCGTGTTGACAAAAATACTCCTGCTGCTGTCAACTTGAAACAAGTTCTGCAGAGACGGAGCCAGAGAAGCCCTGAGGTGTTTGTACACCCGGACACACGCCGGGCAGCCCTGTCCAGCCTACTTTCTCTCCACATGTTTTACCTCCGTGTTCCCCTCCCGGGGAACAGAATGGACACAGCCAAAACGAATCACTTCGCTGCGTGTTTCCTTGCAGTCTGCATCCCAATTTCTAACGAAACATCACGGCCACAGCAGCAGAGGCTGGTCCAGGTGCATCTTTTCCAGCTAACCCTCTGCACCCCAGAACTGCAGTGTGGCAAGGCCCCTTACCTTTCCAGGCAAGTGATGGGGAACGTGGCTAACCCCCGGCACATGCTAAGAGCTGGGCACCCAGGCATCCAGCAACTCATCCGGTCCTTACGGCGCTGGCAGGGGTGTGCAACAGGTGGCTGCAGCACCACCTGTGCCCGCAGTCGTGTGCTGTCGGCTGGAAAAGCGGCGAGGAGCTGTGCTTTATATCGGGTGGGAGGCGGGAGGGCTGGGAGGGGGACCAGCATCGCTCCAGCCTTCAGCCAACCAAAAGCTGCTCTGGCAGCGCCCCTGAAGATAGCAGCTTAGGTAAATTAGTGTGTGCTGCTAAGGGAGAGGGGTGTGGGAGGCCCAGGCTTGTCCTTGAGCATCACAGTCATAGCTGCTTCCTCGATAACAGGAAAAAACAGGCTTGTTTCCACCGACGTGTGGAGCCTGCTGAGTAACCGCCGGCGGGTGGGAACGCGGATGGGGAGAGCGAGAGGGACAGGACAGACGCTGTAGTGCACAGCAAGCCGTCAGCTCCCTCCTGCTGCCCGAGAACTTCCAATCCTCCCAGCACTTCCGTGGTGGCATCGCAGCAGCAGGCCTTTCCCAAGTGGTTTAAGCAGGAGATGCCAGATCCCCAGCAGAGTCAGGCTGATTTGCAGCATCCCAGGGGCAGATCGATTTGTGCTTCCTGCGGCAATGCAATACACAAAGAGCAGAAGGATGTACTGTTTCCACTTCCCCACAAATTACACTGCCAATCCGCAGCTGGAATAGAGAAGGATCAATACCTGGCCCCATAAGTTGGCTGAAGTTGCATTTATTCATCACAAATTCTCTTCTGGGTGTGCAGTGAGAAAAGGGGAGGGGATGCACATCAAAGAAAGTCTGAGTGAAGCCTGGGAAAGCATAAAGGTCGATCTTGAGGAGACTTGAAGATGGAAAGGAGACTAAAAGCAGGGGAGAGGTTAGAAACTGGAGGGGAAGGACTGAACGAGCAAAACAGAAAGATAAAAAAGAAAGGTTTAAACTAGTATTACACACTGCACACCAGCAAACCTCAAGAGAATTCCGCAACTGCCGACAGGTCCTCCATGCCAATGTCAGGCTCACAGAGGATCCCAGACAGCTGAAATTCCCAAACTCAGTGGCTCTTGGAAGGGAGCTTATCACAGAGCAGGGAGTGACTTTAAACCCCTCTGCTCACAGCCATCCCAGGGCAAGAACAAGAGCTGCCACTGCCACCACCACTTCCACTCCTCCTCCTCTCCCTTCCTCCCTGCTATTCTGAGCTTCACAGCTAGCACAGACATTTTTCTAGAGCTCAGGTTGTCTTCTGCCCTTGCTGCCTGCATTCATCACACACAGCACATTGCCAGGGCATCTTTACCGTGCGACACGAGCTGTGCTGGGAGAGTGGCAGCACATCTTGGCCCTGTGTCAGGGAGAAAGGCTTCTCTCAAGCTGCCTTCAGGGAACCAGAACATGAAGATATCAGTATGGAAGACTTTCAGTGGAGCATTAGGCACCTCAGCTCCCTTTAGCTGTAAAGGGGAGTCCTGTCTGTCTCCCACCACTTACGAAAAAACACAGAATTATTACATCCATGGCCAGCCATGAAATATTCATCAGGACTAATGACTGAACACACATTTTTAGCTCCACACTCAGCTTTAAAGCAAGAGCAGCCTCTTTCCTAATGGATCTGCAGGGTTTTTGTCCCCTTGAATAATCGAGTTTAAGCCTTCTTGGTTAGCATATATTCAGCTACAGAAAAATGATTGGAGCTACACAAAACTCTTATTCATGTCTTCTCTATGCCTTAAAAAACCATAATTAGAATTGTGAACCTTGCTATGGCTTTAAGGAAAGAAGAGCGAGAGGAAAGGCAAGGGAGTTGTAAGATTGCCCTTGCTTGTATAGACCCTAAGAAGGTCTGTGCATGCCCACAGCGTGGATGTCACTTGACCTACCAAGGGTTTTGGAAGTGCTTGGCCACGTCAGCCTGGTGTTTCATCCCAGTTCACCACCACACTAGGAGCACTGGTGTTGCAGTGGCAGTGCCATGCTCACATGGGTACAGCCTCCAGGTACCCACAAGAGAGTGTCACACCCAGGTATTTCACAGAACCACAATGGTCCAGTTGTAAGGGACCACTGGAGATTATCCAGTCCAACCCCCTGCTACAGCATGTTGGCACGCACCTCCCAGCTGCAGCAGGAGATCAATAGCTGTGGGTTTGGGGTGGCAATGTCCCTTCTTCATCACCTGAATCTCCATCTCCTCCCTGTTTTTCCACACAATAAGGCAGCACTCAGCAATGCCCTGATGTTGCTCTGTCTCATCATTTTGGGGCATGCCTAGTGTTAAGCAGGACCTCATCTCTGTCCTTTTCCCCTTTAAAACTGCAGCCCATTCTGCCACCCGCAGATTTGCAGTCACATTTGCCCTGGGAACTCTCCCTGGTGTTTGAGGCATCCTCTGAGCAGGTTATGCCAGAGGAAAACCTTCAGGAGGCTGCACACATGTTACAGGCATACAGGACAGATGATTTCTGGCAGCAACTCTATGGCGCCCAACACAGCTACTGTGCTGGGAGCCACGTGTTAGTTGAAGCAGCCAGGGCAATGTAACTGTATGGCAAAACCACAGCCAGGATGGCAACAACAATGGGAAAGGAGCATGGGGAATGTGAGGCAGAGAGGAGAAACTGCACATATCTGCCTTGAGAATACAGCATGTCAAAACTCCATTTTGCTACAGTCCACATGTCCCCACTACTTTTTCCCATAAAGCGCATTGGACAGCTGTGTGTGTAGTTTTACCTTGTCCCTTGTAGCAGCTTTTGAAGGCTTGGCTAAGGTAAGGCAAAGCCTCTGGCAAGGCAGAGGTGAGGAACTGTCTGTGGTGAGAGCTTGGTTCCTGCAAGCTCCCATAGGAGAGAAAGAGAGCCCTGTAAAACCTCAGTGGGAAGGAAGGAGTCAGTCAAAGACTCTGTGCTTTTAGGCCCCACAGTGGATGAGCCAGAAGATGCACAAAGCCATAGGAAATGCCACATACACAATGGAGGTTCCATGCTGGGGTGTTTGGCTCTGGGACATGGCACAGTGCCAGCACCATGTGCACAGGTCTGAGGCCAGGCATGGCAGAGGGATTGGGCTGTTCCAGCAATGTCCTCCCTCCCCTGGAGGCCAGGGCAGACCCTCCACCTGCTCTGCCATAGCCACTTTCCCCCTTCACAAGCCAGCACCTGGCATCTCTGCTCCCTCAGGGCAGCTTTTTGCCTTTCGCCTTCAATGGGGTGAGAGATGCTACTCAAGGACAGCCAGCTCACCAGCATGAGATGTATTAGGTGAGATATTTCATATTGCAGAGCTCTTCAGCGGGGTTATGCAATAGCCTCTCAGCCCAGCGATGTATGCATGCTCAGATGTCTCTATGCTGCTCTCTATCTAATTTAATTACGTCCTTCCTGTCTCATTTAGCTTAGCAGCGTCCCGCAGCTCCAGCTCAGTTGCCTTTATTATCAGTCCTTGTTTTGGAACACAAAAAACTCATCTGTGTCGCAATGCCTGGGGCCAGGCTCCCTTCCCACAACTGTGCCACAGCCTTGCCAGAACAAAGCCCACCTCTCATCCATGGGGGCCAGCCCTCTCGGGGTTTATTTCCACTAGGGAGGTAGTGGAAAACCAGGGCGTGCTCTGGGGGGACCTGCGTGCTGGGGTTGGGAGATGGCTGGACTATGAGGGCACCTATGGTGGGAGAGCTGCATCCACAGCTGCCCTTTGCCAGCAGCAGTGTTTGGGGGGGCTGCAGCTACTGGCTTCACCCTAAGAAACAAACCATCCAACCTCTCAGCCCCAGCTGTTGTATTTGGAAAGTGCCAGCAAACTCAAAAAATAGGAAAACAAATGTTTCAGCCCCAAACTACACAATTGAGGTGGGTAATAGGAAAACAAGGAGGGAATGGTGACAGGGTTCAGAGCGCCCTTGCACGTGTCAAGCTCTGAGGAGAATTTCCAGTACAAGGTATTTTTGTATTGTTTGAGTACAATAAGAAGGGAAAGATACAGAAATGGATGGGAAGAGAAGGCAGGGAGGAAGGAGGAGGAAAGGAAGAGCCAGGGTAAGACATGCTGCTGTGGTCTCACTGCATCACAGAAAGTCTGAGCCAAGCAGGCTCACCAGGGAGCCCGACACTCAATTTCTCCTAAACTGGTGGGGAACCACAGAGGTGGCAATTAGGAACGAGTCGGGAAAACCTGAAGACAGGAACACTGCACACTCCCTGCATCCCTTCAGCAGAGCCTGACAGAAGCCTGATGAGCCTGCATGAAATCAGGGAGATACTGAATGCAAAGAGAAATGGGAGGCTTAAAGCCCCTGCTCGTGTTGCACAGTCCCTTTTTCCACCTGCAGGCTGTTGTTAAGCTCTGGATGTGTTTAAGGGGAGATGTGGGCAAAGGAGATAGGAAATGAGTTGCTGGCAGGGGATTGCCTGTCATGGAAATTGCTGCTGTGCAAGCAGGAATGCAGCATCACTCAGAAGCTGGTGAGGGGGACATGGTTTAGTGGTGGGCTTAGCAGTGCTGAGTTAATGGTTAGACTTGGGGATTTTAGAAGTCTTTTCCAACCTAAACAATTCTGTGACTGCCAGGGAGGATGGGGAAGTTCCAGTGGCTGAGACAGCAGCAGAATGTTTGCAAGGGATCCTCAAGGAGCTGCATTGGCCATGGGCACAGCTTATGAGACGAGGACAGGCAGGGGCTGCTGTGGGACATTACATCTGTGTGCTTGCAGGTGAGCCTGCCTCCATCCGTGCCTTCCCCATCAGGAGACAGGCAGCTGCCCATGCAGGCAGCAGCCCTGATCCCTCAGCATCCCTCACCCCAAACCCACAGGGTGTTTAGTTGATTCCCAACAAATGCACACGTGTTCACATGCAGCACATGAGAGGAAATAGCTGCTCTGGGAACTTGTAGCAGTGCGGAAAGAGATTACTGAAATAAAAAAAAATAAATTAGAATTACAAATGAGGTTTTCAAGGGGCAGCTGTTATCCACTCTGCTCACGTGCTCGTTTTGCACAGCTGCACAGGGAGAGGTAGCTGACAGCAGGTACTTTTAATCTTCTCTTTCCATTCCTGGCACCTGCTTTTTAAAGCCACTGAACAGCCAACAAAAAAGCTAAATATGATGGCTAAATATATCCTAACTAAGAGGAGAGACAGAGCGACACTAATGGCAGATCCTTCCTTGGATGCATTCAAATTGGTTTGGCTCAGAGACAGGATTAGAGGGAAGAAAGAGCAGATGAAAAGGAAAAACAATAAAAGAAGGGATTTAGGGGGAAAGGAAGCAGGATAGAAAGAAGCCAGAGGGACTGATAAATTCCACTACACCTATATCCAGATTAACAACAAGCTCAGTTAATCTTTGTTTTTAAATGCAACCCTGTGCAGACATGGAGCAAACACTCACCTTTTACGGGCAGGGTGGGTTGTGCACCAGGCAAGGAGTGCCTTCAGTGTGTCTAGGGCCAAGTGGGGTCCAGGCCACTGCTTTTCCTTGCTGCCCAGAGCTGCTCAGGAGTTGCTCTGTGTGGCCTCAGCCCTTCCCCACTGAAGCCCCACAGGGCTTCTGAAGCAGATCTCTCACCAGGCAATTGTCTGCTGACACCCAACCTCCCCCCAGCTGCTCTGTTTCCACTAATGTGTCCCCCTCCCACTTTATTACCTGAGATTGCCCTCAGCTGCTTCCTGACCCTTCCCCAGCAAGCCCAGGCTCCTCCAGACTCCCTAAACTGGCCTGTTCTTGTTTAAGTCTCCTCAGTTTACCCTGTAAGGATGAATCAAGCTGAGGCCTGGGTATGAGCTGCCTGCTGGAGCCCAGGGCTGCTTTCTATGGACTGGAGAAAGCTCTTCAGTGTTTGTTCTTCATGACCTGATCATGCTTGATCCATCTGCAGTGCTTCCTTTTCTGGGAGATCTTGCTTTTGCATCCCCCACTGCTGGTCCTGGTGCAGTGAGCAGACTTGGCAGTTGTTTCTATGTCTGGGAAAGGAAGAGTGTGATGGAAAGGCTGACAGAGGGGCAGGTGGGAGCTGTGTCACCACAGAGCAGCTGATGCTCCAACTCTGCTTTAACCATGGCCACTTCTGACTGCTTGTCTGTGTGTTTAATGGGCCGATAGAGTGTTTGCTCTGGAGCCATCACCTCTTCTCCCTGCCTGAAGGCAGGGTGTGTATTGGAGGTGGTCAGGGCTCTCCTGACCAGCTGCCTCTGCAGCTCTATGTCCCTCTGACATGTTCCCAGCTGAGAAAGAGCCCATCCCCTTCTGGGAGGTCCTGGAGATTGGGTTTGGGGTTTGGGGTGGGCAATCCATCACAGGAAAGGACAGCAATGTGTACACAGAAAAGGACAGCAGTGGTGAAAGGCTTTTCAGATATTCCTTCCTGGTAGTCTCTCAGGTCCTACTGACACATTTATGACTCATCTGTCCATGAGTACCTCCAGGGAGCCTCATTCTAAATTGCTTCAACAGAGCCAACTGATTGCTTAGTGTGAACATGTCCCCTTTTCACTGCCCCATCCAGAATGTCTGCACTGGTGAAACCAGAGTGTGAGGAGGCACCTGCGTCTCCCATCCTTTTCCTCCTCAGCAATTGTGCTGGAGACACCTCTCCGTCCCTGAGCTCACAGTTCCCACTTTCCACATAGGACAACATGATTGACTCACACCTTTTCAGACACTCAGGCAGAGAACAAATAGTGTCAGGCTGTTTATTACGTCCTTACGGTCTCTATACAGTACAGGTGAGTAACACTTTACAACGTGGTGACACGAGGAGCTTCTCCAGCCTCACAGGGAAGGTGAGCCTAGCAAACAAGCAGCTAATGCAGAGGGAAGGTCAGATGGAACCCGAGCCCATGTCTTTCCCTGAGTGGGAAAGAATCAGACTGAACAGCCTGCGTGGCCTGCCTAAACAGCTTCTGCTGTTATCTACCCACACCAGCAGCAGCCAGACACTGCGGAGGCAGCTACAGCATCAGGATCTCATCAAAATTAAAATGTGGCATAGGGAAGCTCTTCTGAGCTGGTCTTTCTACCTCGTGGCTCGCTTCTGAGTTCACTCTGTACAGGAGTGCCATCCTCATCTAAGCCACCCCTAAGTATGTGTCCACAGGACCAAGACATCTTTATTACCTAAAACAGTCTTATTTGACACTTGCATTTGGAGTCAGGTCCTCAAGGCCCCTTTCTGCTGGTGGGACACTGCCAGCCCACTGAAGATGGGGGTGCCAGAGAACTTAAAGACATATCTGAACTCTGTATGTCCCATTTGGGTTGTTTGTAGAGGAGTGGGGAGAGAGGTTGTAAGAGGAGGAGATCTTCAATCGTGTTTTTTAAGGAAGGGGAATCTACCTCAGGGTGTACTTGTACCCCACTCGCTTCATTGCCAGTAATCCCACAGAGGTCTGCATGAGTAACACAACAGAAGGTGCCTCCTTCCCCTCATTGCTTTTTAGCTGGTGGCTGCAGGCACTGATAGAGCAACATGAAGACATTTCTCTTAGGATAACTCTGTTATCTATGCTGTAAATGCAAAGCCGAGCAGCTCCTCATCCATCATGTTTTAGATCCAGCCTGGGGCACACAGCACATGATGTAAACTGGGAATTGAGGGGCTACTTGAGACAAACAATTCACATCACAGCTGGTGCCCATAGCTCCCTGGTACACCAAGTCTCTCCAGAAGAAGGCACCACCTTTTCTTCTGTACTTTTGTGCCAGAAATGTTGGGGAGTTTTGATAGCAAACTCATTGCCTTCTGCCACCTCCCTCCAATGCCCTCAGTTACCTGAACTCCTGTTGAGTTCAGGGAGTAGTCTCAAACAGGAGATACATCCCTCCAGTAAAACCAAGAAGAGGAACAGAGCACAACTACTGACTTTAACAAGGAAATACAACACACCCCCCCCTTTATTGACAGCATTTTTATGTACCAGAAAGCCAAGGGGAAGCCCAGCTGTGACCCTGCAGATGCAGTCACTCCTCCACTCAGCATGGCTGCCCTCTCCACTAGCCAGCCCATGCCACAAGCACAGCACATGGAGCATGGATGGAAGAAGAAGGAAGACAAATTACTGGGAACAAGACGAGCCTCTGCAAAGCCCAAGGGGTGGGTGGTAGAGAAAAGTGTTCTGTTCTAGCAGCAAAAGGGACTTTACTTCCAGTTCTGGGATATAATGCTACGATGCCGGAGAGAACACAGCACCAAGGGAAAAGACAACTGTGGCAGCCCCAGGAATGAAAGATAATGCAGAAATTATGTGAAACGTTTTGTTCTTATATAATGGGCAAAGAATGTCTACTAGCAGATTTATAGTGACAGTCAGAGGTGTGTAGGAGGGAGATGGCATGACCAGAGACAAGTGTCCAGGGAAGGAAAAGGCAAAGAGATAAGGGATAGATGGGGATGGAGAGCAGGCAAACAGGAGGGCATGGGAGGAGTTGTGGGACACCCAGGCTCAGATATATGGGGACAAACAGTGCTGGTAAAGAGGAAGGGAGGGAAGCATAAGGAGGAGAGAAGATCACCAGGCCAGGACAGAGAAGGAGAGGGATTTGGAAGGAGAAGCAAGAGGCCCCGAGGAAGGGGAGAGCTTGCACTGACAGGTGAGAGGCACTCCAGGACTGGCATGAGGTATGCTTTGCTATTGCTCTGAATGCTGTAAACATTTTGGTTTTGTGTCTATCAGTGAACATTCAGTTCAGTTTGATACATGTGCTCTTACGGGTAACTGGAAGCCTAGCAGAGTTTTACATCTCTTACTACTAGTCAAACTTACACAAAAGGCAAACACAACACTGGCTAAAAATCTCATTTTATGTCATTTGTGCCTAGTTCTCCTATTTTAACATGCACATCTATGTCTCAGAAAAGCTTCTGTAGTAGAGGACACTAAATAAGATACACACGAAGTCACATGCACTCTCACCCACCCACACCCACAGACACACACACCGTTTTTCAGACCCTGCTTAGACCAGCGAGACTTTGCCCTTCACACCTCCCCAGTGTCAGGACAGGGACCCTTTGGTATGTTAATGAGTCCACTAAAAGTGATGGAAATCATCCCAAGCCTGGCTGATGGACCAAAGCAGGAGAAACCTAAAGCAGACTGGGATTCTGCATCTGCATTCTGGAGTTAACATCACCTGAAGCTTACAGAAGAGGGAAAGGAAATTTGTAAACTCTTCCTCTCTTTTATTGTCAAAGGACTTGGGAGCTGACTGGATATGTGCCAGCAAACAGAATAAAAAGAGCTGAGTGAACTCATTTTTTTACTCTGTCTTCATGTGATGGCACATTCTGACATCACTAGAAACAGGAGGAAAATTTTGAAGCTGTGTGCTTGTGGAGAAGAGAAATGGGGTTTGTGAGTTATGAATATCCCTTTCACATCAGGAAGAGATGAATAAAAGATAGGATATTTGTCCTTGATAGGGATTAGTCATCACCTAGTTCTTCTCAAAGCTTTGGCTCAGTCATTATTTCCTTGATCAGCCCCTGGTTCAAGGGGAAGAACTATAAGCTGTCTATTTTAATTCACTTCAGACTGACATTTGGCATAAAAGAAGCAGCTGGTGCCAATTTTTTGTTTAAGAAAAATATAATTTTACTTTAAATAACTAGTCTGCTTTCCTTCAAGAAAGACGAACTGTAAGAGCAGCAACAAAAATAACTGTGATAGACTCATATGCCTCAGACAATACTTTTGCTCCACTCTGTGCTCTGGGATGATGTTCCTTGTGGAGGATGTTATCTGGCACAACTTTAATGGGCAAAACACTTCTCCTACATCAGCCAGTGTGATTACAGCTCCTGTCACCACTGCAGCAATGGCACCTCTGGATGTGCCCACTCAAGGGAATTTCCCAGGCTGATGGAGGAGGGTAGGGAGCTTGGATTTACAGGGTATTGGCTACTTTGAAGTTTCTTCATGTGTTCTGACATAAACTGAAAGAACAACAGCACCAACACTGGAGGAGCTTGTGGAGAGATGTTATGTCCTGGGGTTACACTCTGAACAGGACCAGCCTTCCTAGCCATGAGGGAATCCTGGGAATTGTCCTCACTCCCGTTCCTTGACACAAACATCTTGTTTCTGCCGTGTCCTCCTTGCTTGGCTGTGCCTGTGACCCTCCCCGCCGTGGGGGGCTTTGCTGCAGAGCCTTGCCTGGGATGCAGCAGCTGGCACTAGAGGTCAGCACCATCCAAGTCCACTTAGGAGGTCTGTCGGGGGTCTTGTATAGAAGCATGGCCTTCTGCCTTCTCTTTAAAAGCCATGACTGCATAAGCCTCCTGCTGCTGGCTCTCGCATCCTGGGCAACACTGGGATGCTTTCTGCATGTGCATGCAAGAGGAGGCTGAAAGTGAGGATGGCAGGGCCAGACAAGGTGGCCTCCCCTCACCCCTTGCAACTCTTGTTTGATGCCATAGTGTTAGGAAGCTGAGCTGCTATGTGGGAGCAGTGCGATCACCAGTTGCACTGGGTACAACTGGGACCATAGGCCATCTCAGGGGGAACTATTTCAGCCAAAGCAGCCTGTGCCCCTGAGAGAACTCAGTCCACCCTGTGTTATACAGGTGTATTAGTGTTTCTTGGAAAGGAGAGTTCTTCCAGCCTGTCCTCTTGGTCAGTGAGGGAAGCTTTGCATCCTCCCTTGCAGGTCAAGCACTGAAAGTGTTTCACCACAATGTGGGGCGTTTTGCCTTCATCCTTCCCTATCCCCTATAGCAGGAGGGGGCTGTATAGGTGATGTGAGTCTGCTCCACTTCCTATAGCCCAGATACCACTAGGGACAGCCACTGGATGCACAGCTCTATATCTTTTGCTTCCATCTTTGATTCCTTCCATGGACAGCATTGCACAGGTTTCCCCAGACACCTGTGCCACTACACTTCCTTTGCCAGGTACCTTGTTTGCCCACAAAGCTTTGGGCTGTTGAACTACTGCATGACATGGACCCCTTGAATGAATCATGGCAAATCCAGGACATTTTTCAAACATGTCTCTTTGCCCTCACTTTCAAACAAGAAGTTTGCAGCACAGAAGTTTGAGTGAAGCCACCACAGCGAAATTTGCAAAGCAACATCCAGACCTTGAGTGTTTTCTCTCTGGACACATGACATTAGGGACATCATGTACCTCAACAATTCCAAAAATTGTGCCACTGTGCCAGAATGTGACTGCAGCGTGCCACATCTCTCACCACACTCCAGGCCCTGCTCCTCGGGGGAGTCCTTGCAGGGGCAGAGGACAGCCTAGAACACTGAGTCAGGATGCCAGAGCATGCTGCTCTTTCTGGCCAGTCTGCAGGAAAAGTTAATTGGAGATGATATTTGCCTACCAAAGACCTGGAGAATTCTGTTGCTGATTAAACAGGTTTCCCTACTGAACATAAATCTTGCCATTGTACCATATTTGGACTCTAGGGTCTTGGAGACCACAGGAATATACCTCCAAAATAAAACAAACATGCTTACCATCTCTATCTTGATCCTAAAGCTTTGTCCTACCATCCTACAGAGCATCCTTACAAAAAGCCTCGAAAACTGTTTCCTACCTAGTTCATGGACAGTACTTTTTAATATCCAAGCAGGCTTTTTGTATCTCATTCCAAACACATCATGCTTAGCTTTAGAATTCACTCTACTTAGTTTACACATTACACTAAATCTTTATCAGCAGCTTTCTGATATCTCAAACCTACCCACCACCCTCAGACAGAGCAGGGGTTTACAGACTCTGATCTGTCAACGACAGAGAGAAGGAAAAGATCCATGAGGTCACTTTCCAGGCCTTCATAAAATTAAGAAAACAGACCTCTGGTCTGTAGGCTCAAATCCACAGACAGGCTGTCTGCTTCTCCACTACAAAATATTGCAAGAATCTGACAAGCTGGAACAGTGATGCCACGGAAATGGGGCCATCAGATGGTAGGAATTATTGCACAGCACAGGGGAGGTGCTACACCACTGACATCTGCACAGTCTTGTCCTGCAGTGGCTATCCAGGCTATGGGAGTAGGGCCAAAGAACACCTTACACGCCACTCCAAACCCAGACACCCATCTTGCTCAATTCATGCTTCCCAGTGTCCTGTTTGAAAAAAGCACCATGCAGCAGGGTCCGTGTCTTTAGTAGTTCTTTACATGGCATTGAACCCACAGTGGACAATCGGTAGGTAGCAACAGTCAATAATCAGTGAATAACAAAAATATAATTGTGATTTTTCATGTTGTCATGCACTGGTCAGGTACTACATGAAAAATGCTGTCTGCTGTAGCAGACAGGTCTTGTGCTTTTCTTACATCTCCTCAAGGGGCAGAGGGGACATTCCTTCTCTTGACTCCCTCCCAACAGCCAACAGGTCATTCCTGAGAAGCCACCAAGCCCGTTAATGCCTGTGGCAGCCAGGAGCCTCTTCGTGTTAGGTTTTGGTACAGTGCCTAACACAACGAAGCCTGAACCCCAGCTGGGGTCCTGAGGCTGAACTACAGCACAAATAAATAATATTAATGAAGAACAATCATTTGCACTAGAAGACTTGCCTGACCATGTCTAGCGAGAGCTTTTGGGATTACTTTCCCCATGAGAAAAACTCAGCTCCTTGGCAGTCCTATGGAAAACAACTCTTAATCTCCATCCCTGAAAGGTAAGGGGCTGTGACAGGGTAGCAGCTGGTGTCATAAGGTACACAACCAAAATGGAAAGGTGAGCTGAGTTTGCTGATGGTTCCTGCACTAGGAAGCAGCATTAATCATATGCCTTCTCCTTCTCTCTCTCTCTCCTTTGGTCTATGGGTCCAGATCCCAGCAGCCAGTGTGGGAGACACTGCTTTGGGCTGGACATGGTGTCACAGGAGTCAGAACTGCCTTTTAGACCCCTTCCAAGCACAGGGGAGATGTGAGAGCCAGGGAGATGTCTGGGAGGATGAAATAGTGCCATGGTGTTATTTACACACAAACCAGTGCAGTAATTTTAAAGGAAACCTGCCTTCCCAATGCTGTGCCTAGAGAGGATTGTGGGTTTGTGCTAGAGAAAGGCAACAACTGCAAGGTGCTACTGCTAACCAAAAAAAGCACAGAAAGTCAAAGAGTCTTAATACCACGCCTGAAGTACAATCTGAAATCCTCCTCTTCCCCTTCTCCCTCTTTTCTCATTTCCACTGTGTTTAACACGAAGAAATTTTCACATTTAGACATGGGTTTTGGCTGTTGTGGGAAGCATATGGTTTCTGAGGACCCCATCATTGCTCTAGCTGAGCCTCCTCTGGGTTTGAGACAGCAGGTCTGTGTAAATTTTGGATCTCAGGAACCTGGGATACGAGTCTTTCTCCATCAGGCTGTGCACCTTCCCTTGGGCTTGGTCAAAGCAAGAGAGGGAGGGCTCCTGCACATTTCTTCTTGTCAGCTCCCGTGTCTGGAAGTCTATGTTCACCTGGGAAAAGTAGCAGAAGAGAGTTTGCTACTGAGTGACCAGTTTGCCTCCTTCCAATGGCACATTCCCTCTCAGCCATGGCTGTAAAACAGCAGCAGACCCAAGGTCCTACCCTCATCTGTGCCTCCACAACTCTGTGGAGTTTGGTGAGCCAGTGGTATGAATCCTGTCCCAAGCCTGGAAAAGCTGAGCTGGATTTATAGTGATCTCAGCATTTCTGAAATCAAATTACTTTTATTCAGATTCTTACGCAGCACATCATCTAAAACTGCACAGATTCAGCCTAACCTCTCTCCTCCCAAACTCTATTCCCTTTATTCTTCACTACATGCCCAATATACAGCTGAATGAACTTTTAACTGGGCTTAAATTATTAATACATTCTTATTAAATGTTTTAAACTCTGTTTATCTAAAATAAATTCTTCAATTTTTCCCATAACAGCTTAGTGTTACAATATCTTGAGGAGAGGCTTGAAAAAATAAACCACCTTAATGTTATGACTACCGTTTGTTTGTAAAGCCAGCTAGTGGAGTTTTCCTGTTTTCTTTCCCTAGCAAAGCAATCAGCATTTCTTAGGGTTATTGTTTGGGAAAAAATGGCTGAAAAGTTGTTATTTGTTGTTATTAACCCAGTGTCCAAACTTAAAGGAGCCTAGAAAGTAAAGCTGTCTGCCTTAACGTGGATGACAGCAATACGGATTAACTCTCTGTGTCATTTCACAGCCTAGAGTTCCAAAATTATAATAATGTTAAGAAAACTTCACAACAGGACCAAATCTCAGGAAAGACCCTATCCTACTTGCAGTCACATTTCTAGTCCAGATTCAGCCCTCCAGTCCTTAAAATCTCACTCAGCTTCATGAATAACAGCAGGAAGATGCTCATGGAGAACAGTGGGCATTGAAGCATTCCCTGAGACACCCACACACCTTGGTGTAAATCTGGGTCCTTCTCAGTGACCTTGCAATAGCCTTCCTAGCCCACAAATAGAGTAAAACGAGCCCTTTTAGGGGGCTCCCCTCACAGGCACCTGTATCATGACAAGCACCCGTGCAATTGAACAGAGGCACCGCTGTGCGAGGGCAGGTGCAGCAAGGCCCTCCAGGTTGTGTTATGAATACAATAACACAACCCAGCATCACGACCCAGGATCTGACAGCTGCATCAGCCTGTCAGTACTTGAAAGAGGACTTAACAATTCCAGGCTCTGCGTTGTGACTGCATTATTTGTTCAGCTCGGAGTTATTGTTCGCATCTTTCAGGAGGTCTAATCGAGTTGGGAGTTAGTCAGCAGATAAACACTCCTCCCTGGAGAGTCAACACGTTAGTCATTCCTGGGATTATTCTATGCAAAATGTCCTGCAAGGAATGAGCCCAATAGCCTGCTTGAGAATTGATAGCAAATGAGAGGAGCAAGGTTGAATGCTTCTAGGAAGCACATAGAGGTTAGGAAATGTAGGTTGAGGTTGCCAGTGAACTCACTGGCTGTGACTAATTTAGCATCATCAAAGTAGTTGCCCTCCATGGGGATGAGTCACCATACACAGAGGCAGCTTTAGCAGCCAGGATGGCATTCCCATCCTCCTTATCCACTCCTCACCATTGCCTCTGGGAGGAGAAGGAGGGAGAGGGAGGGCTCCCCAGCACCCCACAAGTCCCATCTGGGGGAGATGGACCTGCTCCCTGCGGCACAGAGATGCTTCGCCAGCCTGGGCTGCTGGAACACCCACCTCTCGAGGAGCCTGCACATCAATGAACTCCTCGAAGATCCTCTGGGCCTTGGAGGCCAGCTTGGCTGCTGAGCGGGTCTTCTTGAAGTCCTCGCAGGCAAGCCAGAACTCCAGGTTTTCCTCACTGAACTCAGTCTTCAGGAAAGCACGGAAAGCGGCCAGTCCATCTGCAAGAGAGATGTGGGGAGTTACAATGGGAGGAGAAAGAAGACAGGAAGCTGTCTCTTTAACAGAAATCCTTCCATCCACCCCTGCCTACCAAAGACCATTTGATTTTCCTCCCAAGGTCTGTGATCCAGGATGTCTATAACTTACACCACTGCATCAGGTGAGCTCTTACAAGCTGCCATGAAGCTAAACATCATTTGATGTAGCTCTGGAAAAGTCTTTTCTAGCTAAAATGGCAAAAGGCTTTCCTCGAGACTGGGACACTGAACTTTTGAAAAGTTCCTCCTGGAATTAGCAAGCTTTAAAGATTCCATCTCTTTGCATTTTGTGCATGTTAATGCAGCATTTTGTAACATCTCATCATTAAGAAAACCCTTTAATAAAACATGGCGGCTGTGAACTTGTCTCCTATGTTTTCTGTCACTTTGCTTTATTGCCTTGTGCCATTTTTAGTTCTTATTTAAACAGAGGAAGGATCTTGGAGAGTCTGTTAGAGCTACAATAAATGGGAGAGGAAAAGGACGCGGCATAATTACAACTTGTCTGGTCGGTGGTAAAAATGTTCTTATCAGTTGCTAATGCTCAGCAATTGTGACATTTCAGTAATGTAATCTGAGTCAGCCGAGGCAGATTAGAAATATGGAAAGATTTATTAGGCAATCTGTGTCCTCTTAAACTCCTGCCTGGGCCTATTTATGGACACAGCTATTGTTTTTTTATTTCCTTTCCCTGAACAGCACCAGCAGAGTTGAAGTAGCTGAAGGTTTCATACATATCCTTTCTCCCTGGGATAAATATATCTCCTAATTTTTTTTTCCAGTAACATGTTTCTAACTCTTCCCAGTCTTTTTCTATAGTGTCTGAGTTTTTGTAGTTTATGACTGGAAAGCTCTTGAGTCAGCATTGGCTACTTCCCAGCAAGTGTCTAAAAATATTGCTGGAATTGGGAATGCACTCAGTAAGATCAGAGTCCTCGAAAGGATGAGGGGACCACGGTTGTACAGGGTCTGACAAAGACTGGTGAGGGTTTGTAGGACCTGAACTCCTGCAATGCTGTGGGTTGGGGACTCCATCTACTCCTCTTGTGCTGTGGGAGACCTTGGCAGTGCTGCCTTCCCTGCCTTCCCCCAGGGCAGGGACATGAAAGCTGCAGTGGAGCCCAAGGGGCAATGCCTGATGCTTGGTAAGGATCATTTTTACACACCCACAGCTAGCCCAGGTCTACCAGGGACAGGGACTGGCCATCTCACAGGATCCATCATGAACTCCCTTGCAGCTCTGTCCTTTTTAATTTGCCTGTACCAGGTATGTTTGGAGAAACAGCAATCATAGAATCCTAAAAGAGTTTGGGTTTGAAGGGACTTTAAATATTATCTAGTTCCAACTCTCCCTGTCACGGACAGGGAAGTGTTCTTTACGTTAATAGTGCCAGCCAAAAATTGTGCACCTAACTACAGATAGTACAAATATTTGGTAGTAAGCCAAAGAATTTATTACAGAGCTATAAACTTTAAAAAAAAAAAGCAGACGCTCAGCCTATAACCTGGGGGAGTTGTTTTCTCTCACATTCTTGCTACATACAGATCAAATCATAGAACCACAGAATCACAGAATGGTTTGGTTGGAAGGGACCTTAAAGATCATCTTGTTCCAACTCCCCTGCCATGGGCAGTGACACCTTTCACTAAACCAGTTTGCTTAGAGCTCCATCCAACCTGGCCTTGAACACTTCCAGGGATAGGGCAGCCACAGCTTCTCTGGACAACCTGTGCCAGGGCCCAGTACCCTCACAGAGAAGAATTTCTTAACAATATCCAATATAAACCTACTCCCTGTCAGTTTGAAGCCATTCCCTCTTGTCCGGTCACTTCATGACCTTGTAAAAGATCCTTCTCAATCCTTCTAGCAGCTCCCTTCAGGTACTGGAAGGCTGCAGTTAGGTAACCCACCCCAAAGCCTTCTCTTTTCCAGGCTGAATAATCCCAGTTCTCTCAGCCTTTCCTCATGGCAGAGATGCTCCATCCCTCTAATCAACTTGGTGGCCTGCTCCAGGCTCACTCCAACAGGTCCATGTCCTTCCTGTGCTGGGACCCCAGAGCTGGAGGCAGCACTGCAGGTGTGGTCTTACCAGAGCAGAGCAGAGGGGCAGAATCCCTCCATCACCTGCTGCTCATGCTGTAGGATCAGCCCAGGACACAACTGACTTCCCGGGCAGTGTGTCCACATTGTTGGCACCCCCAAGTTCTTGGCAGGGCTGCTCTTATCTTTTCATCCCCAGTCTGTATTGATAAAAGAGGTTGCCCTGACCCAGGTGCAGCACGTGGTCTTACTAAACCTCATGAGGTTTCCATGGGTCCATTTCTCAAGCTTGTCCAGATTCCTCTGGATAATCCTAAAATCTTTTCAGCTATTCAGATAGGTCCTTCTATATGCTGCATATGCTATCTATATGCTTTACATAATATATATGCTATTCCTATGCTATATATGTATGTTATAGGCAGTTAAATACCACCCTGACACCCGATCCTATCAGATCTCAGAAGCTACAGCAGGGTCAGGCCTGGTTAGTACTTGGATGGGAGATCTCCTAGGAATACCAGGTGCTGTAGGTTTTAGTCCTGAGGAGTTCACTGTCACCATCCAAGCTCACTCAGCCATGGCAGGTGAACTTTAGGAGCAAAGGGTGGGGCCAGGTTTCACACACACTCTGCCTCACCTAAAAAATCCACTGTGCAGGCTGGAAGGACACACCTACGTGGGTGGAGCCCTTCCTAAATCTTCGTTCACGAAGCCTAGCCATAGATCTATAGCAATGTAACACTGCCCTGTTTCTCCCTCATGTGTCCTAATCTTATTCCTGCTCCTCTTGTTTCTGGTAATAGCTAAGGGCATGCAGATATTTTTCAGCTCCTGCTGAAGCCTCAGGACCTAAGAAATGGCTCCAATAAATGGCCATGGGTATTGGACAGCAACAAACAGTCCTATTTCTGGCTGCACATCAGTCAGCAGAGATATCTGAGTGCCTAGATTCTCCAGGGGAAAGGCAGAAAAGATATTAGTCCAGACAAGACCAAATTAGAGGCTAAACCCCTCCGTTCTGGGTTTCTCAAAGCTCCTTCATTAAAGGGCTCTATGCAGTAACTGCTCCATCAGTGGTCTGGGATTGGCAACAAAAATGGATATATCCCATCTCAGCTGTGCTTCCTCCTGTCAGCCCCAGATATAGCTGTATTATTCCAACTCATTCTGTCATTTCTTAATTAAAGCACTTCAGGAATAGATCAGGGTTTTGCACTGCTACAGTGGACAAAACCAGGGCTCTTGTTCAGGACCACTGCAGAGCAATTACAAGTGCAAATTGTGGGTCCAAGCCTGAGGCAACAACATGACGAGAAGCAGAGCAGAGTGCCAAAAGAGCAAGGCACCTGTCAGGATCATGCTGCCTGTGGCTGCTTTGAGCACCTCTGTGGGTAGGTAAATATGGAGACAGAGAGGGATGTTTTAGGGCTGCCCCCCTTCCTGAAATCTGGGACACAAACATTTTCCAAAACCTGTGTCCCCCTTAATGCCTATACAATTCACAAGGCCTGTGTGGGAACAAGTGGGGGACTGGAGAATAGAGCAGGAAGTCTTTGCAGGAGGGAAAGGAGAGGATATAATGAGAGGCTGACAGCTTTCATAATGAAGAAAGTAAAAAAGGGAGAAAGTTGCAGTTTCTCAAGATCTATGTCATTTTATATATCATCAGCTTGACATTAAATATTCCAGCACCAAAGCACATTGGTATGACTAGACAGTCTCTGTTGTGTGTCCCTGAAGAGGTCTTGCTCACCTGTCTCTCACTTGGTCTTTTTTTCCCTTCACCCTTTCCTCTACAACCACCCCAGAGTCCCAGCACTGACAGAGGATCATTTTCAGGAATATCAGCGTTGTGTGGAAGTAACATCTCTGCAAAATATCATCTGAAAAATATAATCTCTGCAAAATCTAGTATCAGAAAAAAATAATATCTGAAAAGTAGCTGAAAAATATAATAGCTGAAAAATACAACTTCTGCTAAAAGAAGGGAATGTCATGATTGACAAGGAGAGAAAGGCGTTTGCTTCAGCCCTGCCCCAGAGAGCAGCCGCAGCAGGTCCCCCCTGGGACCAGGAGGTTTCCATGAGCTCTGCCTCCTGCTCTCATATCAATCAACTCCTTTTTTATCTTGAAGTAAGTTTAGACAGCGAATGGATAAATAATAGTGTCTGGCTGTTCTCTGCTTTTTCGTATATCCCTGTCATACACCCCTCACAGCCTTCGAGGAGCTGGAAATTATGAGGTTGAACCTGTGAGGACCTTGCAGAGGCTTTGGATGCTGGAGAGGTCATCCTTGACTCCAGGCTGCCTTGGCTTTCATCTTCAGTCCTTGACTGCCTGCCAGCATTTACAGCTGTGCCTGACAGCCAGGTTGGGGAATGGGAGCCCAGAGGACTGGATGGTAAATCACTCTCCACAAGTATATCATGGAACAATGACAAATCTGACTGAAAGGGCAAGAGGACAATGAGGTGTGGGAACTGCTACCTCCTGAGCTGGAATTTGACCTGGATGTTTATTTTAATTTCCTCCTGCACATGAAGGCTGTCAAGGAAGGGTCACTCATGAATGATCAGCATTTCCAAGTGTGATATGAGCAGGAGACCTTCCTCAAATATCTTGGAGTGTGATTCCAAAGGGAAGCTTTACAGACAAAGCATAGAAATTAAAAGCAGGATTAGAAGCCTTCATATGCAGCAGCACAAGATATCCCTAATTCATAGCCTAAAGGCATGGCCATTCAAGAGAACAGGATGTACTGGTAAAGGTGCATAGCCCTGCTGGACAGTTACTCAGGAATTTGACTCAAGAGATTTGCTCAAAGCCAAAGGAGGAAATCAGTACTGATGGAGCAGAGAAGTTGAAGGCAAAGAAATGGAGCTCTTTACTGAGTGTTAAGAGTCTCTGAGAGAAGCCAAAGGCATTTGAGTTTTTACTTTTGCAGTGTAAACAGAAGCTTCAAAATGCCCTGCTCTCCATTCAAACAGACTGAGGAACATGCAAGAGGATTGCCAGGAAGGATTGTGCAAATGCTGGCACATTACCCCCTCCCAAGACCTTGCAGATCATCTGTGAAATCAGACAACAACAGGAATTTGTGTTTTATAAATGGGCAGTGCCAGGCAGTTCGAGGACCATGTGAGGACAGAGACTCAGGTGCTCCTAAAATCCTGTTCAAATGTTGTTCTTCAGGACATAGAGAGTAGATTCTTTCCAGCAAGAAGGGCTGTGGAGGAAGGGACTGAAGTGGCAAGCAGGACATACAAGACAGGTCTTAACTAAGGTGAGCTTCAGCAGCATGAGGAAGGGTTGAGATTAGTGGCCTAAAGTATTCAGGCAGGCAATTTAATAACAAGGCACCTGCCACTGTCAGAGTAAGAAAGCAATCAACAATCATTTATTTAATGCCTGTGTTTCACTCCATCAGCAATCAGACTTTGTGCAGGGAGTAAAGGGAGAGTCCCTGTGGCTGGCAGATGAATGGATTAGCTCCATGGAGCATGCTGGAGTCAGGACTGGAAAGGCAAGGTCGCACACGTACATGCTTTCACTGCTGCTGAGCAGTGCCTCGTTTAATCTTAGCTGCCTGTCACCAGCACAATGCTAATGCTAATGCTGTTCTGGCTTAGAAAGAACTAGGAGTATGTTGGGATATTCCTGTGCTGTGTAGGAAGAGGAGGAATGTGTAGACAACAGAACTAGGAGAACAACAATAAAGTTTGGGCAGAAGAGCACAGAGATCACAAAAAATCTGGAGCAAGGGGGAAAAACTCACCCTTGAAATAAAAGAGAAAATTCAGTGCAAAGGTTCTCAGTGTCAGATGCTTCGTTGAAAAGTGGATAAGGGTTGAGGACAGACTGTCCTGCTGGATTCTGGACAAATGACAAGCCATGTGTCCAACCCCGCAAGGGATGCAGAATGAAACATGCTATTGCTTGTATTTCCCTCCAGCAGCCTGTCAAAAGAAATCCTCATCTGGCTAACCAGGCTGTACCTCCTGGGCATGGGTACAGAGCGGGGATTACTCCTCAGTTACTCACATGCATACACACACACTCTGGGGACCACACTGAGCTCCTCTTCCCTGGGAGCTCTGGCACAAAATGGGAAAAGATGCCAAAATCTAGCATGTTTAAGCCATTGCTTTTGCTCCCTGGGCACCCGAGGAAACATGCTGCATACAATCTGTCTCTTAGTCTCTCAATTCCCCGAGAAGAGCAGGATCAGACTCCTCTCTCCTGTTGCTTACTCAGAAGCCCTGACCCCAGGGAGCGCTGCTACACTGTGCTTGCGTCTGGCAGTGACCTCAGACAAGGCTCTTGATGTAAAATAGGGATTGTCTGGCTGACCCCAGGGTTTCAAGTTGATTTGCTTTACCCATTAGCAAAAACAATTAGGATATCATTGCACTGACCTATCCATCTGGGGCTGTCAGTGAAATGGAGCTGCTCAGCACTGCTTACCCCAGGAGGGCTGAGGGATGCTGGATCTCAGTGCCAGAGCAAAAGGAAGGTGGGGGTGCAACAGGGAGAGCCTTCCTGCCTTTCTTAGTCACAATCTCTTGCAAACATCAACACAAATGATCCTTTAAATGACTAGGGAATTAATTCAAATCAGACCATTCTATGAAGATGGGCATTACCCAGCCTGGGAATCTCCACAGACAAGCAACTGCTTCAAATCCCAGGGAATTCCAGTCCTCCACTCAAGGTGCTGCCAGACAGCAGCAGATCAGGATCAAACACAGATCATTCATTAAAACAATGTGGGGAGAGAAAAGCAGGGAGCTCCACAGGGCCATCACATTTCATGAGGTATTTGGCAAAAGTGAGCATAGAGTCACAGAATGGTTTGGTTTGGAAGGGATCTTGAAGATTATCTAGTTCCAACTCCCCTGCTGTGGGCAGGGACACCTTCCACTAGACCAGGCTGCTCAAATTCCCATCCAGCCTGCCAAAATGACATTCTCTGTAGAGTCTGTAGAATGCATGATGCCTGTTCAGGTCACTTCCATTTAGAAACCTTTTGGATACTCATGAAAGTAGGAAGGGAAAGAAATGGTTTGCCTCTCTCACAGAATGCAGCAGCCTTGTGAGTCTCCTCTGAGTACAAGGACAACCAGCTCACCTTGGCACTTTGGAAATAGCGAGCTCTGAACCACTTTCTTGTTCCTTGGAGCATTTTTGTACCTGTCCTAACCCTTGCAATATTGTCTACAAGGTCTTCCCCATTTTCAGATGCTACATCCAGCTCCTGAGCTCTGCTTGAGCACTCCAAGGTTTATTTTCCCCAAAGAAGAGGAGGGCTGGAAGGGACCCAAAACCACTATAATTGCATCAGAAAGCACCACACAACCCCTTGAAATAAGCATAGCAATCTTCTTTCCAAAATAAATAAACTGTCCATCTAGTGAAGACAGAGTTTATGACAGATGTGTCAAGCAGAAGTGATCTACCTGCGGATGCTGTGAGCCTCGGGGGAAATTCTCCCTGAGCCCAGCTGGTGCTTAGCCCATGCCCCCAAGCATGAATTCAGATTTTCCCTGGCTAATATCGCAGTCACAGAGAAATTAGGAGACAGCTCTGTCCTTCTCTTGGCACTAAAAGCAGAATATTAGCTGGCAGCTTCACTACAGATAGATGCCAGCAGGCCAGGCACGGCTCTTTTTTTACTCCCAAATTTTGGCCAGATAAGGCAAAAGGCTCCCTTACCTGTCTAATATCCACACATCTCTAACAGTGAAAATGCAACTCATACAATATAATTAATTTTATTAATATATGCTCTTTTCTCCTTTAAGCCAGTGTAACTAAAATAACATTTCTGTTTCAACAGAGCTTCTTGCATTTGCATCATTAGAACCCTTGGCTGCCAAGCTGGCAATTCCAGAAACTTCAGGTGCAGAGCAGTTATAATATATTCCTTTAGAAAATAGTTTATTAAACAACAAATTTCTTTGTCACCAATCACCAGGCAATGTCACCGTGACTGCTGATAAAAAAAGATTAATTTGAATTCTAAAGATCACCTTCTGTTGCTATTAGGAACTGAATATTTTTCATTAGTGCCAGAGAGTTATCAGAATTACTTTCCATTCTAAAGACAGGAAAAATCCTGATAATTCATTTATCACTCTATAAGGCTAATTTATTAATAAAACCAGACACTCTTGGGGAGGCTGTTGGACAAAATAATTGAACTAAGGTTTGATTTAGCATTTGCAGCAGTCAGCTGAAGAGGGAATAATCTGTATAATGTCAGGATAAATTCGCTGGGTTTTCTCACCAAAGCACTTTTGCTGCAGTCTGTATCTAATAAGGAAAATTTCAACTTTTACATCGTGAGGGAGGAGCAAGGACTTGAGTTAGGATAGTAACAGCAATGTGAATATCCTGTCCTCCCCCTCTTCATCCTCCAGGCATCCCATAGTCTCTTTGGTGCATTTTTTCCCTTCTTGTTCTGAATTTCCACAAAAGAAATGTTCCCTCTTAGCCATATCCAGCTACACCATATATTTTTTTCCCTATTGGCTGCAAGAGCAATGATCTCAACTAGATACTGCTGCTAAAATTATATACTTCTTTTCCTGCCTTGGTCAGCCAGCCTGTTTAAAGTTGTCACTTAATTCCCTGCCAAAACTGTTGTCAACTCAGTAGAAACCCAGCAGAATTGCACTTTTGTTAATAATATAATTCTACACTTATATTTTAGAATGTAAGATGTAAGTGCAGAAAACCCTGAATCTCTAAGCAAGCCAGACAGCTCCTTATTGCAATAAAACAGTTCACCGCCCACATTGACTTTTCTCCAACCTTGACTCGCTCGGATTTTATTCTCCAATAGAAACACATGAATGAACCCATACTGTGAACTTCGCTTTCTTGTTTATAATTTCTCAGTGTGAAAACATTGGCAAAGCAGAATAATATTTGCTGAACAGAACTGATACGATTGATCTATTGAACAGAGAGAGGTGTGCTTATTATAGGTTGGCATGAGGTTTCTGGATGGGAAATTTTCAGGTTTGCATTGATAACTGTAAATTAGATTCTGCTCAGGGTGACCACGGATGATTTCTCTGCAACAGAGTGAGTTGTTCAAGGTTACTGAACCACGTAGGGTGTTGTGTCACAGCTCTCCCAGCAAAGGCTGAGCTTCCACACAGTGTGGCTGCACTGCAGCTCAGAGAGCAGCTGGAGGGAGAGGGGAACAAGCTCTCTCATGGATCTCAGAGGGATTTCGTGAGCTGGGAACCTGCCATTTGGCTGAGTGGGAAGGCTGGACCGAAAGGCACGTGCCAAAGGACGATCTGCAGGGCTACAGCCTTGGGGTCCTGCCTCCAGTACATCCCCAGGGGCTGGAGAAGGCTTGGCCTGGTGATTTTAGCAGTTGTTGGTTCACAATCCATAGCAAAGCCAGGAAGGAAACACACAAAAACCTTTTAACCAGAGGGCAAGTCCTGCCTATAAAGGCTGATGACTGCTGAGTAGTGAGCAGGTGTCCAGGGGACCCTTGCCCTGCTACTCAACATGTACTTTGACCTAACTACAAGAGGTATTAAGGATACAAGAGGAAAAAAAAATGTAGAATTTGATCTCTACTCACATTTATGGGACAAAAGGACGTCAAAAGAGTCTGCCCATCTTGTTGCTTCTTCTGTTGACAGTCTTCTGTAAAGAAAGGAAGAGGTAAGTTAGAGACAACCCATGGCTCCTGACCCCCTCTGGAGTTGTTTGTCCAGGACATGAAGGAAGGCTGCAATTCTTCTCACCTAACTTTGGAGGTATACAATGTAGAAGTCTCCAGGTGAGCCAAGTGACCCTGGGCTGCTTTAGAATCAGTGAGGAGATACCAAGGGACTTGCAGAGATTCATCCCTGTTCATTTCACATCCCCAGGGAGGCAGTTAAAATAGATCAGAAGAATCACACCCAAATTTTTCCTTATTGACTCTAAGCAGAGGCCCAGGGAACAAGCTCAGAAGCAGACATTTACATTGTAAAAGCCAAAAGTCAAGTGAAATGAAACCCATCGCTGCAGAAATATTTATTTCTCTTGCTTGTCTTTCAGGCGAAGATTAGATCTTAGCTCAGGTGTAAGCAGTGACTTGTGATCAGATGAGTCCCATCTCATCTCAAGTCAGGACGGTTTGAAGCATCTACCTTAAGCATGGTGCAAACTATCATCCAAAGTTTGGCAATGTTTAGTAGCAAGGCTCAGCTGAAGATGATTGTGACCTGAAACTGCTGATCACCTCTTTACCAAGGCAGCTACTCAGGCTTTGATTTGTGACGACAGAGGTGTAAATTACATCCTCAAATAGGTGCAGACATGCCCCACATACAGCAGTGGGGACTGAGCACATGTCCTGTCTCACGGGAGAACTGTCAGTGATCCAGGTATTTCCTGAAGCTGTTCCTGCTGTGTCAGTGCCGTTTTGTTTTCCTCCGTCCTTGTGGCTAAAAGAACCAGTCACAGCTTATACAAAGTACAACGAAAGGAAGACAATACTGGAGAGTGTGGTGGGCAGGGAGGGGAAGGACAGATACGGGGTTGGGGAGGGATGCTGCAGCTATACTCACTTCAAAGCCCGGTTGGGCTTGTCCGGAAGAATAGCTGTGAAATCATTATATGAGTCTGATTTGTGAGACAGGCAGCCCAGGCGAGTCCTCATCCCTCTGTTCCTGTGGTCGGTGTGAGGGAGCAGGGGTGTTAGCAGGGGAAAACCAAAGAAGATGATGATTATCAGTCTAGCCAAAGTGGCAGAAAAAAACCCCAAACAAACAAACAACCAAACAAAAAAAAAACACAACAGAAAATCTCAGTGGTTCTGTGCCTCATCAGACCTGTGTCCTCGACTCCCTCATCTGTGGAAGGGACCCATCTCCAGTAGGATGCCAGGCAGATGCCAAGGATGGACACAGCACCAGTGTAGCTGAAGGCTCACCCACACCAGTCATTCAACTGTTCTGACTAGCAAAAGGGCTTTTAAAGGCTGCACTTTGGGATGGTTTCTTGGAAAATGCTGCTCTGGTCAGGTGTGGGAGGAAAGCAATGGACAGCAATACAAGAAATCAGTCACCGTGTTGCAGCAGCACCAGAAACAGCACAAATCCCAGGGCTGGAGGACAGGAGGGGGCTGGAGGAAGAAAAGTGGGAGTAAGACACCTGCAAGGTGAGCCCGCTCTGCAGAGCTGCAAGTCCCCGGCCAGGATCGATCCCAAGTGGCTCCTTTAGATTCAGGGTTACATAAGCAGGATAAAACTGCCTCTTCCCTGACACGCTTACCCAGGCAGAAAATGGCTTTATTGCTTTTTTTCCTCTGAATTTCAAACCAGCCCCAGAGCCTTCAATCCTCCACCAGCCCCTCACGTCCTTGCCAGCCCCTTCCCGGGACAGCAGCCGCAGCATCCTTCATTACATAACCCCGGGATGGGGAGGAGCACAAAGGGAGAGGGAAACTGAACACACACATGCATCGTACGGGACTGGCATCATCTCCACTCCAAAACATATAGGGGCTGGTTAATGGATTTACATGGGCTCTAGAAGGCCAGAGCCTATGATTTGCCTCTTCAGCCCAAGGACATCTCTCCTACCAGATTCCCTGGACATCAAACTAGGCCATTCTCTCCTCTGGACCATGGGTGCAAGATTTAGTGACCCAGTCTCCACTTCTCAGCTGCTGTACCTACTTTTGAGCTGCAGGAAGCGCTTCTCCAAGCCCAGCTGCCAAACAGATGCCGAATACTTTCTATGGCTGCAGGAGTACAGTATTTTTTCCCTTCCATATGCAATCCTTGCAGAAAGCACCAGCGCCTGAGCCAATCTGTAGTGCTCCTGTTTCCCCCTTCTCCTCCCGCCCTTCAGAGAGCTTCTATTATTGCACATTTTAATGTAATCTTAAAGCAAATTAAATGTTAATTAAATGCACTGAGTGTCTCCCTAGTGCAGAACAGGCAGCTCACAGCATTTAACACGCACAAAAACCAGGAGATCTTCAGTAGCGGGAATTGTTGCACAGCCTCCAACTATAAACCCATGGCTGTGGGGCCAGTATGCTGCACTCCATAATCCCCAGACTTCAGCACAGGGAGTGTCACATTCCCAGCTGAGCATGCTGGACCTTCCACGCTCAAACAGACACTGAGTCCCCTGCGGGATTCTTCTGATACCTTTCTTGATGCCTCCTATCCCCAATCTTTCTCTTCCCTGCTCAGTTTGCTCTAGCAAGCTCACGAATTTCCCAGCAAAAGGTGTGACACACGTTACTGCAATGCTGCTCAGAATTCCCTCTGATGCCTGAGATCAAGGGGCTGCAGCAGGGAATCAGAGCATATGGGTGCAGAGAAGCTGTGCCATGGGCAAGGAGTTAGTCCTCATGGAATATCCTTCCCTTGGTGAGGACTTCCAAGACAGGACACAGGAGAAAGAGAGGGAAAGAAACTGCATCTGCAGGAGGTGGAGAGACAAGGGAAGGGCAGGAGGAAAAAGGGGACACTGCAGTGAACTGAAGGGCTTGCTGGACAAGATAGACAGCAACAGGATAGGGCAGGGGTGAGGGATGCATTGTGTCTTTCCAGTTACCTCCGTGGGATCAGTAAGGCAGCCATTCAGGCATCCAGTTATGGTTAACCCTTTAACTGGCTGGCTTGGACCGCAGTTGGGCTGTTTGCAGGAGGCAGGAGTGCAGGAAGGAGGGATTTACTGTCTCATGTCCTGGCACTTAAAAATATATCAAAGAATCCTCTTTGCCAAAAACAAGGAGGGCCAGTTGTTCTCAACCCATTGGATCCTTGCCTCCTAGCGCAGGTCAGTTTTTCAATGGAAGATGTTCCAAGTTGAGGGATGATCACAGAGGTCAGACAGCATTTCCTTCTAAGACCAGGACCACAGGTTAAGTCCAGCTTCAGGTCTAAAGTGATCTGAGTTTGGCGTCACAGCTCACCACAGAGCAGCAGGAGTTGGCATTATCGCACTCATCATTCAACACCTCTGAAGGTCTCTCCTCAACAGGCAGAGCTCCAGGCTGACCTCTCTAAGAAGGCCAAACTACCTCTTGTCCCTGTCCCTCCAGGTCATGGCTGGTGTTACTGGCCAGGCATCATGGAAAAGCTGGCACTGCAAATAAAATAACAGGAGGACTTCACGCATCTGCAAATGCTGGTCCTTTCACCATCACAGGCTCAAGCACTCACACAAAAATAACTGAAGGCAAGAAACTCCTCTTTGGGATGGTGGGAGGCTGTGGAGAGCCACCAAGGAGATGCACAGCCTGAAAAGGGGAGGGAGGGAGGAAAGGAGAAAGGGAGACTAAGGATGGTGGGGTCCCCATGAGCCTTGGCACACAGGCAACTGGTTGAACAAATCTCACAGGGAGTGAATGTGAGATCCACCAGCCAGGAGACCAAGGGGACAGAGAGCAGGACCGTACAGTGAGCACAGGGTAAAGGTTTCTGATTTGTCAGGGCAGGGCCAAGCTCCAGGTAACCGCCATGTCATGTCATCTTGCCCACTGGGAACAACTGAGGAGGAGATGAAGGGACTGATGAGAGTGAAGAGGGTGTGCAAGGAATCAGGACCCTGCTCTGCTAGGGCATGGGATGATCCCAGAGCTTGGACTGCCCAACACAACATCCCTCTTAAAATCTGATTACATTAAAAATGCACAAAGCTTCTTCCTCACTGAATTAATGGAACTGGGATTGCACTACATGCCACTGAGTGCATTCCCTTAATCCCTACCCTGACCGGCTGCTTCGATGCGCTTTAACTGAAATCAATCCTTGTAATTCCTTAAGCCCCTTTAAATTTCCTCATTAACAGCCTCACATGCATGTGGGGCCACAGCACATGATTTCCCAGAGTCCAGCAACCCCTGCTCCTCTTTCCCATTCCTGCTCTGAAGCTGGAAGCAGAGCGGGGTACCCTTTCCCTTGCAACCTCCTATAGCAGCCCAATTCTTGGGGTACTGTTATGAAACAGCCTTCTGCTCACCCCCACTCCCTCCCACTCACCAGCCCCCGCAGCAACCACCTGCACTGCTGAGCAGCACCCAACTTCCCTGCAATCCCAAAGTCTGTCTGACTTCATGGATGCTGAGACCTACATTTCCCATGAAGGCAGTCCCACTGCTCAACTGACATACCCACAAATATTTCCTCTGATTGCAAATAAAGCCAGTCATTTATTACTTTAAAATATAATCTGTAGCGTCTGGTAAAGGCATTGCAATAGAGGTCTTGGTGAGGGTTTTTACCTCCTACTCCATCATTCATCCTATCTCCCCCTCCTATGAAAGGACCCTGGTCAAGGAGAATTGCCAGTCTCATCATGGAAGTGTTTTGGGGGTTTCTCCTTGGGAGACAGAAAGGGAGGGGTGTGATTAGGACATTCAGGTTATCAAACCACCTGAGCAAAGATAAAGAAGCCATCCCAAATAGAAAAATAGCAGCACAAAGGTTGAAAAAATAAAAACAACAAACCCCAACCATGAGACGTCAGGGGCTTCAGGAGATTAAGACCATCCATCCATTCACATGCAGAGAAAGCCAGAAGAAAACGAGCAGTGAGACACTGCAGACAGACTGACACAGAGATAAAGATACTCACTGCCTTTGACCTGTCCTCTCTGGTGGTGGGTCTGTGCCGACAGCGTGCTCAGAGAGACTCTGGGGAGAGAGCAGAGCGCCTTCTTCAGAGACAGCCCCCTGCTCGGGCTGAGAGTCACACCTCGACACCCCACCCCTCCCCACCTCTCTCCGGGCAGCAGCAGCAGCAGCTCAGCTCAGAGCCGCTCTCGCATCCAGCCAAACCCTCCAGCAGCCCCAGCCCGGCTGCGCAGCCGGCTCCCAGCTCTCATCAGCGGCTCTGCTGAGGAGCCCCCCGCATCCTCACGCTCCGCCGCATCCTCGCCTCACCCACCTGGCAGCACAACCCCAGCTTGTCCCCGGGCGGGGATGGGGCACCGCCGCGCACGGGCGGCGGATACCAAAGGCTGGCGGGGAGCATCTGGGGGCGGGGAGGGGGGACGCCTGCGAAAGCGTTGTTGTCACCCTCGGTATGTTGGAATAAAGCACCCGCCTACATCGTTTTAACCGGCTCCTCAGAGGTTTTGGGAAGGTTGCTGTTCTCAGAATCACAGATCACCAGGAGTTGCCACAGACAGAGGGGATGGGAGAGTTTAATTAAGGAGCCCAGGTGTCAGTGGGGCCAAATAAGATTGTAGCACAAAGCAAAGGAGGACCTTATTGCTGGGCATGGGATGACAGAAAATAAAATGCACCTGGCAAGTCAGTGATGTGACAGACCCCTCGTCTCACCTGGTGTGTGCGGTCCTGCTCACTCCATGCAACCTCTCTCAGTGCCCTCTACCCACTATATAAGCTCCAGTCCCATTTTTTTTCTCCTACACCCACCTCCATCCTGCAGGGGATGTGTATGGGATGTCCAGTGCACCCCAGTGAGTCTAACAACAACCACAGCACCGACATGGGGTGGGGCTGCACCACAGCCCCCCAGCTCTGGGCTCAGTTCCACCACCAGTGGCAACATCAGGGTGTCACACAGGTTGTGCAGGCACTGATGGGAGTCACTGGCTCACTGAAAGCTCAAGCCGTGGGATCTCCATTGCCTTTTGGATCCTGACAAAGTTGATTGACTGAAAGAGTAAAATTTTTTTAAATAAATAAATAAATAAAAAATTCTACTGCAGTTAAATAAGCCTTTTTCCTGGAAATTTTTAGTCACCTTCCTCTTTGCTAAAACACTGCTGGTCTGGGCATCCTGGTGCTACTAATGGGAAACACATCTTGAGATAGTACATTATCACAGGCACCATCCCTGGGGAGAGACAGAGTCCTGCAAAACCTCCTACAAAAACACAGGGATTAGCAGCACTGCAGCAAGGATCTCAGCTCTCCATCATCTTGGATCCTCTCCTTCACGGCTCAACATGACAAGGAATTATTTGCCTTGTTCTCACCCTCCATCACAAAACCCAGGTCATCCTGACTGGGATTATTCAAGTCTCCAGTTATCAGAAGACAAGCACTGAAGAAAATGCTGTGGCTGGCAAAAATCTCCTCTACACCACAGTCAAAGGTTGAGGTCCAACTTATGCCTCTGCTCCCACAGGCTGGTTTGTTCAAGTTAAATAACAGTCAGCTGCAGCCCTTGCCCCAAACCCAAGCCAAATTTAACACAACATAACCAATGATTTAACTTCTAATGTGTTGGTTTTGTTTTAATACATTATTTCCATGCTCCCAGGTTCTCTCTGGGCACTGCAGGGTGTCATGAATGACAATGTTTTCAGAGTACTTCCAGGACCTCCCTTAGATCTCATGTACACCACTGACTTTGTGGGGTGGAGGTCAGCAATATGTTCAATCAACAAAGCTCTGGATAATTCTGGTCCATTATTCAGATGCTTTAAGACTTTGCTGCAGTTCCAGACAGATCAGAAACTCTGATCCAGTAATTCTTGATGGGATGGATCAATGGATCATAAGAGTGCTCCCACTCCTCCCCCTGCTTTTACACCAGTTTTATATATTGCCATCTCACAGCCAATACCAGTATTAGACACTCAATTCCTATTTTTTCAGTACATCATTAGAACCTTTTTGTGGCCTCATTGAAATCCTGAGCAACACACAAATGGCTCTGAATATCAACACTTTTTTCTTCTAAAAATTTCCTGGGGCAGGTGTGAGTTAATAGAGAACAAGAATAAGTGAACTGTTATGGCACAGGCACTATGGGAAATGTAATTAAATTGCAGATAAAGAGAATTATGGGGTTTTTATAGTGTAATATTTTAGAAAGCTTCTGAGCGGTAGGTTTATAGCAAATTCCTTCTAAAATAGCCCTCCTGCTTCCGACTACTCTGTAGCTTCTATTTAAATGCTTTTAATAAAATAACTCATTTTGATATTAGGCTTGAATCTCATCCAAAATTTTAAATCTCTCCAAAAATTACTCTAAAGTAATTTCCTCCTGACCTGCTAACAGCAAACACACAAGCAGTGAACACGTGCAGCACTGGGCATGTTGGCTGTCACCAGGGAGGAAGGAAGAGAATTTGTCAGCCTGTTCCCTGGATGTTAATCCTCTCCCTCTTCAGGGTTCTTTTCATCCTCCCTATTGTTTTCAACGCCTCCTCACCTATTCTATGTGTTTTGACCACTGAACATCACTCCGATGGTTTTTACCCAAAAACTTCTTCCAGACCAAACAGCTCTGCCAGCTTTGAGTGATCTCAGTTTTTGCCACTCAAATGAGAGAGAAAATTATACACCTGAAGACACCTCTGCCTTCCAGCATGGCTGGCCTGACACGTCCAGCAGGACCAGGAAGGCAGCTTTGGCTGGTTGTCATGTGGCTTTTGCTTCTCCAGGTACAGGCATGCTCCTCCTGGGGCTGGCAGCCGACTCCTCTGTTTGGAGCTGGAAGAGCAGAGGATGCCTGCACTGACTGGCTCATTTACTTGGCTGTGGCTTTGCCTCAAATAAACCCCTTCACCTTGACATTTAAGCAGACTTCTCCCTATCTTCTCACTCTTGTTCTGTGTCCTCAGGGGTCTGCTGCCGCTCTAGAATGCCATTATTTTTTGTTTAACGAGACATCATGCTGAGCCTGCCACTGTCGCTTCCATTTCTCATTTTTTACTTTGTAGCCTTGTCATATTTACAGTGATCTCTGCCACAAGGGCTTTGAACTTCTTTGGATTGTGTTTGCTCTTACTTTGCAAATTTTCTGGGGCCTACAGCAGCATCTCTCTTTTCTGGTTCAGTGCTGCAAGGAGCTCGTTTGAGGGGTGGGCTTTCACAACCTGCTAGTCCAAGAGGATTTTCCATAGCGCCAAGAAAAGTGCTTCTTCACTCTACTATGCTATTGGGCAGCTACCTCCCCCTAAGTGAATTCTTTCTTTGGTATGTTTTCATGAGATCTTGTTGTCTCAGCTCTCTCCAGAAGATGCTGAGCAACCTGGTGTAGTGGAAGGTGTCGCTGCCCATGGCAGGGCTTGAAACAAGATGAGCTTTAAGGTCCCTTCCAGTCCAAACCATTCTGTATTTTCATATAAGCTCTGTGACTGCAAATTGCCAATTACACAAGGCCAGTTTTCTCCCTCAGCAGTGCTGGCTTTGGGAATTCAGGTGGGCTGCATACTGCAAAGCCTGTCTTTGGTTCAATGACAAACCTGTAGCTACTGTCCCCTTCTGCTGTAACCCAAGGGGGCTGTTGTTCTTTTGCTGGAGGACTAGAAGGAGCAGCCACCCTTGGCCTGGAGCGACATGCCCAGCAACTCTCTAGTAACTCCAAGTGTCATTTGATCTCCTCCATGGTCATTCAGAATTTATCCAGACTGGTACCTACATCTGCCCAACCCCAAAGGAATTCACATTAGTAACTAATTTATCTCCAGAGCTTTCTGTTCTCCACCACTGTTAGCAATTAAAACTGGAATGTAATAGTTGGTAACTGACATCCAACTCTGCTCACTGTGCCAAGGCCGCCTGATGGCTTATCTGAGTGTTGAGGGGAAAACACTTTGGCCCAGCTCAAGATGACTTCCTTGGAAGGAAGGAATTATGACTTACACAGATCATTTGCTAAACTGCAAAACAAATCACACACTTCTTTTACTTGTGAAGAGCCATCAGAACACATCCCCTTCTCAAAAAGATCTCCAGTAGCATAGGAAATATCCACAGATGCAGCTCAGAATGCTTTTAAGGGGTTAATATATCTATTCACCTTAAACCTCAAAGCATTCTCCACACCAGCCCAGGAAGGGAGGAAATCCTGGAAGGTGAAACAAGGAGAGCTTGAGTTTCAGGGACAGGTGAGGAAACCAAGCAGCTGCTATACTGGATGGTGGGTTGATCAAAGAAGCCACCTCACATGTGCTAACGAGGAGACTGGAGACACCCACCGAGTCAAACTCCCCTTGAAAATGAAAGAATGTGTTTAAAAATAAAAATGAGTTACATAAAGTCTGATCGACACTTCTGTCTCTGGCTTAGCTTGAGAGCATGGCAGCTATTTAAATTCTCCCCTGTGTCAATGATAAAAGTATCTCCTGGACATGTTTGTGGCTCTCAGGCATTGCAGAACAGATGCTTCCACTGCGAGATGGCTCCTGGCCCCTGCCTGCACTCCACACTCCCTCCCCAATTCCTCCAGGCTGGTAGGACACAAAACCAACAACAAAGCAGGGTGGGAGGCTCTGGGCTGAGAGGGACAGACAGGAATCACAGGGAAGAATTTCCCCTTTAAAGCACTTTATTACAATTTCATAATTGTTCTCTGAGGAAACACATTGCCATGCCCAGGAGCAGCTCCGTGTAGAGAAGCGCGTTGTGCCTCTGTGTGTGCGTTGGAGAGGATGCTGTTAGTGTGGAGCAGGGAGGCAGAAAGGATTGGAGTTGACACAGAGCTGCTCTGTGCAGCCTTGGAGCTCTCCCAGCTTTCAGCATCGCTGCTGCTGTCAATATGGCAGCGGCTGTAACACAGTCGGTGTGTGTGGCTGGGAAGCCCAGGCAGATCTACCCCAACAGACAGAGCTCCACAATGATCCCCTGCCACAGATTCTCTGTCCCTCCTAAGTTTTGATTGAGATCTGATGCTCAGCACAGGCTAGGGAGCAAGGCTTGCTGCCCCATGGGGTTAATTTTCTGCTGAGAGAGATCATCCGAGGTGCTTGCAAGCAACCTGCATTTTGTGAGCTGAATGCTGCAAACTAGCTGTTTGTTGAATGTTAAAAATCAGCCCCAAGACCTCAGGGTTGCAGTCCCAAACCCATTTATGATGGACAAGGTCTGTGCTGCTCTGCTCTTATCACTGTTATTTCAAAGACTCAGGCTTACAGGGCACCCAGGTCCCACAGCAAGGATTTACTTGGGCTATTAACCATTGTGTGGATACACAGCGTGAAACTGGGAGCTCATTCCCACCACAGCAAAACACCTGAGCACGTGCTTCACTTTAAACACACAAGCAGCTGAATGGGTATTTTGTAGGAGGAAATACAAACAGAGTTAGCCACATGGGTGAGCTGGGATTTGTCTTGCATCTCTGGAGGCTACTGCTCTAGCCTTAACTAAAATATAAATGAGGTGAGTGAGACGGGCTCATTCTCTTTCTTCAGCAGACGGTGGTTCTTTCATAAAAATGTCTGCTGCATCCAGCACTGCTCTCTCCTCGGGAGACTGGCTGCAATCAGTGCCCATGTCCTGCCAGACTGGATAGAGATGCTCTGCCAAAGCCTGCACAAGTCGAGCCCTAAGGCCCGGGCAACGTCCCCAGAGCCACATGGAAGGACAGCAGGGCAAAAGGCCAGGCTTGTCCCAGTGATGCTTTGGAGGAGCCTGGGGCTTCAGGGACTAGAGAAGGGCAGCACAACAGGACAGAGAATGCTCAGCCCATTCATTATGCAACCTGTACACTCCTCAGATGGGGGAATGCAACAGCATTCCACTGGGATGGGGCACAGACAGAATCAGCCACAGGGAGAGCATGCCAACACAACGAGTGCCTTGTATTTGTTAGCTGTGCCAAATAACCAGCTTATTTCCCCCATCATCAAACAGCAAAGAGATGACCCTCACTGCTGAAGGGGCCTCCATTAGTTACAGCAGCCCTGCAGTCCAGGCAGCAGGAAAACGAGCCCCCCGCAGCTGAGCTGCTTGCTCTTCCTCCAAAGAGCACACATGCCTCTGCCATCTGCAAATTTTCACTACAGTCTCAGCTCAATGCAGTCTCTTGCCTCCAACATGGTCTCTTTTCGCTCCAATTAGTCTTATTTTTAACCAGCTCAGCCCCAGCACTCAGCCTGGGTGTTAGTCACAATGTCACAGATACCCAAATATTCAAAGGAAATAAAATCCACCATTTTAAAATCACAATAATAGTAAAGCAGAGGGGGAAAAATGCAAAGATGGTGAAGATCTCAGAGGTGCAGGCACCAGCACAGGCTGATGTTTCCTCCCAGCATCAAAGGCCCAGCGCTAATCCCATTGCAACGGAGATCACCCCAGAACCAGTCCTGCTCCTCCATCAGCCCAGCCAGGGCTGGGCTGGGCTGAGTGTAAGAAACACACTGCTCTTTCCCCGCCTGCTAATTACAAGCAGTGTCTGTGTCCCTTTGACCATTCATAAGATGCCACGGGAAGATTAATGCACAGGGAGAAGCGCTGCCATGCCATTAATAGTGGTGACATCCGAGCAGCACCCTTCCCCTCCCACTTTGCCTGCAGAGTCACCCTTTCCTGCAGGAAAGTGGGGCAGGAGCAAGTAAAAATCCCTCCCCCGGGGGCTTGTAGCCAAGTGAAGGACCACAGGGCCTTTGGCCCTCCTAGCTCTTACCTGTCTTGCAGCTACGTGGCTTTTGGTGCTTGATGGACATGGCTGGTTGGGGCCCTGAGGAACAGTGTCTGTAGACTCCCGGTGCATCGGGGAGGGCAAGGGACCCAGCCTGGCCACAGTTATCTCTGCAGGAGCAGCAGCAATGTGCCACTTTGCCTGGCTCCCCAGCCCTGCATCTCGTGAAAAGAACAAGAGCTGGTGGAAGGAGGGGGGTTACGAAAGAGAGGGAAGGGGGAGAAGGGAGAGCGGGAGCGCGCTCTCGCAGATGCACACACACAGAGCAGACAGAGGCTTGTATAGGATGGCACTGCCTGACTTGCTCTCATTATTGCCGCAGGCTGGCTGCTGCCCATGGAGGACTTGCCAGAATCCACTGCTGACTGGGGGCATAGTGGGGGAAAGGGATAGGGAAGAGATTAGGACCTCATGGACCATCGGAGCAAGGAAAACTACCGCCTGGGCACAGGGGACTTCGTTATCTTTGTTTGCTTTTACCTGGGAGGGGAAGAGCTGTGCTAGAGGGCAGGAAGGGATTGCAGTGATAGAAAATTCAGATTTTCATGGGTGACTCCTTTCTCCTTTTGAACATAAAACTAATTTCCAAGCCTAGGCCTCCTCAGCAATGCAGAGGGATGGCATAGGGCTGGCCTGACCCAGGGCTTTTAAAGATGGCATTGCATTGAGGCAGACAGAAAGTGGGTTGCACATACCCAAAGAAAAAGCATAAAGCTCAGCCTTCCCTTCTCATTCCTAATATCTAGGTTGTGCCAATACAGATACAAAGGCCTGGCAGGGTTGTTGGAAGGGGTGGAAAGACACTCCAGCCCTGACACCTCCCCTTTGGATGCTATGAAGAAGCTGCATACAGAGCTGCCAGTAGTCCTCGACACTGCTGATTTGCTGCAATGACAGATCCAAAACATGGGAATTCAGAAATCCAATAGTAATCCTCCCCGAAGGAACACTAATTCCTCACTCCACAGGTTTTTACAATGTGCTTTTATAAATCATCACATGCTTATAAGTGTGTGCCCCTCTGAAAGGAAGAGCTTTGTGCCTAATGCCTTTTACATGTTTTTGAAAGTTCCCATCCGCCTTCCCCTCCTCTGTCCTAGTGCTTTACCACTCAGAAGATCTGGATCTCACCTGGGGGGCCCAGTTTGATCAGAAGAATTAAAATAAAAGTCAAGTCAGATGCTTGAAACCCTCCCTGAAACCCGCAATACCCATTTATGGCAGCTCCCTGCTCTAAGGTTTCCCAATGGTGTTTGCAGACACATAGATCTCTAGCCACAGGGCTGCTGTTAATAGAAATCAATGGCTGATGCACAGAATTAAAATCACAGAGTTTCCAAGTCAATATCCTCCAAAGCAGTTAATCTGAGAGTGCCAGGTCCATCTCTAAGTGACTCTGTCCAGTAACACACCTTCAAGACTCACCTGAGGTCACACACGCTTCTACAGCAGAGCAGGATAGGATCAGTCCTACCAAGCCAAAATCCAGCACTCTTGACAGCCTGCCTGCTCCATTGGCCTCAGGACATTGGCACTCAGCTCCAGGAAACCTTCCCCCTCATGGGTCACTCTGCCAGGAGCTGTCAGAACATATTTCAAGTCCCAGCATTCTATCAGCCCTGGAATAGAAAGGTCTTACTGTGGATCCATAGCTGAGATGGCTTCTCTGCCTGTAGCAGCACATACAAGGCCAAAGGGATGATCACTTCAGGACTTATAACCAGCTATCCCACCCTTATTCCCACCACAGGAGAAGCAAGAAGCTAAGGTTTGATGCTATGATTGTTTCCCCACCACAGAGAAACACCAGTGGTGCTGTGGAGCTGGATCTCTCTAGGATGCTGAAGAAGGGAACAATATCCCTGCAAAGGGGGGTGCAGGCATCTCCTTCCAGCTCTCTGCATCTGTATTACTGACATCACTGATAAAGCTGCCCAGAGTCTCTGCAGATCCACGTCAGCTTTCTTATATCCCAGGACTGGGAGATATCCAAGTGACATCCATTCTCCATGGGGCTGTTTTTAATGCAGATATACTGCAGTGCCATCTCCCAGTAAATTGGGGGGGTGGGCACAAATCATCTTTGGGGAAAATAATACCCACATCAGTGTCGTCTGGGGAGTGAGGAGCCATCTGCTCCGTGCCCTAAAGCATGAAGCCAACTTTCCAGTCTCCAGGAAGACAGACCCTCCAGCATCCTCACAATTACACTACTTGGGTCTGACTTTCTCAGAGGAAAAGAAAAGGTCAAGGCACCTTGAACGATTTGCAGTATGGTGTCCAGGACTCGCAGGGGACACTGTCAGTGCCACTGTCCGTCACTGCTGTGAAGGCTTTACAGGGTCAGGGATGGCTTCTCCCCGGGTGATCCAGGATTTCCAGCTGCATGTGAAAAATCAGGTTTGTTTTGTATGTATGCTAATGCCTAAACTTAGCAAGCGAGATGTTAATTTGTGAGAGGAAAATAGGCCATATTTATGTAACTGTGAAAAGCTGCAGCAAAGACTACAGATCCAATGGGAGAGGAGTGTGTGCTCCGAGCTAACTGCTTTGTTGAGAGCTCCAGCAACTGCATATTCATCACCCCACACCCCAAAGAACCAGCCTTGAGGCTTTCCAGGCTGAGAATAGAGGTCTTGTGTTTGCTGCTCCATGCCCTGGGTTTTGTTCGGGATTAGAGGCACCAGGGTGTGGAAGCCTGGCTGAATGGCACTGGAAATGGCAGCATCTATGCTGGGCTGTGAGCAGGGCAGGGCTCCGGGCTCAGCAGGGATGGAGAGCACAGAATAAAGGGCGAATTCATCCACAGCCACACAGGACAGCATTAGTGCTGGTCCTCTGCTCACAGAGCCATCCCCTGTGGTGGATGGGGCACCCGCAAGACACGACTCCCTTGTGCACAAACAAAACCCAAGGATCTTTCCAAGCAGGCAGCTGGGGCAGTGCCATGACCAAAATTAGCAGCTCATCTTGGCTGTGAAGTCTGATGGCTTGGATCCACTTTGGGAACCCCAGTCCCTTGCAGGGGCAGACAGCTTCCCGCTGGCCCATGACATTTCTTTCCCCTTCCATTCACACACAAACATTCTCTGCCCTACTTAAACCAGGTCATGAATCCAGCAATCCCCAGCCTTGGAAATGGGAACCCCAGAGCTAGTCACTCCAGGGTTTTTCAGACATTCCACACTTAAGAGGCCTTTCAGCTCCAGAAATTACCATGTGCAATGCTGGCACTGGTAGGAAACAGCATGATACTGCTACTTGTCTCTCTTGGAACTTGTGACCCTAGGACTGTGGGAAAGCCTTTTATTGGCTAAACTGGGCTTGCAAATGACAGCAAAGGCAAACTCACTCCTATCAGGAAACCAAGAGAAAAAGAGGACTAAATTGTGGATGCTTGTCACCTCTGGCTCCACTGGTCCCTGATCCTGGGGCCATATTCCTGGACACTTATCTGAAAGCAGCAAGGGATGAGACTTCAGAAAGGATGGTGACCCAAAGATTTGACTACCTGTCAAATCAGGTAGTCCAAGTCAGTGACAGCACTGACAGCACTGAACAAAGGCACTGACTGCAGACAGCTGTACTGGAACTTCTCTGTGTTTGAAGTCCAGCCTAGGAGGTGAGAGAACCCACCATATCACTGGAGATTGACAGACCAAAGGCTACAACTGATATTAGGTGTTGTTTTCAAATAAAATGGGACAGAAATTAGTCTTTTGAAACATGCAAGGAAAAGCTCTGCAAAACAGATTAATTACCTGAGGGAAAGCATAGTCTCTGGAGAAGGTCTTTCTTGCTAAAACATCACATAACAGAGAATTCTCTTGGGAAAGGACTTCTGAGATAACCTGTCTCTCTCCTAAAGTAAATGCCCCTGGGAGCAACACTCTTAGCAAAGTGTTTCTGGAGGAAAAAAACCAGTCTTATAAAACCTGCTATTGATTCTGCATTTACCCTTGCTGCAGCAGCAACACACAGTGCTCAGAGGTGAGCCATCATCTTCCAGTGCTCCTTCCTAATCAGAACTGAGAAGGATATAACAGTGACCCTGCTGCTCTCTCATTTCCTCTGACCGTCGCTCACCAATCACTCAAACTAACCCGCTGTGAGCAGCAACTCCACAAAACGTGCTTTGGAGTTGCATTCTGGCTTTGTGGAGCACAACAACAGGGGACATCCCATCTGTTGCTGTTTGTTTAGCCCTTGCATTGCTGAACTAACATCTGGGAACACTGCTGAGCCTCTGTTTAAAAATTAGCACACTTGGAGCAGAGACATGTGTGTCTCTACCCTCTGTGGAAGATGGATTGACCCAAGCATCATTTGGCAAAGAACAAGAGGCCCAAAAACTAACTCATCCCTCTCCACTGCCCGGACTGCTGCAATTAGGTGCTATCGTGACACTGGCCACAGTCCAGCCACTTGGCCAAACACAGTCCAGCCACCTTGACCCTGAGAATTGGCTCCCATGCCTTGAAAGCCACATGCCAGCTCTGACTAAGCACCTTCGGATTAATTCATCTTTCAGATTTCTATCAGGGCAGTCCAGCAAAACCCAGAGCCACACTGTGAGTCAGCAGAAAGTCCCTTATAAATAGCCATGAGTTGGAAAGGTCTGAAAATTCTATAGGAAATACTCACAGAGGCAGAAACTGCAACTGACCACCATCAAGGATCTGCTACAGGGAGCATTGGAGAACAACCCTTTTGCTCCTGGCAATGCCTACAGGGCCAGCAAAGACTCTCTGAAAGTCTTAGGAAAAGGAAGGTAGAAGCATTCTAACGTGTGTTAATGCCATAAAACTATTTAGTAGCCAAATTGTGTATATCCTGCTTGCAGACTCCTTATGCGGTGACTCAAGACATCCAAGCAAGGAGACATACAGACAGGGGGTTATGTTTCAGGATTTTCCATCACCTGTCTTTGCACAGACAGTTTTCCCAACAGCAGACAGACAAGATGTTCCTGAGTCCCCACAGCTGCATGGAGTAAAGCTGGTCCAGATCCATATGATTCTGAGCTGAGGCTGATGACAAAGGCAGCACAGGTGCAAGTCCTAGAGTCCTGTGGACTTCAGGCAGCACCCACAGTATGTAAAGGTACTAATGTAAATAGCCCCTCTGCCTTTAAAAAAAATCTAGTATTGGGAACATGATCAGCCTCTGGGACTGTGAGGTTAAAACTGAGAGAAATATGCAATGAGATCAAGATTTAAAAAAAAAAAAAAAAGGACTGACAACTACCTGAATATCAGTATCTCTCCCTTTTAGAAAACACTGACACCTGCTACGAGGATGGAGTGACCACATGTAAAACAGTCACAACACACTGGCTTAACAGGTCAGCTCAGGGTGGGCCAGGAGTGGAGCTTTGGGGCAGCAGCATGCATGACACCAAGAAGAGAACCTGATTTATTCACCCCATCAGCGCTCTCACATCAGTCTCTGCCTTCCCTGCTGCTCACAGACAGGACAAAACAGCTTTTCTGTATCAAATAGATCATTCAACACTCAAGTCACAAGGCACTGAGCAAACAGCACTGCTCTTGGCTGGCCCAGGAGCACAGACTGGGGATTGTGGCAGCACACAGGGTCTCCTCAGGAGCACAGCTCCAAACCCCAAAATTAGGTATTCTAGGTGAAAGCACATCACGCTGAGCAGGAGGAAGAGATGGCAATGTGTGTTTTGCTGTCTGCATGACAGTTTACACCCCAGCATGGTATTTGCCTGTGCACAATAGGACAAGTTTGTTGACTCATGTTTAGTGTGTGACCCAGTATAAACACCAGCAGCTTCTGCTGTCAGAACAGCCGGTGTCTGCTGCTGACTACAGAGCTGGCTTCTCCTAAATACAGCATCTCGCACTAATCTGATTGCATGGCAAATTCCTAGGTTTTCCATGGCCCTTTCTCAACTTATCAAGGCTTGAAACCCAGACATATCCTTCTCCCACTAGTCTACAGATTCTCCAAACTTGTACTAGTTTGCTAACAAATATAGGAAATTACATTTTCTAGTCACCATCCCAGACTGAATGAAATGTTCCCAGGAAAAGCATCTAAAAATACATATTTAATTTACCTTGTAACAGCTTTCCAATAGCTAAAGTGGGTTTACAAAAGGCCAGAGGTACTTTTCACAAGTACAGGACAAGGAACAAGGGTCTTAAGCAAAAGGTGGTTAGATTTAGATATCAGAAGAAATTCTTCCCACGGGGCTTGGAACAACCTAGGATAGTGGAAGATGTCCCTGCCCATGGCAGAGGGAATGAGATGATTTTTAAGGTCTCTTCCAACACAAACCATTCCATGATTCTATGATCATCCAGCCATTCTGTACCTAGTTTCATTCTGAGTCTGACATAGCATGATTATGCCAAAAAGACTCTATTTGTGATGTACTGCCTCTCCCTTAGCAATAAGACCTTTTAGTCTTGTCAGAGGATGATATTACTTTGGTTTGAGATGACTCTCCTCCAAACAACCACACGGTTTACCTGTCCAACATCTTCCAAACCTGTGCTTTTGTTTAAGATTTTTTTCCTCCTGCAAATGAAAATGAAACTGATCTGTAATCACCCAAGTCCTCTTTCTTCCTTCTAAAGGCAGGTATTAAATGACTTTTAGAGCAGTGAGGTGTCTCACCTATCCACCCAAATTTGTCAAAAATTGCTATAAATTACTCTGAAATCACTCCACAGCTAACTCTATTAAAATTCTTGACACCCAGGCAGCTTGAGACCACCTGATTTCCCAAGAGCCCTCTTGAATCTAATTTTTTTCTTCTATTCTAGGCAGAGACCTCACTATTTGTCATTATCACCAGCAGTGCTAGTCAGCACTTCTTTCTCTTGAGCATCCTAACAGTGACAACTATGAAAAATAAACATTTTGGCCTCTTGACATTTTTTCAATAGGTTTTTCTGTTCCCACAATTATCCACATGTACCTTAATATGTGTGTGAAGAGGATCAAGGCAAGTGCTGACCTCATTTGTCGTGCTTACCAGGACTACTGAAAGGAAGGGTTGTCACAGTCAGAACATGTATTTCCTACACTAAGGGATCATAATGAAGCAAAATGCATTTTTCCTGCAGGTTTAGGGAATAAACTGAGCCCATAGTTACAACAGGAAAAGTGTTTTTATTCATTTAGTAGCGGCATTTTAGTAGCGGCCGCTGCCACCAAAAGCTTATTCCCAACAGTCCCAACACTCCATCTATCAAACAATGCGTGAAATGTTATAAGTGGCAAATGGCAACTGGTAAGTGGTAACCATTTGTGTAGTCTCAGAGTGCCCTGAGAAAAGCTGTGGGTAAGAACATGGAGGTATGGGGAGGCATTGCCTCCAGAAGTCGCTGCAACAGGGACCACAGTGACTAAGGGAATTGGAGTCATCCACAGTCAGACATTAGCATGAACAATACCAGCTCCAGGGAGGGGGAAAAAACCCAAAACAAACCCACAGCAGTTCAAAAGCAGTCCAAAAGTGAAATGCAAGAGTTGCCAAAGAGGTCATAGAAGCACTCAGCTCAATTAGAAACATCCCACTGTTCACAGCATCACGTTCAAGTCCTGGCTGCCCAGAGCAAGGTGAGCTAAGAAACTCACTCTCCTGAGCACTCTCATAGAAAATCTTTTATAATGGACACAGCATTCAGGAGATTCTGGTGAGAATTCTCATCTTCAGTTTTCCTTATCCTCCAGCTATACTTAACAAACTATAAATCAACTTCCATGTTAAATGACATTTTCTGCTTATGAATTTTTTAAAATGCCTACAATTTTCTGTAACTACATGATGTCTGTTCTCCATAATAAGATGCATAGTGTCATAGAATTTATATATCAACACACAATGTGCACCTCCAGCTTGCAGTTCCCACTTCTGTGCAAGGCTAAGGAATAAAGCAGCAACCTACTTTATGATTTCAAAGGCAACAGTAACCCCTAGGAAAACACACAAAAATCTTCTGTCTGTGTCACTGGCTATTTAAAGAACAGCTTCAGTATTTCCTACTCTTGCATAATAGATTCTGATTATTTTGACACTTTTCAGTATTTTTAAATCTTTTTAAGCAGGAGCTATGGGGAGGCAGCAAGAATTAACTGCACATTATTTTTTTTCTGTCAGCTAACTCCTATATCCTCCAAACCTCTGTCACTTACTCCTATTCCCCACTGGAGCTGCAGCAGCTGTTTAGGAGGTCGTGCAGTGTGCTGGATCCAAAAGTCTGGTCCTAGTTGAAATAATGAAGGGCTGCTCACCAGGCATCCCCCAAATGCTTTGATCAGTGCTGCCAACGAAGCAGTGAGGAGCACAAAAAAGGGATGGAAATGACCTTGATGTGAAGAAAAAAGGTCTGCAGGCTCCCAACTTAAATAGAAGATTTTTCAGGTAGCATTAATAAAATGATAAACTCACATAAATTGCTTTTCAGAAAGCATCGTTCCAGCTGAACATCATCCTGACTACTTCTCTGTATATTAATTCAGTCAGCATAGTTACTTAACTGGTAAGCCTACATTTAATAGATGTTTATATTCATTAATATTTATCTCATCTTCCACAAATGAAATTAGTAACAGCATGCCAGATATTTTCTTCACATGGCTCCTGCAAATACATTAAACACAGCAAGCCATCTCCAGAGGCAACTGTGGGCAGAGCATGGCCCTGCGTGCTTCTGTGGCAGCTGTGCTAAAATTATGCTCCTCCTGTTAAAAGAATCCTTTTTTTGCTGGATCTGGCTTTAGTTATACAATATTAACAGTGAAAATAGGAAATGAGAATTCATGACTGCATATGCTTTCAGTTTAAATTCTATTTCAAGCATTCTTGGGATTTTTACAAGACATCTTAAACATCCAAAACAAGCTCTTGCTTTCCATAGCTGCTTTTTAAATCTTTTACTATGAATACGACATGGTACTTTTTATTTAAACTCCAGCATGTTTTCCTTGTATAGAAGCATGAGAGGTGAGACATGAATGAGCTTCCTATGTGAGCTGTGTAGTATTCACAGAATCACAAAATGTTTTGAGATTAGCTCAGTTGGTTAAAACTTGGTTATGATAATGCCAAGGTCATGAGTTCAATCCCCTGTGTGGGTCATTGACTTAAGAGTTGGAGTTGATGATCCTTGTGGGTCCCTTCCAACTTGGAATAGTCTGTGATTCTGAGTTAGAAGGGACCTTAAAAGTCATCTTGCTGCAATCCCCATGCCATGGGCAGGGACACTTTCCACTACACCAGGTTGCTCCAAGCCCTGTCCAACCTAGCCTTGGACACTTCTAGGGATGGCGCAGCCACAGCTTCTCTGGGCAACCTGTGCCAGGGCCTACCCACCCTCACTGGGAAGAAGTTCTTCCTGGAATCTAATCTAAACCTACTCTGTCAGTTTGAAGCCATTCCTCCTTGCCCTGTCACTGCAGACCTTTGCAAATAGTCTCTCCATCTTCCTTGTAGGCTCCCTTCAGGTACTGGAAGGCCACGATTAGGTCTCTTCTCCAAGCTAATCCTGGGATGCTCCCTCTGGGACAATACCCTGTGCAACCTTGAGCTAATCAGCCTGACACCCACCCACATCTCATGGTTCTCTGGTACGTTTGTAGAGAGCTGCAAAAAAACCAGCAATTCTACACTTACTGGGGGCTGTATCACCCCCAAGAAATCTCACATCTCTTTTGCTCTGCACACTGTTGTTTTGCCACTTCAAGTGAAGTGATGCTGTGTGAAAGGATGGGAGTCACTTGGTCCTCCTCAGAGCCCTGGCCCTGTAATTGCTGTCAAATTAGTTCTGTTCATGCCGCAAGAAAAATATACTTTAGGCTTTTCTTTTACAGAAACTTACTGGACATCTTTTTTCCTTTACATACAAATATAAATCTAATGACAAGAAAAATTGAATAGATGACAAAAAATGAGTCTGCATTTCAAGGGACACAATCAAAGAGCTGAAGCCTTCAACTACAATTCTCTTCAAATTGCTCAGTAAACAAGTCAAATTCTCAGGACTGAGAGTGTTTTAAATCTATCACTCTCCAAATAGAGGATAACATAAAAAAATCCAATAGTACACCCTGACTGTTGTTCCAGAGTAAACTGCCATCAGACATGCCCCTTGTACCAAATGTTCTCAGAAATGTTTTTGTATCATTCACTTTGTTATACACCTGCTACTTAGGCAAGTAGAAAATGTTGCCAAAGCTTGCTGCTTGCTTTTTCAGGTACTTTGTGATCTTTTTAAGCAGTTAATATCTAAAAAAATATGTAAGTACATGCTTAACACTAGTTTTTGCACCAAAAAGGTACCTAGTCACTGAAACTGAAGGTTGATAAATACTTAAAGCAACACATGGGAGGGAAAAAAAGGCCAAAACAGACAAAGGCAGCATCCACCTTTAACCATCCAGCTGTCAATGGTGTACAGAAGGTCAGTGCCAGTAGCACAGGAGGTATGAAGGGATTTCCTCAGGAAGGCAGGTGAAATCACCTATAACTGTACAGCTTAAAACAGATGTGATTGAAAAAAGAGCATATTGATTCATTAGGTGATAGGCAGAATGAAAATTCAGAAGCAATTTGCATATCATTCCTTCTATGAACTATATGGAAACGTGCCTTGTGGAATTATCAGATGAGAGGTTTTAAATTAAGCAACAAGAACTAGTTTTTAGAATAACACATAATTTAACAGAACTCATGGCTACAGAAATATAGAAGGGAGCCTACAAGAAAAATGGTGAGATTTTGCAAGGCCACATAGTGACAAGACAAGGGAGAGTGGCTTTATACTCAAAGACAGTAGGTTTAGATTAGATATTAGGAAAAAAATCTTCCCTGTGAGTGGTGAGGCCCTGGCACAGGTTACCCAGAGAAGCTGTGGCTGCCCCATCCCTGCAAGTGTTTAAGGCCAGGTTGGATGGGGCTTGGAACAACCTGGTCTAGTGGAAGGTGTCCCTGCCCATGAAAGGGTTTCAAACTAGATGGTCTTTAATGTCCCTTCCAACCCAAACCATTTTAGGATTCTGTGGTTCTATGAAATACAAATATATTTAAAGTATTACCAAAATAAAGGGAGAACAATCCACAACACTTTTCTTCAGCTCTACAGTAAAAACAAAGATGATCAAAACACAACAAGCAAGCTGGCACCTGATGGGTTATTAGAGGCAAATGTAACCAACCCATCTGAATGTCTGTCACAGAGCTCTGCTTGCTGTAGATTGTGGCTGGCACAGCTGGTGACTGCATGTAATCATCATTTTTTAATTACATAAAACAATGCTTTGAAAAAACCCACAACAAATTAGAACACAAGCCTAAAATCAGAGCCCAAACGTTGAGAGGTGGTCATGTGAAGCTGACATGGGGGATTTCCACCTGGTACCATTTAGGTGGCTGTTGTTGTCTGTGCCTTTCCTGCTGCTGTTACACAGGCCAAAGAGCAGCAACTAGTCTCACCAGAGCACTGATTACAACAGCAGCCGTGGTTCAAACAAACTACTCTGCAAGTGCCTAAAGGTAAAAATTAACTGGGGAAAAAAAATAAAAATCCTTCCATTTGAGAGCATAAGCTGTCTTTATCCTTCTGCTCTTCCCAACAGAGACTCACTTTCTGGGGCTGCCTGCATTCACCAGATGCTGGGCATCAGTGCAGCACCACCCAATGCCATACCTGCTCCATTCCTCCCACTGGCAGAGATGCTGGTGAAATCCAGAGCAGCAGTCATGCCTTCCTGGGGCTGGGAATGCGCAAAGCACCACCTCCTGCTCACACCCAGCAGCACTGGGTCCAGGAATAGCTTTGTACACCCAAGTAATGTCCTCTGGCTTCCACCACACTGTGTCCTTTGCATCAGGTCTGAACTAAGGTCACTGTGCTGTCCAAGAGAGAACAATATACATCACTGTCCTTCTGTCAGACTCAAACTACAGGAGAGTAACAGAACAGAGCAGTTTTTCCCCCTTTTCCCATGGGATAAAATAGTGGGTACAAATCCAGCTGCAAACAGCTGAAATAATTCTTTGAGTTATTTCAAGCTGACTTGTGAAGAATGACATTTTCATATAGCAGTGGTCTGTTTTCAGCAGAAGTGGGAATTAATCAGCACCCTGAACCTTTGGGTATCTGCAGCACGGGGATTACACAAAGCTGCTGTGTTACATTGTAATTTAGTAAATTACATTGTAATTTAGCTAACTCTGCAGAGAGATACCAGCACAATACAGGATTAAACTCCAGCTTGAGTTCTGAAAACACTTCCTGTCTTTATGGCAGTTTGTATAAAACCCTTGCAGTCAAATTCACACAAGCTGCCCAGGATGGCTGAAACCAAAGGCCACAATCTCTCCCCAGTATGGCTTAACCTGAAATATTCCGGATAGGCTTGGAAACCTTTAAGAAAAATAAAATAAAATAAAATAAACAACTGAAACTTTGGCCGCTGAGAATCCCCCCAGCATGCTACATTCTTGTTCTGGAGGGGGGAAAAAATACATTGAACACACCCAAAACTTACCTTTGCTGTTAAAAAGGGATAGTATAAATTTACTAAAGGGTTGTTCCAGTCAAAGTTACTGAAACACGACAGAGTCAGTTCTCCAGCAGGTGGGGAATAAACTGTCTCCATTTTACCAGTGTTTTGTTCAGATCCAGCAGAAGAAAATCAGCAAGCAGGCAACACTGGTCTGCAGTATGACCACCCCCAATTTCCATGGATTTCTTTGTAATGCCTGTCTACTCTTGCTCCTACCAAAATATGCAGCTAAGTGTGCCAAGCAGATTGTGGTTTCAGTGATTTTCTGTCGATCAGGTTGCCACAAGCCCAAGCAAAACCTTTCACAATGCCCTATAAAACAAAAGAAAATTAATATCCTCTCTGTGGCAAAATTCACACAACACTGGCAAACTCATACATTTGTCTTGTAAGCCACCTTCATTCACAAATCACTTGCATGGATTTGGGACACATCTTTTCCACTGACCTAATTGTGGCAGGACAGCAGCAGCTCAGACAACGTGTTTTGTTGCAATTCTTTTTTCCCCCTGTAGCTGTGTCACACACTTATAAATGCAGCGAGTCCTTAATATAGCAGTGGGTAAACAAACACCACACAAAGCAGCTTGCACAAGAGGGACGTGGATGGCTCGGAGACAGCTCGCTCACATGTTTTAAACAAGTGCTTTCAAAAAGAACATTCCAGGCAGTGCTACATTTCTGCCTAAGCCTCTTAGAGCATCAGTTTCCCTTTGAACACTTGATAATCCTAATTTGGGACTCATCAGAGGTAAACAGCATTTGCCTTTGCAAACAGGTACTAACCAAGTGACACAGTACCCCTCATTTCACAATTAAAAAGCAAAGTTCAGCACATTATGTTCACAGTTACTATAAATAAGAATCTGAGGGGAGTGAAGAACTTTTCAGAGTAATTTACTTTCTGTATCCCATGACCTCAAACAAGTTTCTGACATCCCTGCTTCGGGAACACAGATGATCCTCAAGCAAACTCCATGCAAATCTTAATCCCACTACCAGTAAAAAACTAAATAACAAAATCCAGCATCTTTTAAGGCAGCAGTCTGAATATAAGACACAGCCTGTAGTGGCTTCATTCCATATCACCACTGACAAGTTAAGGGAATGAAAATTTCTGGTGTAACTGTCATAGGGTGAGTCTCCTTTTTGCAACTAATTCTTTTTAGAATCATAGAATGTCCTGAGTTGGAAGGGATCCACAAGGATCACAGTTGAACATGGATCTGCTTAGAAATACATTTCTCTCTGAAAATTGATCCTCACTCCATTACTGACAGCTTCTACTCAGTGAAAGAGAGGAGAAAAAAAAAAGGTAAACTAAAGGTGAATGAACTTCCAAGATTCCAAGATAAGAATGAATAGCTCATACAAGCTAAAAATGAAGGAATTCAGCATTTGGCTAGAATGAATGTGAATACAAATTCAGGACTTTCTTGTTTTAAGTAACATCTAACCATGCTTTGAGACTGAAAATAACAATCATGCCATGAGAAAAGAGAGGATTTTTCTGTGATACACAACTCCATCATTCTATAATCTGTGAAGCAGCAGCAAGTCAGCTCTACTGTCACTTGCCTATGGACGGCACTCAAAGAACCCCCAAAACTCAAACTTAAGGAAAAGAGTTACCTTCCTTACTGATTCTTATCAACAGGACAGTCCAGTACCTAAAACACACATCACCATGCCATGCTACCCCACAATTAGCAGATAACCCTTGGAGCAGACCAGGATCTGACAGATTCTACAGGACAGGCTCTCCAGCAGAAGGCTTGAGCTCAGTATCAGTTCAGACAAGAATTGCAGTCTTCCTTCTGCCCTCCTGCATTTCTTCTGACCTCCTGCTGTCCTTCCTAGATGGGGCACAGTAGTTCTTGGTTTTCTTCCTTCACTCCATCTTCTGATCTTAATCAAGTAATCTCTTCCTTCTCTTTTTCTCAGCTTCTTTATCCTCCTCCTTTCCTGCCACCAATTTTCTGCTTTCTCCAGCCTAAACACAGAGTGAAGAAAAACCACTGGAGTGTCTCTGCTTGCTGTGTACACACTGCAGAGCAGAACTGCGTGGCCTGGCCAGGTGGGATGCTGCTCACACTACTCAGTAGAGTCACTCCTGCACTGTGGATGCTCTGGTATGGGATAGAGATGCACAGTACTTGGAAGGAACGTGCTGCTGCATCACTCACCACCGTAGCAGCAGGTTTGCAGGACTCACAGAAGACTGGCAACCCTGCTATGCTGCCACAGATTTCTTGTAATCTCCTGGAGGGATCAGGGATCCCAAAATAAAATTGGCAGCTTACTCTTGCACAGAAAGCCCAAAGCTATGCTCAGACAAAACCACATTGCCAGGTAAACTTTATTTATAAACATACAAACTCCTGAATTACTGTGCTGAAAAGCACAGGGACCACAGGCCCCAAAGACAGACCATCACCTTTTTGACAAGTATTATGAGGACAACTGTTGCAAACATTATCAAGACTTCTCTCTCTCTCCTCTGAAGGAAGAACACAGCTGAATATGAACTCCCTGTGGCAAAGTCCTGCATAATTTTGTATCCTCCAACGTAAGACAAGCTTCTGGCAGCACTGAAGTTTTGCTGAGCAGTGTCCAGACCTCTTGGCCCAGCACAGCTTTACTGTCACAGTCCTCAGCTGGCATGATTTAATGATTATCAGGAATACAAACCATCCTGCCAGGGAAGCTGACTATCTCCTCCAGATGGGAGGACAAATACTTTACAAGGGACATGTAAAAAGTAGGGGCTGGAAAAAAACACAGATCCCATCTTCCCTCCAATGACACCCTAAATCAAACAGTCTCGATATCTTATGCTAGAATTATGTTATTTTCTTTTGCTTTTCTTCTTCTCCTTCCAGTTACCAACCAAAGGTGAATTCCTATCAGGGAGCCCTCACACCTACTTCCCATTCAATCCTGAAACTGCCATAGTACAGTGGGGTCGGACTGTCCCCCATCCTGCCACAATAGCTGATACTTTCTGAACTGAATCCTAGCATTTAGGAGCTGTAACCATCTCTGGTTAAACAGATCAGCTTATGTCACTGGCTTTAAGTCAGTTTTTCTTTGCCTCTTTTTCTTCAAAAGGCCAGGAAACCTGGATATGATACGGCTCTAGTTCTTCTGGAGTGACATAGTCTGGAGCGTTGGCCATCAGGTCTCGTCCCCTGAAGGATTTTGGAAATGCAATGACGTCTCGGATACTTGGAGCATCAACAATGAGAGAGATCAGCCTGTCAAGTCCTAGAAGCAGAAAACAAATTGTTGAACCACTTGAGTTATGGCTCTGTATTACTTCCTCTGAGTCAGAAAAATCAGAAAGATTGAGTAGGTAATATTACTGAGCTCCAGGAAAAAAGAGTGAAGCAAATAAAGGGAAAAAATTAATCTCAACCAGTAGCAGAGAAACAGACTTGGCTCAAGAGCAGAAATGCTGACCAATATAAAGCCTTTCAATATTACACAAAGTTCTGCAATGACAGAGACAGCACCTTCGCAAACACAGCACAACAAAGCTGGGACAGCTAAGTGGCAGGACACTGTCAGGGCTCTGCTTGACCACTCAGAGCTCTTGCTCAACCAGTTCAAAAGGATTACAACAACTAACAGGAATTCAAAAAGAACAAGAACCTCTGGGTGACTGGATGGAGGGATGTCACACTGAAAGACCACAGTTTAAAATTCTACCTTTGTTTTTTGTAGGCTTTTTTGTTTGTTTTGGTGTGTACAGGGAGGGTGGTTTTGGTTGGTTGGGGTTTTTTTCCTCTTTTTTTAAACCACAAACTTGCAGGGTTCTAGGAAAAAAGCTCCCTGACATTATCTGAATTAGTGAGAAAAATAGATAAGGAACAAGGGAAGTGAGACTTAAGTAGAGGGCAAGGGTGTGAAAAACAAAGTACCACCCTGTCCCACGCCTCCAGACATGCAGCACAGGGATCCTGCTCTGTCTGCACAGCAGTGAGAACAAAGATGACATAATCTCAATAAATACATGTTTTGTAGAACAGTAGATGAGGACCAGAGCCACCAAAGTGCGATTTGGTCCTTACATAAGAACTAAATCACATGTGGCTCTGGGAAGGAAAACCCAAACTTTCTGTACTTGGTGACAAGACCTGTTTCCTTCCTCAAAGCTGCTGCAGAGATGGAAGCACCATGGAAGCCCACAGAGTATCACCAGGTTGGTGTGCCAAATCTCAACATCTGAACAGTCACCTCCATCAGGAGGAGACAAGGCTTTTCCTAACAAGGTTGTTCCTGGGATCCAGTATGCCAAAAAGGGTCACAAACACACCTGCATCTGGAGACTTACCTAATGCAATTCCTCCATGAGGTGGAGCTCCAAATTCCAAAGCCTCAAGAAGATGGGAAAGTACCTCGGAATCCTCCTGCAAAATTACACAAGTGTCACTGGAGAAGCAATGCTCTTCCTATTAGCAACACAAGGTGAAGGTATAATTAAGACATCCATTGCTCAGGACTAGGAGTTACATTTCTTTATCTGAGAAGCACATGAGTGTTTCTTTCAGAATATTAAATTAATATTTAAACTAATTAGTCCTTTAAATCTCCAAGAGAACATTAGAGACATCTGTAGGTGTTACCTTCAGCACTTTCTCCAGCACAAAACGCTGTTGTTCGGCACTATGAATTCTGATGGAGCCACCTCCAACCTCATTGCCATTCAGCACGAGGTCGTAGTGCTGGCTACGGACCTGCAGAGAGAAATGAAGAGGCACCTTAGTGAGGCTGGGACACAGCTGCATCCAGCAACAACCTGCACAAAGGGAAAACATGCTGGGAGTGAAGCCATGGACAACACTCTTCTCTCAGGGGTATGTTGCGGTTCAGGTACCAGTCATGCTGGAGGCATGGACTGCCTCACACACATGGGAACAGTACAAATCCTTTTGTAAAGTTGAGCGAAACCTGAAGCAAATGGGAGGGGTGAGAATATAAGACTTCTCACCTTAGGCAACTGTTTCCTATAAGCTCCTTTTGTCAGGGGCACACACAGATACAGCCACTCAGAGCAATTGGGAAGCCATCTCTTCCAAACAGACATGCACAAGATCACAGAATGGCTTGGGTTGGAAGGGACCTTAAAGGCCATCTTGTTCCAACACCAACTGCCATGGGCAGAGGCCACATTTCACTAGACCAGGTTGCTCCAAGCCCCATCCAGCCTGGCTTTGAACTTCCAGGGATGGCGCAGTCACAGCTTCCCTGGGCAACTTGCCCCAGTGCCTCACTGCCCTCATAGGGAAGACTTTCTTCCTAATAGCTAATTTAAATCTACCCTCTTTCAGCTTAAAGCCATTTCCCCTCATCCTGTCACTCCTTGCCCTTACATAACATCCCTCTCCTGCTCTCTTGTAGCCCATTTAGGCACTTGTAGGGGCTCTAATGTCTCCACAGAGCCTTCTATTCTCCATGGACCACCCCAGGTCCCTCAGCCTCTCTTCAAAGCAGAGGTGCTCCAACCCTGTGATCATCTTAGTGGCCTCCTCTGGACTCATTCCAACAGATCCATGTCTTCCTTGTGCAGTCAGTCCCATGAAACAAAACCAGCTGATACGTGACTAGTTTTCCATCCTTGTTGCTGTAAAAAAGCCAGCATGACAGGCATGAGGTTAGTTACCTTGATAGGATCAGAAGAGAGGAGACTGGCATCTGAAGGATGTGGAGCAGTGAAGGGGTGATGAGCAGATTCCAGTTCTGTGGGATTCTCGGCCTTTGGAAGGAAAAGGGGGAAGTCCACTACCCACAGAAAGTGAAAAGCTGCAGGATCACGGAGTGCTAGCCCAGCTGCCTCAAGGAGGTTGGCGCTCAACAACCGGAGGCTTCCTAATGCAGAGCACTGCGTCAGAGAAGGGAGAGCATGAGACAGGGCAATTTTACCATTAGGGAAGTCACTCAAACACTGACCAGGGAAAGAGAGTGTTCTATAAAGGCAGCATCACAGACAGCATCAGCTGCAATGCATTGTTGCCTTAAACATTTTCACATTGTATCCTGAAATATATCCCCTTTCTGCCAAGGCAGCAGCAGCTCCAGGGTTTGACAAAGACCAAGTAAGGAGCCTGAAAATCGAGTCTTCCAACTCTTACTTTTTCAAAGAACTTTTTTAGACTAACCTCAAGCCCCATACATGTGAATTAACTGGAGGAGCAGATCTAAGTTCTACACTTTGCAGACAGAGAAACAAAGGCAGAGAGTGTACAACAAAATTCTGGCTATCAAGCAAAGCAGGACACCTTGTAATAAACCAGTGCCTGGAAGGCAACATCTAGTGGCAAGAATACTGAGAAGGGGAGGGACAGAATCCCCCACCAGTGCTGTCAGTAAGTCATTCACTTATGTCAGACAAAATTACCTAGTTGACCTTGTTTTCCAATCTGCTTGATGCTTTAAAAAATTAAGTTAAGGTGACAGAAAAGGAGGCACTGACTTGTTGCATGTTTTTTTTATATTTCAGCCTCCATTTCAGTTACAATTCCTTCCCAGAATTTGAGTGGGGGCAATAAAAGTAATAGGTACATTTCACGCTTTAATTGCTGTTGCTATAGCTTCTGCTCCAGAGAAACAGAAAATTAGACAATGACCTATTTTAATAACAAGAAGAATCAGACTGAGGTCAGATAACATCAAAACCATCATCAGCAACATTCAACTCACACAGCCATCCAAGAAATGCCTCCTACCACTTGCTTGTGTTCCCCAGCTGCCAGCAGCACCACATCCTCCACCTGCATGTTCAGTGCTTGGATAAGCTCTGACTGCTGCTTCTCACCAAGAAACTTGGTAAGCAGAGACTTCAAGCTTCCATCAGGCCTGCGGATAATTTCCATGATTTCCTTAAAAAAGATAAGAGTGTGTTCAGTGCAGTGCTGCCCTCTATTGCCTTGAAGCATCACATGCTCAGGCACTGACTCAGCTATTAAAAACTGCTCTTTTTCCTTCCTCTGCCTTTAAACACATTTTGTCATCCACCCATTCCAGTAACTCAGCAGCATTTCTATCTCACCTGGTTAAACTGGAATTTTGCAGACTCCTTTAATGACTCCAAGTCCTTATTTTTAAGATACCTCTGGGGAAAGAACAAGAGAAGACACAGCTAAGATCTGCAAAATCCATGAAAAGCTTGACTAGGATTCAAATCTGCTGACTAAGCTGTTTCCAAACTTCTAAAATTCTTTCACTTCTAGTACAAGCTCTTATGAGGGCTGTGGAACAGGACAGGGCTCACAGCACTGGGCTGTAGCTGTTTGTCTTCTGCAAGGACTCCTTTCAGGAAGAGACCCCTCTAGGTGTACACCTGGTTGCAGTTTTTTTCCCCACTCACAGATAAATGTATCTGGTCAGCAGAGTCAGATCACACCAAGTAACTGCCTCCAGCCTGCAGAAACCAGGTTTCACCACCATACTGCTGATGGGGAAGGCAGAGCTCAGTTTGGAGGAATAACAGAGAGAGAACACCTGGGTTGACTCTTGCATGCAATGAAACACAGTAAATGAGGACCTGAATCCGGATCTTAATTATTTTCATCTACTCCAGTGTTTAGAGAGGCTCAAGATTCCACTTTTTTATTGCTCAAACACACAAGTGCCCTCTCGTGGGAAGCCACTAACTTGCACTTTGGGCCAAAATGAAAGGAATTCCAAGAGCTCAAGAGAAACCATGGTCAGAAAGTCCTATTCCCAAAATAAAACTCAGTATTTAGTGAGTTTATTTTTTCCATAGTGTCCAAGCTACAAAGATGCCCATAGCCAGAATTAAATCTCTTGCGCTACCAAAATACCTGGCTGTGTCAAACAATCTTCTGCATCTACTGTCAGCCTTGGATTTGGTCTGTGACATTCTCAGTACAAGACATGAATTATGCCCACCAACACAGCTAAGGCAAACATGAGAAGGACATGTAATCCCCTGACCTTTCTCTGCCTAATCCAGCATACTCAGCCCTGTTGCAATCTCTGCCACAAGGCAAAATTATTGAGATGCACATCAAAAGGGTAACAAACAGCAAGGTGAAACCCCAAGACTATTCCCTGTCCTCAAGAGATCTTGCACTCTTTTCTCTTCCTTCCCTGCCTTCAAATAATAAATTCTTTCCATTTCCTCATCACTTCCACTCTCACATCACTCAACACAACCTGACTTATTACAACCAATCCTAAGTTCCCTGAAGGAGACCTCTTCCCCTGTAACAGCAAGGAACATCTGCATACCAACAAAGGAATTCAAATTGGCATTTTATTTATTTCACAGAAACTGTAAGCAGGATGTAAAAGCATCACTTACCACTCCCTGAGGGATACAAATGGCTCTGATAGTGCCACCTGGGTAACTGAGTGCATTCTGCACAAACTGAATGTCTGATTGTCGTAAAGCATCACTGACATCCACGATCTGAGAAGCAGAGATGGGAAAAAGCAGTAGTAGTAGAAACATGGAGCAAAAATCCTATACCTGTGTCTTAACACCTTCAACAATACTCCCTTTTAGGAGATTTTGCTCCTAAAACAGTCAAGATGCATTGCTCCCTAACACTACATTATCTTTAAAATAAAATTATGTGAGGCTATACATTTTCCACAGCCAACTAATCAAACCCTCTTTCTCCAAGAGAAGATTACCTGTACAAGGAAAGCAGCAATAATGGGACAGACCCCTTGGCTAAATTACAGCACTCAGAACTCCAGCCAATCACGTATACATGATCCAAAGGTTATTAGAAGACTAACAGAAAGGAAAAGCTGCAAGTTTCCAGCACACAAACCCTCACCTTCATCCCAAAGCGAGTGTCTGGTTTATCAGTCCCATACTCAGCCAGTGCTTCCTCATATGTCATTGAAGGGAAAGGAGTAGTAATGGAGCCTTTTTCCTCAGGCCAGGAATATTGCAGGAGGCCCTCTATGAGTCGCTGGATCCCAGCTTGATCTACAAATGACATCTCTATATCTATCTTAAAACAGGAAACAAGAGGGGAAATCCCATATTAGCTATAGGTTTTTGTTTCACACTGAAACTTACAGAAGCTCCTGAACACAAAGACAGCAAAACAAGAAGCAATGTATGACATCACATAACAGCACAATTGCATGAAGCTGGGGTTGTGATTATGATCTCCCTACAGCCTGATGACTCATACAACAACCTCCTCAGGGAGCCAAATGAGGTAATGATGACAAGGACATAACAAGCAGCCTTGAATGAACCAGGCTAACTCTGCCTGGGATCTCAAGGCTGAGGAATGGAATGGGATGCCTGACCCAGCAGGACAGGAGGAGATTGCATCATCAAGCACAAAGGGCTGTGTCTGTGAAACACACACCAAACAACTCTGTACCCCAGAAGCAGCACCAGACTAGCCCAAACCAAGCCTTCAGAAGGGGAAGCAGCTAAAAGCCATTTGGATTGAGGGAGGTGAAGGACAGCACGAGCTGTTACCTGTGTGAATTCAGGCTGCCTGTCAGGCCGTGAACCTTCATCTCGATAGCAGCGAGCAACCTGGAAGTACCTGCAACAGGACTTTTACTTAGATAATGATTTCAAGTACCCTAAACTATAGTCACAATCAATATGGTGGCTATAGAATTGATCATAAAAAAGAGAAAGAAAAAAAAAGGGAAAACAGAGTGCTGTGTTCCCTTTGCAGCAGACGACCTTTATTCCCATCCCTTCAAAGGCATGACATCCTGAGTGGAAGCAACTGTATCAGCAACTGTATCCATCTCAAACCTTATCTTCCAGAGGCATGTGGAGGCTGCCAGGTGACCTGTCCCCCAGTAGCAGCAAACTTAACTCTTTTCCATATTCCACTACACTTGTGGACTCCACTAACAGCCATGCAAAATTACAGACAAGACCTGGCCTGCAGTTCACTTGTGTGAACAATTATCTCACTCTCCTTCACCTTTATTTGGAGAAACAAGCCCAGTTACAAGCTTTGCACTCGCGCACACTGGGAACACGCTTTCCCTGTCTCAGTCATGCTCAGCAGCCCAGTCTCATCTCAAACAATTCTGTAGGTTACTCTTGGAGAGGCTTTTATCACACACTGAGACTCCTCTTTAAAACATAAAACCCATGGCAGTAAGTTTTTTGTGAAAGTATCTAAAACTTCACAGATCGAAGCAAGTAAACCCTGCAAAGAACATGCAGAGAACAGGACTCTGAGAAACTCTTACCTGTCCAGGCCTCCAATCATGAGGAGCTGCTTGAACTGCTGCGGACTCTGTGGCAGAGAATAGAACTTGCCTGCTTCCCTCGAGGGCACAAGGAATTCTTTGGCTCCCTAAGCATCAGCAAGAAAATTGACAGGATTCAACATGGAAGTGGCCTCAATTCTTGACAGAGCACAGGCTGGACACACAAGAGGAAAGGACCTATTTCCCCATTATGAAATCCCACTTGTGAAGAAATGGCTGTTTGTACATTACACTTAAAATCTGTTAACCAGCTTGGTCCAAAGTATCCCAAAAGAGAATTCTCCACCTTCTGCTCTGAAAGACTAATGTATAACACACCATCCAACACAAGGGTTTAAATGCAAGAACTCACTGCATCAAAAATTCCTCAGCTATACAGCAGTCTTCTGTGACTATTTTTGAAGTGAAAGAAAGGAATATAAACTCAAAAAATAAATTTATTTGAGTATGACAACTGCAATAAGCTAAGAGATAAATGTTGGGAAGACAGTGCTTGGAGGAAGTTTTTTGGTTTTAATAATCCCAGAACAGACTTTCATCCAACATACGCTCCACAAGACAGAAGCTTTATTCATCTGAAGGTTCAAAACTAAGACACAAGTCTTCACCTCTCCCCTTTCTCTCCCTTCACTTTTAAAACAATTCACGGATCATATCAGAAGTTACAAGAGCTGTTCCTTAGTGAGCGAACAGCAATGAAGGCTGAGTGGCAACTGACAAATGCACCATGAACTGCCTGAGCAGCTGCAGGTGGCCAAAAAGTATCACATACATACCCCAGGGGTTCTTTTAAAGAGCGTTGGAGTTTCTACATCCACGAACCCTGGGGAACAAACACATGCTTCAGACACAGAATATGCTGAGAGCAGGGAAAACTAATATGAAGGAGTAAGCTAGAGCAGGGTTAGTCAGCAAAACAGGTCATCTAGCACATCATGGAGCCTCTCCAAAATCTACAGACTTTGCTGCTTCTAAGAATAATTCCTGTAATGTCAGATTTAAAGGCTCTGAGCTACCCTGATGTCCTGCCAGAACTATTGATGACAGAGGACTCCAAACAGGCTGAAAACTGTTACTGCTTTATGCATTCTGAATCAAGCATTGCTTTTCCAAAAATCACTTCCTGCTTTCAAAATAAGCAAAAGCCCTAAAAGAAATCCATCCCTCTCACATGCCTCAACTGAGTGACCCAAAGAGGGAAACTACTTGCAAAGGGCCTTTTCTCCCTGGAATCAGCTAATTTGAAACAACTGGATTGCAGCCTGCCTGAAGATTTCAATACTGTTCTTCAGGCCTGCCAACAACACCCTGCAAACTCCAGCACAAGCAGACATGTCCTTACTAAGTGGGACTAGTTTGGAGAGGTGTAGGGGTGACTGTAAGTGCATCCCTTAAGGAAAGCAGTTTAGAGCTCTCCCTTAAAGAGAAGAGAGCTACCTGGAGTATGTGTGGGTTCCTGTGACCAATGAGATGCTTTGGTGAATGTGAGGTGAATGGGCTAGCCAATAATGTCATGACATGTTGGATGTGAGAGGATATAAAAGGTGTGGATGTTACTGCGAATAGAACCAACCACTATGAACTACTACTACTACTACTAACTACTAGGAACTACTACTATGAACTAATATGATCTATGAGGAAACTGTCTGTGAAACCATGTTGAATGAAGTCTTATAAGCCTTCTGATGCCTGCTGTGCCTGAGCTCTTCTGACCATCATTCACGCTGCCCACTTACTCGGGATAAGGGGACTCCAATAAATGGTGACCCCAATAGAGAGGCTGGTTGGGAATCTCTCCCAGCAACAGGAAGCAGCAGAAGGGAGAGCTAAAACGCTGTTTGCTGCCCACTGCTGTTCAAGCACATGTCTCACCATGGAGGTTGCACAGATACTCCCTCATCCTCATCACCACCCGTGACCTCAGCCGCAGGTTGTGTTGCAGCCGGAAGCTCCGCAAGTCCAGGTAGCGATACTGCATCCGTAAGGCCTCTGATTTCTGGAGAGGGGAGAGAACCGGGATTTAGAGACAAAATTCAAATTGCATGTCCAATTAAGCTGCTTCTAAAGCCACAGGAAAAAAGGGAGAAGCTAAATAGGGATGCTGCTCAATTGCCACAGCTCACCCATTATCCACAACCTACACAAACATCAGCTACAGAGTGGTTTCATGCATGACAATCACTTTTAAAAAAAGCAAACTGCCCAGAGAAGGTGTGGCTGACCCATCACTAGAAGTGTTCAAGGCCAGGTTGGATGTGGCTCTGAGCAACTTGGTCTAGTGGAAGGTGTCTCTGCCCATAGCAGGAGGTTGGAATGAGATGATCTGAAAGGTCCTTTCCAACCCAAAGAAGTCTGTGATTCCATGATTCAAACAAAACAGACATTTACTGTGATAAGAGCTGCCTCTTGTTTCACACTCAGAAAGCCGGTATAGCCCCATTTCTTTCACTCTTCCCTGAACCATCCGTTCTTACATTGATATTTGAAATCTGGAATCATTCAGGCCTTGTTTTCTGCTTAGCTCTAATTAGAAATACATCCTCAAAGGAAACAAGCAGCATCCCTATTTTAAATACCGTCATTCCCCCAAAACGAAGCAAGGAGAACCAGACTAAGCTCTGAGATGTTTTGCCATCACCCTGGGCAAATTCCCAATCTATTGAAAAGCCACCAAACACAGACACCTTGATAAAATCCTTGATTTCAAAAGGCAGCTTCTTGCAGGAGTTCAGGATCTCTGCAGTCTCTGCTTTCACTTCAATATCCCCTGTTGGCATTTTCTGGAGCAAAAATGCAAGAAAAAATTAAATTCAAAACAATTGGACAAAGGTGTTTCTCAGAGGGTCAAAGGGAAAAAAGAAACCATGTGATTATCCTCCCTGCCTTCTAATACAGCATATAACTCAGAGAGCTTCTCTCAAGGACAGATTTCTCCTAGATTTCTCCTCTGTTCAGAAAAATGCAAGTCACCTCACCAAAGATGGCAGGTTCTTTCCCAGAACCATACTGATCTCTACAAGAAACACCATTACTCTTCCTCTGCCTTCTCCTCAAAGGACATTCTGAGCAGAGGAAAGTCAGGCACAGCCCCTTCTAGGGCACACACATTTGAACAAAATACTACCATTAGTACCAGCAGCTTCAGCAGAACCACACAGCGTACACTTCAGTGTGCATTAGCACAGCCTTTAACACAAGTCAAAAAGGCAAATTGTGAGGAACTTCTCTGAACTTCCAGTTCTGAACACCAATTCTCAGAACTAGTCTTCTTTTCCTTTGATCCCAAGGGAGAGCTGGCAGCTTTGCCTCATGCAGCACTGAGGCACAGCAAAGTTCATTTGATGCTGCAGAACTCTTGCTATTTACCACAGAAAAGTACAAACAATCTTCCAACAAAATGATACATGAATAAGAGGAATAAAGGCACTGCTTGAAGCCTGGATGCTTTATCGACATCTAGAAGTGGTCACAGCAAAAAGTTATGATCATAAATCCAGGTTCTCTTTTTAGACCTGCCAGTGATATGTATAATTCTGACAGAATAATCTACAGCTCATTACAATAAAAGCTGAGGAATACAGAACATCAAAAAATTCATCAGCCTCTGTTGAGCTTGAATGAGGAACAGTAAATTCTATTCTAACTAAGAAACAGGTCATCACATGCTGTGGAACTTGGAATGATAATATTTACTTTCAAGAAAAAGAAAGCCTGAAAAAGCCAACCATTATCCTTGCAAAGGGCTGGGATACAGCTTGATTTGTGGGTGCCTGCAATGTGCTTTGAGGTTCTCCTAAGTTCCATGTCATAGCATTTAGCTCACCTCACATTATGTGAGGATAGCCTGCCACACACCCACAACCCATGGCAACTCTATGACACAAACACCACCATAATCCTACTGTCCAGTGTTCTTTTCCACAAGGAATAAAACCCCTGAGAGACTCCACTATCCTCACCGGATTCTCCTGCCCTGGGGGCCGAGGGGACACTATTCCAGTCACTCGAACCACAGACTCCACTGGGGCATTGGACAGGAGCTTCTTCACATGGGAATGTGCCTGCAGGGAGATGACAAAGTCTCACAGAAATTCAAAGGACAGGACAAATGCACCTCATTTCTTAACAGCCCGTTTGAATCCAAAAATCACTCTTAACGCAGAGGGGAACAGCACTAATGTTTCTGTTGCACTGTCAGGTCAGGGCTCCCATAACACTTAAATCTATTTGTGAGTCAGAGCACTCAGTCTGACCCAGCCAAGCACTTGGTTCTGCTCTCCATGTCTGCTGGGCTCAAGCTACCAAAGGAAAAATAAAAACACAGGTTTAGCCTGGAGAAGAGGAGGCTCAGAGGTGACCTCAGCACTGTCTAAAACTACCTGAAGGGAAGTTCTGGCCAGGTGGGACTTGGTCTCTTCTCCCAGGCACTCAGCAATAGGACAAGGGGGCATGGGCTCAGGCTCTGCCAGGGGAAATTGAAGTTGGAGATGAGAAAAACTTCTTTGCAGAGAGAGTGCTCAGGCATTGGAATGGGCTGCCCAGAGAGGGGGTGGATTCCCCATCCCTGGAGGTTTTTCAACTGAGACTGGATGTGGGGCACTGAGTGCCATGATGTGGTAAAGGGACTGGAGCTGGACCAAGGGTTGGACCTGAGGATCTCGGAGGTCTTTTCCAGCCCAATCAATTCTATGATTCTATGATATTTTGGTAGCACTTACCTCATCCTGTGGAATGATGATCTGTGTCAGTCCCTGGAAATCCCTCAAAACGAGAAAGAGGTCTTGCCTGACCCATGAAAAAAACAGAACAGGAAAAGCAGTTTTTTCAAATTTAGTAGTTTCTACTTTTTAAAAGCACATGGCAACTGCCTACTTTCTGAATCTTCTGTCTCATCTCAAAGCACTTGCAACTACTGAATGTACAGACACTTTTCCCACACCTGAACCCAACATGAACAATTTCTTCCACACTGACCAGCCATAGACAAACAACATGCAAATAACCAGGAGAGGCAGGATTTTAACTTGAACATTAACCCACACTGAGCAGGGATTTGGAACTTGTGCATTTTCCTGCTAGGAAACATCATTCAGCTAAACACAATTAAATGAGCAATAAAACTTCAGTTTACATGGATTAAAAAAAAAATTAAAAATCCAATCATAAGGCAAGGAGAACACTGGTCCCATAAAAAGCTTCACATGAACAATCCACACTGCTAGACCCCGAATTATAAAGATTGATCTCTTCAGCTGCATCAGAGACAGCTGCTATTGTACTTTATCCATCAAAAACTCAAAGGGAAAATGCTCTGGCTGTCTTTAAAAACAAGATCACAACAATCACATTGCAATAATTTTAATTCTGTTTCCTGGATCTCCATCCACAATTGTTCAAATATGAGATGCTCAGGACCTCCCAAAATAAAAAAAATCCATGTAGACTATCACCAGAGAAGAACTACGGATAAAAACCAGCCTCTCTGGGCTGTAAAATGCAAAAGGACAACTTTTGATACAAATTAACTTCATCCAAGCTGCAGAATGTATCTCCCATTTTACCAGCACACAATGTTGCACACTTCCAGGGATGGAGCAGCCACAGCTCTCCCCTGGGCAATCCGTGCCAGGGTCTCCCCACCCTCACAGGGAAGTCATTTGCTCACCGTAGTAGGAAGTGCTATAAAGATGCTATTTCTTGATTTCTCTCCTATACAAGAATAATAATTCTTAACTACTTTACAGTGTTGCAGTGAGGATCAATTAAGCTTTGTAAGTAACTCTGAAAATTTAAATACCGATCTGACTTGTTTGTCAACTGATTTAATCACTTCAAAAAGAGCACTGTAGGAATGTGAAAAGACAAACTGAAGCATTAAAAGGAGGGTCTGAATCCAGCCCTAGAGCATATACTGGATCTGACAAATAACTATCTCCGTTTTCACTGTGGATTGCATTTACCTTTGATACTGAATCCATCCATACAGGGTCACCTTCTGTCCCACATGAGCAGAACGCAGCTCTCCACACGTGTTGGTCCGAATGACAAAACTGTTGAGGTCTTGAATAAAAATAATAAAATCTGTCATGGCTTTTGCAGATGAGTGAGACAAAATAGTTAAGTTCCCCTCAGAAAACAATTCAGACATATACAGAGAAATCACTTCATATATACATCTGCAGTAAGATACTATGACATAACTATGAAATGAAACTAGTCTAAACCCTGAGATTAGCTCAGTTGGTTAAAACTTGGTTGTAATAATGCCAAGGTCATGGGTTCAATCCCCTGTGTGGGCCACTGACTTAAGAGTTGGACTTGATGATCCTTGTGGGTCCCTTCCAACTCAGAACAGTCTGTGATTCTGCGCTCCTTCCTCACCTGGAGCCGCGGGTGCGGAGGCAGCGGCCACCCGGTGTAGCGCCCGCACTAGTAGCCGGGGAAGGGCCATCCCGCGGCTGCACCTGAGCCATAAACACGAGAGGCACCGCCACAGGCCTCCCGGAAGTTAAAAATAAGGACACAGAACAGGAAACCCGCTCAGAAGCGCCGCCCCCTCCCCGCCTTCCCTCCCCGCTGCCCGCCTCAAAGATGGCGGCGAGAGCGCGCGCTGCCCGCGCGGGGCCCGACGGGACGGAGGTTCGAACGGCGGCAATGGCGGCAACGGCGGCGGAGGCGGCCGAGGACGGCGCGACGCGGACCCTGCCCAGCCTCGGGCACCTCTCCCGGGGCCTGCCCTTCGGACGGGCCCACGGCCGTCTCGGCGTCAGCCTCAGCGGCCGCCTCATCCTGCCGCGGCCGCTCTCTCAGGTACGGGCAGGGCCGCCGGGCGAGGTTGCGGCAGCACCTCCCTGTCTCCCCCCATTTCCCGCCCTGCGCCCTCAGGCACGCTGTCCCGCGGGTTTGAACATTATTCTCTTTTTTTTTTTCCCGCGGTAGGAAAGCGGCGACCCGCAGAGAACGGCGTTCCTGCTGCGCAAAGGCTGGACGCTGTACAGCGTGACCCCCCTGTATCGCTTCAGCCGCGGCCGCCTCAAGGACTACGCGCGGCTGCTGAGCGCGGCCATGGCCGCAGAGAGGCACAGGGGGCTGGCCGTGCAGGTGGGCGAAGAGCTGGACACCAGGGTGGCTCTGTCTAGCCTCCCCGACCTCCAGGGCAGTGAGCAGGACCCGCCCGCCCTCCTCGTGCAGGTAAGTCAGAATCTGTTGGGTTGGAAGAGAGCTCTGAGATGAAGAAGGCCAATGGGATGCTGTCCTGGATCAAAAAGAGCGTGGCCGGCAGGCCCAGGGCAGTGACCCTTCCCCTGGACTCGGCATTGGTGAGGCCACACCTTGAGTGTTGTGTTCAGTTCTGGGCCCCTCAGTTCAGGAAAGAGACTGAGGGGCTGGAGCGGGGCCAGAGAAGAGCAACGAGGCTGGAGAAGGGAGTGGAGCACAAGTGCTGTGGGGAGAGGCTGAGGGAGCTGGGGGTGTTTAGCCTGGAGAAGAGGAGGCTGAGAGGTGACCTCAGCACTGTCTAGAACTACCTGAAGGGAAAAAACTTCTTTCCAGAGAGAGTAATCAGGCATTGGAATGACCTGCCCAGAGAGATGGTGGAGTCACCATCCCTGGAGGTGTTTAAGGAAAGGCTGGATGTAGCACTCAGTTGACAAGGTGTTGTTGGGCCATAGGTTGGACTTGATGATCTCCGAGCTCTTTTCTACCCCAAGTGATCCTGCGATTCTGTGATCTCCAATTAATTGCAATTTTTAATTCAACTTTTCAATAGGATCAGAGTAAGACTATACAGAACAATCTCTGTCTAATGTTTTAGTTCAGCAGTCAATTTATTGCCAGAACTCAGGTTGTTTAGTTTCCTGGATAAAGTTGATATAACCCCTCCTAGCCAGAGCTCAAGTCTAACTAGTATTTCTGAAATGCTTTGCCTCAAGTGAAATGTGCTACTGAAATGTCAAGTTCATTGTGGCAGTGGCTGTAGGATGTACCATGAATTGGCTCTTCTGTAATTAGTGCTTTTTCCGCTGTTTCAACAGAATTGCAGACACCTTTTAGGGATGCAATGGATAGACTAGTAACTGCATGTGTTTTACAATAAAATGTTGCATCCATGTTGCTGAGAAAAAAAGACTTCTACCAAACACCTGAAACTCAAAAACTATTTTTGGCTAAAAAAAGTCATACTTACTGCATAGCATTGAAACTTTTCTTCTCCCTATCCCAGCTTTCTTCGAGGTCACGAGCGTCCTCCAAAAACTCAGAAGACAAGGTCTTGTGGTCAGGCTGTTTCTGCTGTGTGTATGGAGATGACCTTTCCGTGAACATGCCAGAGGACTTCACTTGTTTACCTCTGTTCCTGGCCAGCGGGGCAGAGACTTACACGTCCATTGTAGGAAGGTGGTTCCAGAAGACTTTTGACTGTAGTTTCCGCCGTCTGGCCATCAGCCCCCTCAGCCTCAGCTGGATGGTGGCCATGTGGGCTGGGTGCAAAGTGGACAGAGCTGCCTCTGCCGTGGAACTCGTCTTCTCTGTCCCCCGCCTGTCCCACCCTCTGGATATTTCATATGCCATCCACCCAGAGGATGCTAAAGCTCTGTGGGACACGGTCCAAAAAACTCCGGGGGAGATCACTCAGGAAGAGGTGGATGTCTTCATGGACTGCCTTTACTCTCACTTCCACAGGCACTTTAAGATCCACTTGTCAGCTACAACACTGGTGAAGGTTTCTACAGCGATTGCCCAGGCACACTGTGATGGGATTGTAAAGGTGAGGTCCTAATGCTGGCCAAATAAAATAGCTGTACCTGAAGGTTTCAAGTTTCTTCTGCATGATATCCTACAAGAAGTTAAACCCTCAGCTTTTACTGCTCATGCTTAGTTCTGGAGTTGGGGCAGTGTCAGCACAGTACTTTACTACTGTGTTGCAGCAGAAACTACTAGTCTTGGACCAGAAATAGGTGTATTAGCTGTGGTATGAACAGGAAAGTTTCTTTGGCCATAAAGAACTTTTTTTGGACTTGTTAAGATATTTAATCAAAAACCTTTAAAAAAGCTTACTAGCTTTCTAAGATTGTAGTTATTAAGATGACAAAGGCAGAAGACTCTTTATATGTAATTCTCTTCATAAAGATGCTGGTCTTCCTGTAAGAGTATCTGTATAATGTCCTTCAGAGCATGGAAGGCAAGTCCTTCAAGCAGTGCTGGACCTTCTTCTGAGGTAAAGAACAGCTTGTGTAAATGCAGTTGCTTGAATTTAGCCTGTCTGTGATGTGCCTTTGGTAGGGCTAGTGTTATATTGCTTGTTTTTATCTCTAGTAGCTTAAAAGTGGCCGGAACAACTTGCAGGTAGGTAAACACAAGACACCTCATGCTTTCTGAAAAAGGGGGCTCTTGTGGAATGGGTGTTGTATGAATTCAGTCACGGCTTTTCATGATGGGGATAGGGTTGAAGTCAGATATATATATTCAGGGAAAACAGAGGGATCCTTGGATATCTTGCCAAGATCAACAGAGCAGCTGACTAAGCACAGGGAACACTTGGTAGTTGGCCTCCAAGCCTTAAAGGGTGTGGAAATTGCAACTGCAATGTTGTTGTCAAAGCGGGTTTTTTTGTTTCTTGCAGATTCTACACAGCCAATATCTCTCTGGAGTGCTGATGCTACTGACAGAACTCGCAATCTCTCAGATACAGTGAGAACCATTTCAGCAACTCTTTTGTGCTAAAAAGGCTTCCTGTTGAACAGTGAATGCTGGCAAACCAATAGGAAACTCACTCCTGCTGCATCTTCTTTCCTTTCAAGGTGGTTGTCCAAAGCTGGACTGTAACTCCTGCACTTGGCTCCAGAACAAGATGTAACTCCATGTCATGCACAGCAAAGACAAGCAGACATTTTGCCCTAAAGGGCTGCAGTACAAGCTTGTGACCCTTCCAGAGCATCTTTATTTTATCAGTCACTCTGTTCATTTGTGCTTAGGAGACAAGCTCTGCAAATTCTTGATGCAACTTACTGAGTATTTGTGTTGTTTCAAAGAACAAGCTGGTTTTCACTTAACAAGACAGCCTAAGCTACACAGACCTTAGCCTTAGCTAAACTGTGACTGCTTGGGCTAGTCTAAATGCAAAGTTCAGCATTCCTGGAAAAGGATGAATGCTCTACAATCCAGGACAGAAAAATCCAGGTTTCTAGCTCCCTTTGTAGCCTGCTAAGGCCACTTGGTAATGGTGATAGATGTTCCTCTGCATTCCAGTTGGGCTAAGGTGAGTGGCATGGCACTGACAGCTGTCGTGTCCAGCCTGTTGGCCCTCTCACATGAATTAATGTATAGGAAAGACGTCTGTGGATGTTAGATAGTTACTGGGCTTTGCCTGATGTTTATATATTGGATGTGATCCTGTAGGCCAGAGAGCTCTCAGGGTTGGCGTTGGGTGCTAAAATTCTGTGTTAGATCCCTCCCTTCTCGAGGTTCAGAGGGCTAATGCACAGTGCCTGACTAGAGATTAAAGAGGCAGAAAGGAAGTAGTACCTGCTAAGTCTTAGGATTTTTGTAATACAGTACTAAAGAAAGAAAATATTTTTCATCTTTTGCCAATAGACTGGTCTTAAGCAAAGACTACCTATGCCTAATTAAACATATCCTTGCATGGTGCTTCTTTCCAACTGTAGCTTAGCTGACTAAATCACCATTTGTTATCTATTAAATAATTTTGTGAACAGCAAAATTTTGTATCTGGTTTCTTGATTCCCACTTGTGCAGCATCTCTAGGGGCTGATGATTTGTGCTGTGACTTTCCCCCTAAACAGGGATGCAAGTTTCCTTTTCCCAGTGTAAGACTCCTAACACGACATAACTCCATGCCTTGTTCTTAACCTATTTCCAGAACTAGGCAAAGAAAAACGTGCTTGGTTTTAGATTCTTCACTAGTTGAAGATGGAATATTTTTGCATGTCAAGGCTGCAGTCTGTGGTAGCTCTTACCCTGGTAGAAGCAGCTAAGTGATCTTCTGAAGGTCTTGACAGCTAATCCTTCTGGTGCTTTAGTTTCCTTTTTACGAAGTATCTTAGACAGAGCACTGGGCAAAGGAGTACAAGGTGTCACAATAAATGGCACCTGGATTTCATTTGAAAACAGGACTGTTACTCCCAAGGTTTAGATTTAAATCTAATGCTCAGCTCTGTCCAACAATATTGCATAAACAAGCTCTACAAAATGAAATCCTCTAACCTCTTCCTCATCTTGTCCTCATTGATAACTGCAGTTAAACGAGCAGAGATAGATTTAGCCAGATAGCACAGATGCTTCCTTCCAAAACAAAGCTGGTTCTGAGTGATGTGCTTCTAAGTGAAGGGTAACACTAAATAGCAGAAGTTTAATGCCATTTTACTTGGACTGGTGTTTGGAAAAAAAACCCTCTAGCATCTGTGTCTACATAAACCATACCCCACTGCTTTCACCCCAAGGAAGAAACCAAGAACAGCATAGAAGAAATTTATTAAGATAGCACTATTTATACAAGTTACTCATGCTAGAAAAAAGCATAAATGATACATGTAAACATTTGTTTACAGAATACTTGTTTTCCTTGTAAAGGTGCAAATGATCTTCAAATGTAAACACAAGAATACCAACCTTTAGGGAAAGGGGCTTTTAAAAAAGGTTTAATGACCCATTTATGACTGTAGTGTAATTTTTACTATATTCAAGCACATTAAAGTCTGAATTACATGAATCAAACTATGAAGTTAAAAAACTTAAGGTGTCAGCACTGCCTTTTTCCAACTCAGGAATTTACACTCCTCCAACTCTTTTAAAACCAGATTTAGTAAGTTCCACAGTTAGATCAGGTGCAAAAGGTCATTCTTTCATACTCAACAGAAATTACAGTACAAACAGAACCACTGAGTCTTGAGTTCTTCCTTCCTCTTCCCCCACCCCTGGGTGCCTCCAGTTACTCACAGTGCCACTAAACAGTCCTGCCCCTCAAAAATCTTATGAGCCTCATACCTTTCCCTGCTTTCAATATACACAGGCAAAGTGCACAAAAATCATCATAAGGGAGGGCACCATCTCATCATGGTCTGGAATTCTAAAGACACAGACAAGAGGGCAGCTGAGCTGATGCTGGTCTAAGCCTTTTTCAGCAGGAAGGAGCTGGCTGCAGGTCTGCCCTTCTAGCAAGAACACAAGAAGTGAATGTCAGAATGAACAGATGATACCTGCACCCCAGCTCCAGACAAGAACTGATACCCAGCAGGCAATGGGCGGACAAAGGCTTTTGTAAGTGAGCAACAACTAGTTGTTTCAAGGTTCACATACAGGGGAGAGGAGAGACAAAAGCTGAACTTTTGTACCATACACTATACAGTAAAAAGGCATAATTTTAAATCCTTTTCCCTCTCACCATTTTTGGGCACTGATTCAGTTGACAGATGAGAGTTCCAGTTCTACTTCTTGTCTCCAGCAAGACTGAAAAGATACTCAGGGCACCCACCCTCACAGCTCTCCTGTATTCTGAGAGACCCTAAATCACACCACAAGGGTTGGAACCACAACTGGCAGGCCCTGCCCAAACCACCAGCTGGTTGAAATGCAAATCACACACACACATATATATATACATATATAAAATACATATATATATATGCACACATATATATGTATATAAAAAGCTGGAATTATCGCTGTGAGTGACACAAAGAAAACACATGATACAAATTAAATGAAAAAATAAATATACTCTGTGCACAGAAAAGCTTCTGTGCAAAGGTGGCACCTTGCAGGTCAAGTACTTTTTTGAAGCTCTCTGTAAATAAGGCAAAAGCAATGTTTTCTGTATCACTTTTCTCTTTCACCCACCAAACAGCTGCCACATCCACTGCTCACGCAGCTGGAGGGAAAGCAGGAAACCCTCCTCCTCCTCCTTGCCAGACTCCCAGTACAGCATGTAGTCTCTACATCAGCATCTGTTTATGCTACAATAACTGTTACAGTTTGGTTTATTCAAAAAATGAAGACTATTTAGAAAAGATACGGACATAAGCAACACTTCTACTTGTGTCCAGTGGTTCCCTGGAGTCTGACAACGTGGTCTCCCGTTGGGCACACTCTCACAGAAGTCATTTTTGTAATTCCATAGAAAGAGTCACCGGCTCAAAGAGTTACATTGGATCTAGACCGTGCATACTAGAGCTGCAAAGAGGTCCAGTGTCAACAAGTCTCTTCAGTTTTTCTAGGAATGAGAACCAAGGGGACTCCCTCCCGCTGGATGCTTACCATATATGGGATTCACAGTGTGTCATTTTGATAACTCCTACACCTCCTCCCAGCCGCCGGTAGTTCATCCCACCATACAACCTGCAAAGACAAGGTTTTGGGGTCAACACCAGTTCGGATCCCTCATGGAGACACTGTGGGAACCAGCCCTTGGGAGAACAATTTGGAGCTATCATGTTAAAAAACCCAAGCAGCTCTGATGAGCACAACTAGACCACTGTTAATGCCTGTTTAAAGTAGACCATGAGGAAGTTGAGTAGCACATCTTACATACTTCCAAGGTAAACAGCTGTATTTTCTCAAGCTTTTCTCTCTCAAAACAGAAACTGCTTCTCCTTTAGACACCAGATCCGTGTTACTCAAGTAATGACTTCTTTCTCCCTGTCTGAAAATGCAAGAAAAGAACTTTGCAGGCTGTAGCTGACCTTGGACTACATTTTGGGTAACACAGGAGCAAGTATAGGTTTGCTCCTCACAATTCAACTAATTTGATTTATATTTCTAATTTTATTAATTTTATATTCTAATGCCCTAAATACAGCTGATCCAGCCAAGACAGAACACATCCCAAGCACCATCTGTTTACTGAAATGGTATTTCATATGGATATCTGATCCCTATAGACTCCAGCATCCTACTCATTTCAGCTGCATATTCCACTCTGTGCCACTGGAGTCTGCTGGCAGAAACAAGGGAAGCAAGTCCTCCAAACAATTCCTACCAATGCAATTTGTTAAAGCCAAACTGCATCAGAATCATTCCTCTGTCAGGCTACACAAATAAAAAAATACCTCCACAGGGCAAGAAGCTCAGCAAAAAAAAGGAAATCCACAGAAGTTGATAGGTATAATGAATTCAGCGAATCCAAAAAACTCAAGAGTACTCTGAACAATCTCCCAAACTTCTGTGAATGCCTGCCCAGGCAGTAACTCCTAACTCTAGACATCCCATTACTGTCACTGCCAGTGGGAGTAGCTAAAACCATTCAGCTAAGGAATCATCACTTACCACTCCCCATGGCACAACAAACAAGGGGAAATTACTCCACTGCTGCTTGTGACAGCCTTTCACAAGCTGTTAAACTACTACTAATACTAGCAGGAATAGGAAAGGGTTAAACTGCTACTATAACTCATAGGAATAAGGACATTAATTTCTTTCTATTTCCCACTCCTGCTAGATTACTACAGCAGCAAGAATACTCATACAAGCTTGAAACTAATTAGCTTTGGGAATAAATACACAAGCAAGTGTCAAGTACAGTTATGATTACAAAGGCTATTTTTCCTATTTCTTTTCTGCTCAGTATGTATTTTGGATCAGCAATTTAGTAGTATTTCAGCTTGTACACCAGATAAAATTCTTCCAATTGCTGTCTTGCAGATTGAAGGTGATGAACATAAGAACTTCAAGTGTTCTGTTTCAGCTCCTCCAAAAGGATTTGGAAATCAACAGCCTCAGCTTGAAAGCAAAAAAAAACAGTAGGCCAGATTCCACATCATGGCTCTGAGTTACTTCTGCTAAGGGCAAGCTTAGTTTTACTGGGAAGCAGCAGAGACACAACCCAAATCAAACAGAAGTGGCACATTGGGATAGTTTTCAAAATGTGATTCTTTCTTACAAATCCATGCAAGGCAACAGCTGCAATGTGAGTGTTGTGCTGGCTCAACCAGACCTGAGTTCTTCACTGTGGTGTGCATCACCTTTCTAACCTGCCTGGGACAGCTCCAGCTGGGTGGCAGCAGCTCCAGCTGGATTCCACTACTGGACTGTCTCCCAAACTCAACAGTTACCTCCATGTGTTAGCATCTGGATCAAACACCTCAATGGTCTTCAAGTATGTTGTGCCATCAAAACCCCCCACTGCCATCAGCTGTCCATTCACCACGGCGAGGCCAACCTGGAAAACAGCCATCACAGACAGTACCTACTTAGCTGGGATGTCCCGAAAACAAGGGTTAAAACAAAAATATTAATAAAAGGATTTAATAACCATGTTTGGTGAAAGGCAGTCTGCAGGAGAGTGTTGGGGTATTTTTCTTTAGGGCATGGCAGAAATAAAATACCCTAAAAATGAGACATGGAGAGTTAAATATATATCTCAAACTAGACAATCTCTTAAAGAAAAAGGAGAAGGTTCCCCTTACTGCCAGCTACAAGAAGTATAACCATTTCAATGATAATAGATACATGAGAATCTAAACCTTTTTCATCCAAAAACTCAGGTTCTGGACAGAAATTCTTCCCTAAGCGGGACACATGCATCAGAAGATCTACCAGCCCACAGTCTGGAATGCTTGCTTAAAGCAGCAGAACCACAGGTAAGCCCCTGGTCCCAAACCTCTCAGGCTGGGCCTTGGACCTTCTGCAAGCACCTTGGCCTCCAGCCTTTTTGTTTAGCCTTTCTGCAGAAGCACAAAATCACTGAAGTGTCAAATAGACAATAATTTCCCCTGGAAAACATGTAGTATAACAGAGAAAGAGCAGGAACACAAGTTAAATGGTCCTTGTTTTGGCTTTGAGGAAGTCAGAAGACTCAGGAGAGCTGCAGATACAGATCCATCTGTTTAGCAGTTTCTACAGAAAGCAAATATAGAAGCAGCTGATAAAAAGTCAATGTCTAATCAGTAACTAAAACAAACAGTGTTGGACAGCATACCATGTGCTTTGACAACAAATAGAAACATGTTCTCTGCCTGCAGAACGAGTAGTTGTCCAAATCATGATTCATATGTACCAAAATACTAACATCCAGGTAGAACTAATCCACTCTTTACTATGCAATCCAATATCCAGTGATAAATATTCATAACATTTTCATCTGCCCAAACACGATGACGACTTAAAACACTGTATTAATCTTTTGTTCACAAGTCTACAGGAAGCACCAAGATTAGCAGTCGATGAGAACATGCTGTCACTCCCCAGACTCACAGGATTCAGTGAAGAGAGGAAACAAAGTAAGTGAAAGCCCAGAAACCCTGTTCCCACACATACCTCAGGGCAACGAAAACCCTTTGAAGGCTGGAAATTTCTATCTAAACACGTGCTTACTCAGTTTCCCAGCTTTTCCCTCTGGCAAGTGGAAGTTGCCCTCCTAATTCATTTAGAGAGACTCAGATACTAATTTTGATAGTGTTCTTTAAGAGCATTTCATACCAACTATGGCTATGTTACCAAGTAAAAACCCACAAACACCTCTGCATCAAGCTGCAGTAGTTTACTCCCTAAAATAGACCAAAAATATTTCAAAAGACCCTCAAGTGACTCCATTTTTCAGACAATTTAAACAGCTGTCTAGGGCAAGACATGACTATCACTTTGTTCACTAGTCTTGATAGAGAGCTTTTTGCAAACTGTTCCCCTGACAGAAGACTCAGACACAGACAAATCAGACACAGAAAAATCAGACAAAAGAAGCCCCACAAGCTGACAGTCTGCCCTGTGCTCTCACCCCATGATTATGTGTGGTATGGACAAGCAAACCAAGCCAAACTCACCCCGCTCCGGCGGGATGTCATGGCCACAACAGGAGACCACTGGTTGGTCCGAGGGTTGTATCTCTCAGCACTGCTGAGCTCTGTTGTATCATCCCTGCCTCCCACAGCATAGATCATGTCCTGGTACACTGCACAGCCCAGGTGTTTCCTCCTCGTCCCCATGGGTGCGATGGTGTGCCAGCGGTTCTCCTGGGGGTTGTAGCGTTCCACTGTGGAGGAAATGACACATCTTTGGACAACAGGGTCAGAAGGCAGTGGGGGTTTTTTGCACTTTTGAACCCTCATCCAAAGTCTTGCTGTGAAGACACTACAATTTCCACACATCAAGAATACGAGGAACCAGTGTGTTAAGTCTTTCCTTCCACAGAATACTTGCTATTCTCTCGCCTGTCTGCAGCCCTGCAGAATCAATCACATTCAGATCTTCACTCAAGAGGGAGCTGACAATGCTACAAACTGACCTGCATGACCAGCTTGCAGCAGTTTGACCTCTGGCACCTTTCTTCCTACAGGAGAAAAGGGCTGCTGCAGGAAAAAAGATGTGCTTGCAACTGTTATGCAAATGATTGAAGCATTGCATTCAGAACACACTGCCAAATGCAGCACTGAGAAAGAAAAGTATGACATAAACAACCAGGTAATAGGGGCTCACAAACCTGGAGAGTGAATTACTGTGTGGCAAAATAATATTTAAAGAAGAAAAAAACACCTCATACTGATCACTAAAATATTCAACATCTACCTGGGGACACTAAGGACAAACAGGACCTTGTCAAGTGCTGACTGGAATTAAGAGACAGCAAAAGGCATACCAGTATTGAGAGGAGATGTTCCATCAGAGCCTCCCACAGCATAGAGGAAGCCTCCTAGCACAGCCACTGCAACTCCCAGGCGCCTGGTGCTCATGGAAGCCACTCGAGTCCATTTGTTTTCTTTGGGATCATACCTGGCAAAAGAATAAACACCAGAGCTTAGTGGAGTGTTGACATCTTTGCAAAGGGGCAGCAAGACTGGCCTGGACTCAATGAACCCTGTGGGTCCCTTCCAACTCAGAATGTTCTGTAATTCTCTCCAAGATCCCTGTAAGATTTGTATAGTATTTTTACCTCTTCTCTAGCTTGTCTACATCAACCACACCTTTCAACAGACCTTCTTTTTCCCTGTGCCCCACATTTTTTAATAAAAAGTACCTTTCTACAATGTTGAGACAAGAGACACCATCCTGGCCACCCACAGCATAGAGGTAGCCCCCCAGAACTGCTACTCCAACACTGGTCCTGCAGGTGCTGGTGGGGGCCACATCACTGCTCCACTGATTGGTCTTGGGATCATACCTGGAAAAAACAGCACAAATTACCTGTCTAGGTCTCCTTTAGACTCTTCCATGCTCAGGAGCTACTAAGGCTGTGAAACCTGCCTATCTAGAGCTTAAACTGCAACACAGCTCTTTGTAAGCTGGATAAACCCCCTGAAGTGATATAATGCATCCAGCACATGTTATTCCAGGGATGTTCAAACTGCAGCTTGAGATGATTCAAGCTGAAGATCAAAGGGTCAGATTCCTGAGACAGCAGGTTAGCAAGGACTGGCTGGCATGTGGTAACTTGCAGCTATGCAAAGAGCAGCAGCCAGAATTACTCTCCTCTGTGTTCTCTGCAGTTCACATGAGAACTCAGCCAGCACTGGGACCTGCACTTCCAGATAAAAGATGAAGGAACCAGATGGACTTGGGAATCCAGAGACAAGGAAACATGGTGCATAGCAGGAAAGTGCAGGACGTGGGAGATGTAAGGCTATAGACACGATTTGGGAATATGGGAGTATGCAAGGAGATTGGTGGGAAGAAGGGGAGGCCTGAGGAGGAAGGAAATATTTGTATAGCTCATTGGATTTGTTATGCAGCCAAGATTTAGGGTATTAGAAGATCTGAGTCATGATTTGAGTATAAAATTTGAGTCATGTGGCTTTTAGGCACGGGAATTGCCATATCCAGCTCCCAGAAACAGGAAGCTTGGTTAAACTTGTTTGACTTAAGTCTTTCACTGGTCCAAAAGTGACCTGTTTTCCTTCTTCTGTCTAAGTGCCAAGGTTCCTTGATTCTCTACTTGCCACTCCACAGTAAAATTCCAGGACCTTTCCCTTAACATCTACAAAACACTAACTGTAACCTCACCTTCCTCAACAACACTAAAAACAAACCAGCAATTCCAAAGGAGGTTAACCAGGATCATCGCTCCTCCCAACAATTATACCCAGACCCATGTCTTAAAGATTCCTTCCCTATTCCAAAAGCTATGGCTTGTCCCATTAAACTGGGGATAGCATGACACAAGCTGCTATGCCTGGAGTCCTAGCTCAGCAGCAAACCAACACAATACTGAAGGAGTATGCAAGGGAGGAGAAAACATAGATACTATGTAATATTAATTTCAGGTTTTCAGCAGAACAAGTATACATTTGGCAAAGTCATAGAATTGATTGGGTTGGAAAAGACCTCCGAGATCATCAAGTCCAACCCTTGATCCAACTCCACTCTGTTTACTAGATCATGGCACTCAGGGCCATGTCCAATCTCAGTTTAAAAACCTCCAGGGATGGGGAATCCACCCCCTCTCTGGGCAGCCCATTCCAATGCCTGAGCACTCTCTCTAGAAAGAAGTTTTTTCTCATCTCCAACTTCAATTTCCCCTGGCAGAGCTTGAGCCCGTGCCCCCTTGTCCTATTGCTGAGTGCCTGGGAGAAGAGACCAACCCCCACCTGGGTAGAACTTCCCTTCAGGTAGTTTTAGACAGTGCTGAGGTCACCTCTAAGCCTCCTATTCCCCAGGCTAAACAACCCCAGCTCCCTCAGCATCTCCCCATAGGACTTGTGCTCCAGTCCTTTCAGGAAGGAAGTTACTTCCCTCATTTCTAAGAGGCTGCACCCAGGTTTAAACATTCAGAGTTAACACTCTGCACAGTGGCCTTATGGAAACCTACCTTTCTACGCTGTTAAGGTAAGAGGAACCATCATGGCCTCCCACAGCATAGAGGAGATCATCCAGAACACTGACTCCAACACCACAGCGCCTCTTGCTCATGGAAGCCACCATCCTCCACTCATTGGTCTGAGGGTCGTAGCGCTCCACACTGGAAATCGCGTCCCCGCTACACCAGCCCCCCACTGCAACCAAACACAAGTAACAGTGTCATTAAAACACCCTGAGATCACGTACTGCATGTGCTCCTGGGACAAACAATCCCTTTGGATTCTGCCAGCCTTAACCCAGTAGCCCCATCTCTGAGTCATTCCGAGGTTTATAATTAGGAAACAGAATGTGATTTTCAAGAGCATTCCTTATGTTTGGAAAAATTGTGGCATTCACAGCACCAAAGAAATCACACAAGTTAAGACAGTGTAAGTCAAATCAAGCCTCGAAATATTAATGCACAAGTCACTTGAGAAATATGTTTAGATTTGCATTATGGGAACACCAGCACAAGAAAATCCTGCCTGAAGTCTCCTGGCCTAAGCCACCAGGGATTATACATGGAATCACAGAGTATCTTGAGATGGAAGGGATGCACAAGGATCATCTAAGTCCCATTCCTCACCCTGCACAGGACAGGACACCATGCCCCTGAGAGGGTTTTCCAAGTGCTCCTTCAGCTCTGGCAGGCTTGGGGCTGTTACCTTGGTGAGCCTGTTCCGGTGCTAGACCATGCTCTGGGTGGAAAACCTTTTCCTAAAACCTAACCTATACCTTCCCTGACACAGCTTCATACCCTTCCTTCAGGTTCTATTGCTGGTCACCAGAGAGCAGAGATCAGTGTCTGCCCCTCTGATTCCCCTCTTGAGGAAGCCGACCTCAGGATGAGGTCTGTTCTCAGTCTCTTCTTTCCAGGCTGAACAAACCAAGTGACCTCAGACACTCCTGTATGGCCCCTCCGGACCCTTCACCAGCTTTGCAGCTCTCCAAAGGAGACATAACATAGACACCTGCAAGGATACACACCTGCAAAGAGCACCTCTCCACAGCGGATGGGTTTGCGTGGCCTGGTTCTCGGTCCCTGCATCAGCGGCCGCTCTTGGGGCAACAGCAGGTAATTTTTGGCTTCATCCACTAGATCCCTGTGCAAGACAGGAAAATATCAATCTCCAAAGCTCACCTGGTACCAGTCTCAGGAGAAGGTATGAATCAGAACTGATGGGAAGAGCAGCCAGCACTAGTCATGCTCTTCAGGTATTCATAGATCACATAAGTGCATGAACAGCTCTAGTTAAAACCCTCACTGTCATCTAAATACTCGTCAGTTGTTTACAAGCCATTTACCCAGTGACAGGAGTAAACCAGTACCAATATTTGGCCAGAGTTAATAATAGATACCACTTGCTATAAAACGACTGATAAAAAACTATAACAAGGTATTTATCAGGCTTGCTGTGCTGAAAAGAAAAATCCCAGTCTGTCTCAAGCTAAAACTTAACAGTCAGTTGTTTTGCCTCAAAACAGAACAGGAGTTGTAAAGCACACAAATACATAATACACACACAACCAATAGATGGAGATAGTACCCTTTGATGAATATTTTCTCCATCAGCTCTGGTCAGCTCACACTGTCCATCCATTCATGACTTGCCACCTGGACTAATCCTAATATTCCAAACCCTTGAATGAAACAAAAAAAGAACAAAAAAGTCCTACTTCCCTCTACAAATGTGGAATTCCCCCAGCAGGAATGCTTATTCAGGAAAAGAACAGTTCAGCCTATCCCCTGAACTTTCTTTACAACAAGCACAAGATAAATTGTGTGCTTTATGGATGATACAGAACTCTGCAGAGCCAGGAGGGTGAGACTTGGACCACAGGAGGAGGAAATGACAACTTCCCTGCATTAGTACTGTGGGAAAGAGCAGACTCTAATCCCAGAGTCCAATTCAGTTATCAAAGTGCAGACATTTTACAAAGAAAAACTACTTTAACTCTTACTGAGATCATCATGAAAGCCATGCAAAAGCTAAGCTGTAGTAAAAGGCCATGACTAGAGGGGGAAATAAAAAGGCAAAATGGAAATCAATACACTAAAAGGTCTTCTACCAACAGCCAAACTGCACACTCAAAGTTTGCTATTTCACTGAAAACTAGAAAGAACAAAAACACTTCTAGGGCACACCACTGACTATTATGAAAACAGAAAACACGTTTTCTTGCTTTTCTTCTCCTCTCAGTTGCAAAAGATGAAATCGTGAGGCATCCCCCACTTAGCATGGACAAATTAGCACAGTTTCAGAGAACAACACAATCCAGTTCTGTGAATCACTGAGGAGATTTACCGGCATTCCTCATCACTCTTAATTAGCGGATCAGAACCCACTGTACCCACAAGAAACTTGGGACTCAGCAGTGGCAGGCGGACATGCTGCAGGACCTGAAACACAAAACACAACATAAGTGGTGAACCACACATATCCACAGAGATGCAAGAAGCCAAATGGAAAACAACAGAATCATAGAATGGTTTGGGCTGGAAGGGATTTAAACATCATCTGGTTCCAATTCCCCTGCCAGAGGCAGGGAATCCATCACTAGGCCAGGTTGCTCCAAGCCCCATCCAACCTGGCCTTGAACATTTCCAGAAATGGGGCAGCCACAGCTTCTCTGGGGAATTATCTTCCAGTGCCTCACCATGCTCACAGTAAAGAATTTCTTCCTACTATCCAATCCAACGCCTGCCCTCTGTCAGTTTGAAGCCATTCACCCCTAGCCCTGTTTCTCCTGGCCCCCGTAAATAGCCTCTCTCCATCTTTCTTGGAGGGCAACAATTAGGTCACCTCAAAGCCTTCCCTTTTCCAGGCTAGACAACGCCAATTTTCTCAGCCTTTCCTCATAGGAGAGGTGCTCTATCCATCTAATCATCCTGGTGGCCTTCTCTGGACTCACTCCACAGTGGCTAACAAATTTTGATAAAGAGTTAATAATTCCTCTGGCAAACATACACAGTCAGTTACACACACCAACCTCGGCATTTCAGTTAAATGCAGCTCATCTTACAGCACTTTTGCCTTTTCAATATACCAATTTAAATACCCAGAAGAAAATAGGTCTTTGAAAGGGGACAATCTACTGGATCTATTAAAAACAAGGTCATGGTTGGAAACTTTCAAAAAATTACAGATGTCAATACATCTGCCTGAACATTATTTTAGTGAGAAGTTTTATCAGCCACTTAGCCCTCTTAAACCTGAGTGGTATTGCAGAGTAAATGAACAATAAGTAATAACACTCCCCTCCCAATGGTTTAGAATTTGGAGGCATAAGCAGGTACAGACAGTTATAAAAGCATTAAGAGCTGCCTTGAGAACAGCAGGTTTTTCCAGTTCGGTTTGTTTACTTAAAACCATTTTCAAAAGCTTTCCAGTAAATAAAGTTGCATTTAATGTCTACTTCCAAAGCAGAAACAATGAGGCAGGCAGACATACACCTCTTTTGATCAGCCAGCCCGAGACTTCAGAGGCTTTGGGCTGACAGCTTTGTCAGAATGGGTTCTGCTCCGTGAAATGCCTTGGTTTAGATGAAGCACTGCATTCCAACAAAACCATTCTGACAAGCTCCATGAAGGCTGAGGCACAAATCAAGAAGCAGAGCTTAAAGATGCACCGCAAACTGAGACAAGCTTTTTCTTCTCCACTGTGTTTTTGATACGACACTCAAAGCAGCACAGGCAGGTTTGTCTAGACAGACTGCTGAAGTCAGCTAGTTTGGCAAGTCCTACCTGGAAACAATCCAACAAATTCCCTATTTAAGGGTCTAGCCAGTGCAGCTTCCAGCCTGGATGAAGGGACAGTGCAAGTCACCTAACACAGGTGGGAGTCAGAGAGAATTTTAGTGGCTCTGTGTGCATTCAGAACTGCTGTGGCACCATCCCCTGACTCCTCCTCAGTTCCTCCCTGGATAAAGCAGCCTGGAATGCTACTGTGCTCAGGATTACCTGTGGCAGCTGGGGTCTTCTTTCCTGAATGCTGTACTTCACCCAGGCCATCACAGCATTGAACACCTGCTCTTCGCTGCGCACGTTTAACTCGTCACTGGATATAATGTCTATGAGCTGATTGGCAGGAAGCAGCATGAACTCCTCACTCTCCATCACCTGGGAAAGGAAAAAAAAGAAGAAAGTAGCAACTGTGGCCGAAGCATCAGAGCCATTCACCACCTCAGCACGTCATGGACTGACCCATTAAAATGCCAAATATCCATCAGTTTCAGCATCAACCCATGGAGGATTTGCTGCCCAGAGCACGCTGCAGTCAATCCCTACCAACACAACAAAGGTACTTTTCGATGGGGATGCAAGTGACAGGGAATTTTACACCAAGTTTTTTTATAGGACACTGCTAAAGGGTTAAACCACAGAACACACTGATCAGGTTTCAAAATTCAGGAAAAACAAAGCCCTTCTTTAAAATCAGTCTCCTCATTTGCCATGTCTAATATATAAAGGCAGAAATAATACTGTGATAAATACATGACTCAAAAGCTGTATTGGAGTAGAGAGATTCACAAGGAAACCAAACCAGAGCACAGATATAAGAGTCTCAGACAAGTTACCAGAGGCATTGCAGAGAACATGGAGAGCCTGAATGATGATTTGTGGCAGACCAGAAAACATTTCAAGAGAGGGACTCATTTGATCTTGCCTCTTTGATTTGCTCTAAATATATACATGGAGTATGCACAAGTCGAGATGCACTAAAGAGGGAATCAGAGTCTCCTGAGCCCCTAAGGACTGATCCCTTGTGAAATTCAAGCCACTGACAATCTGCAAACACATTAATTCCTTCGGCATCCAAGATAGCAACCAAGTTTCTCAGGAGGCCTTGGCTGCTGCTGGAGGACTCACACAGCACAGCACAGAGCACACGTGAGCCACTCACACTGCCTTGAGAGCTCACACACAACCCCAGCTCCTGCACAGGCACCAGGTAGATGGGAAAGATGCAACAATCAAAATATAAACTGCAGAAATGGCTTGACTGATGACTGCCAGCTTCGCTTCCCTACAACCATCCCCAGTCTGTGGCTTGTAATCTCCGAGAGGTTCAGTGACAGAAAATAACTGAATATTGGCTTGTCCTTATCATTTGCAAGCACATTAGAATTCCACAACCTATTTCATGATTTGCTGCATAAACTAAAGAAAAGCATTCTTTGCCACAATCATCTCAACAGCAGTCAGCTGTGCAGTCCTTTTAATTACCTAAAGAAGTTATTTAAGGGCATTGAACAAACATGCAGGGATTGCCAAGTTACTGACAAAAGAAAATATTGCTAAAAAAGAACAAAACAGATAACAAGATCAGTTACCAGACTTGGGGTTTGGATCCCATGGGCTTCCAGGGCCAGCAAGGGCCACAATAAGGTTGGCCCACACACTGCTCAGGCCTTAAGACCGAGAACTGGGTTGGTCATTAAAGATCCTTATCATCATTTTTCCATAGTCTCCCTCCCACAAAGATAAGTTTACATATAAACTTTACTCTGGCAGTTTGTAAATGCAGCCTTAGACTCTGAAAACAGCAGGTCTGGAAGTTTAGGAGTTAAGGATGGTCATCCAAGCTCTTCCACTCTCGCAAAACCCAGCAGCATCAATGGACTCACAAAACTCAAAGCACTGGAAGCACTTTAAACCGAGTTATTACCACTACACAACTCATTAGTTTACATAGTAAAACAAATCATTATTTAAAATACTTAGGCTTATTTTGGCTTAATTATAAGGACACTCATAATTACCTGACTAATATTAATGATCTATTTGACTGACTTGCTTACTGAACATGAATTGGATGGGTTTCATTTCCTCTGCAATATTCCTGTGCATCACTGTTTTTACAGATAGAATAAATGTCAGACTATACAATATGGAATGTAATTTTTGCCTCTTAATAAAAGCACAAGTTGTTCATCCTTAAGTGTATTCTTCCCTTCACACAGATGTCAAGAGACCAAACAAAACAAAAAAAAAAGGCTGTTGTTGTACAGAAGAGTTGTTAATAGAACCATTTCACATTACATGCACAAGATTCACTAGGGGGTTTAGGCAAGAAATTAAATTGGGGGGAATGGAAAAATTGGAAAAACATTTTACCAAGAAGTTAATGATGTAATGCAGCAATACACACAAAAATTAATAGAACCAGAGGTTAGCACAGCAGAGGACATGAAGCAATTCAAACTGCATTCACAGTAACTGCATGGGATGGCCTGATGCCTAGTCATTAATATTTCACAGTGCCATCCAGGAAATTCCCATCTCACGTTTCTATTCGGAGGAACCAGCTTGGAGGAACCATAACCATACAACCTCTGCAGAAGATGGCACAGTTTTTGAATCAGTTCTCAGCTTCCACAGTGAAGGATGATTAAGTAGCCAAATCCTTAGCTTCCAACCGGGATTAACAATCCACTCTTCAGATGGAAAGCATTGGCAGAACATACAATCCAAACAGGCAGCACCACTAACATTTTATGCAGAAAAACACTGGAAGCAAAAGAAGTGATCATTAGGGTTGAAGAGCTGCAAAACTCCTGAGGCACTGAAAGGGACACCAAAACCTTCCCAGGCCAAAGAAACTGTGCTCTAATCCAAGCAATTGTTTCCCAGAGGCCACAATTCAGTTAAGTCAATTATAATTTGCATCATCTATGAGAATCTATGAGATTAGCTCAGTTGGTTAAAACCTGGTCGTAATAATGCCAAGGTCATGGGTTCAATCCCCTGTGTGGGCCATTGACTTAAGAGTTGGACTCGATGATCCTTGTGGGCCCCTTCCAACTCAGAATAGTCTGTGAAAAGTGTTCTCTTGAATCCAAAACTTTTGCCTTTGTGGGCTTTAACAGTGATAAGGAAGACAAAGTTGTCTTCAAGGGACTGCAAAAGAAAAGCAGCTCACAGCAAGCAGCTCTTAAAAGCCAGTTGTGTGTATTAATGCTAAAATATTTTAAAACAAAACTGTTAAGCTGTTAGGAAGTTATTTAGAGGTTTGTAAGCATGCCCTGCTCATGTAATAACACCATTAAAACAACCAAACACTGAAAATAAATGGCCATCTGGTTACCATCTTGCTCTCCAAAAAAAATGCAGAAGAATAGAAGTGCAGAGCAAGCACAGAGCACAGGAAATGGCCATCTAAAAATGTAGAGTTTTGGGAAATCACCAAGTTCTACAAAAAACAAACTCATCTTAAACAGCAAATTCTATCTGGTTAGAAAAGATATATTTAATTGCAACTTTGAGAGTAAATTGATATTCTGTCCACTATGTATTGTGTTCACTGTGTCCAGCAGTCACGTTTTGTGGTGTTTGATTCTGCTCAGATTTTTCTAGAGTTCTACCTGACTGAAATTAATACAATTCCACTTGGCTTCCTGCATGTCGAAAGAAAAAAGACAGCAAGCTGCAATCACTCACAGCACTTACACACTGTTGCTTCTCTGAGGAAACTAAATTAGCATCAGGAGTCGACATGGAGTTAGTCCCTTTGGAAAGGATCTACCCATGAAGCTGGTGGGAAGAGGAGATTCCTCCACAGGCTACCTGTTTCAAGGGCTAGCAGAGCACAGTTTCCAGAAGAGGCAAGATACGCATTTCTCTAGCAGAGGACCAGACCTTCCTGCTGAGCTCCTACAGAGTAGGTGCTTCCAAAATATACACAAATTCCTGCTCTTCCAACAAGGGCTCAGGAAAGACACTTCTTAAGGGTAAGGCTCCTTGGGTGTAATGGTTCAGTAAAGGCCCACTCTTCTCTGCCTATTCCTCTCAGAATCCTTAATTATTATGCTGATCCTTCCCTGAACCAGCTGCTGGCATTTTTTCTCCCCAAAAAATCATCTAGGCAGAATTAACAAAGGATGAGATTTGAGTATATAAAGGTCAGCTACAATATTACACACCTGAATTACTTTCAGATGTTTCCTGCTGAATAACAGATGCAAAACCCTAGTTCTGCTACAGCAAGGGAGTTGAGGGCTCCACTGAGGCAGCTGTGTGCTCCCCCATACACCCACTTTTCCAATCCTAACATCAATTTTTTGGTTCTACTGATGTGTTGTCCTTACTTTAACACCAATCTGCCCTCTGATCATGTAGAACCCAGAACATTTCTGAAAGAGGAGTGGAATGTCATACCACTGTGCTGCTAGGTCAGATTCAATGCCAAATCCAACTACACCCAGGATCCTGCCTCCCCCTGTAGTACTCACCACACAACTTTCAGAGGAGAAATGCTGTGGGTCATATACAAATCACCAGTACAACATAGTCCTACCAGTACCTCTGCCTTCTTTCTTCCCCACCTAACACCTGGCACCCATCATGACCAGGGCACGCAGCAGACATAAAGGCAGGATTTGGAAAGAGGGACAAAATGAGAGCTGCTGAAAGCTCTCATAGGACACACTGAGATATTGTACAGAATCACAGAATTGAGTGGGTTGGAAAGACCTCCCAGATCATCAAGTCCAACCCTTGGTCCAACTCCACTCCCTTTACCACATCATGGCACTCAGTGCCACGGCCAAGCTCACCTGAAAAACCTCCAGGGATGGGGAATCCACCCCCTCTCTGGGCAGCCCATTCCAATGCCTGAGCACTCTCTCTGCAAAGAAGTTTTTTCTGATCTCCAACTTCAATTTCCCCTGGCAGAGCTTGAGCCCGTGCCCCCTTGTCCTATTGCTGAGTGCCTGGGAGAAGAGACCAACCCCCACCTTGCTACAACTTCCCTTCAGGTAGTTCTAGACAGTGCTGAGGTCACCTCTCAGCCACCTCTTCTCCAGCACAAACCCCCCCAGCTCCCTCAGCCTCTCCCCACAGCACTTGTGCTCCAGTCCCTTCCCCAGCCTCCTTGCTCTTCTCTGGCCCCGCTCCAGCCCCTCAAGATCTCTCCTGAACTGAGGGGCCCAGAACTGAACACAACACTCAAGGTGTGGCCTCATCAAGGCAGAGTCCAGGGGAAGGGTCACTGCCCTGGGCCTGCTGGCCACGCTATTTTTGATCCAGGACAGGATCCCATTGGCCTTCTTGGCCACCTGGGCACACTGCTGGCTCATGTTGAGCCTCCTGTCACTCAGTCCCCCCAGGTCCCTTTCTGCCTGGCTGCTCTCCAGCCACTCTGGGAGCTGTTGTGGCCAAAGTGCAGTACACACAACTCCCAGCACACCAGCTTCTTACCTCCTGGAAGTTATGCTGTGTGAACTTATCAGCAATCCTCAGCAGTTCACGGCACGAGTGAGTGTCAGCAAAAGCTCGGATGCCCAGGCAATTGGAAGGGTCCAACTGTCTCTTAAGGAACTCACAGCAGGCCTCCTGGATCTCGGCCAGCTGGAGAAGGCAAGCAGCTGGCAACAAGGTCTGGACATTCCCCTCTTCTACAGTGATCTGAGAGGTGTAGGCAAAGTCAATCAGCAGTTCCATGGCCCTCTCATCGATGTCTCTGATCACAACCTCTGTCTGCCGAGACTCTGCCAGCTCTCCGGTGAACATGGCTCGGAAGTAGGGGCTGCAGGCTGACAGGATCACCCTGTGGGCGTAGATCTTCTTGGCACCCACTACCAGCACCACATCGCACAACTCCCGGTGCTTCCGGAGGAGGTTGATGACTTCCAGCGTCTGCCGAGGGTGCTTATCGGAGATGTAGGGCATGCGAGCGGGCTGGGGCACCCCCTCGGGCAGCTTGTTGGGATCTCCGAGTGTGCAGCGGCTGGTCACGTCCATTCCGGTCTCTCCTGGACGAGTACTGGTACACCTGCAGCCGAGGAAATAATAATACAGGACCATCATCGAGGAGTCCACCACCAGCTGAGCACCAAAGCTCTGCAGCTCGCACCGGTTACGAGCTCAAAACCAGCAATGCCCGAAAGTCCATGCTGGAAAACAAGCACGTGAGCACATGAAAGAGAAATCCATCTCAAACCAAAGCTTGCTTGGAAGTAAACAAATGTCAGCTTGCGACAGGCTTCTATTTATACCTATTTTTATACGCTTTCTATGACACACCACTGTAATACCCAGCTACACTTACATATTTATGAACTGAACCTCACAGTAGCCTGGTGTGGTAGAGAGGCATTATCCCCATTTTCAGTGTGTGACTCAAAGCGGAGATTAGCTGACTTGCCTGCTGTTGCTTGAGTTTTCTTTGACAGAGCTGGAGATGGATTTCCACTCCAGAGAACTCCAGCTCCATGATTTAACTAGACTTCTCTGTTCTTCTACCTATGTTTTTAATAGGGTCGGTCATCACTGTCATATCTGAACACTAAACTGTCTCACAGACTTCAGTAACTTAAGATGGCCTGCAGCCTATCATGAGTACCTTTCAGGTTCACAGAATACCCATTTAATCATCACCTTTTCAGTTATTTTTAAATTATGGAGGCTCCTGACTCAATCCACCTTCCCTGACACTTTTCAGAAGAAGCTTAATCTTTCCCAAGAATGGCAGAGTAAGGACTACAGAGGGCAAGTGGGATTATCATACCAAATAGTCAAAACAATCCAAGGGTCCATGACTATCAAGTCTACCAAAAAAAGAAGAAAACAAAGTCAGGATGGTAACTTTAGAGATGAAGAATGACTTAAGAACAGGTAAACTAATTTACTGTCACGGAGTAGGAATAACATACTATCTTCCTGGTTCCATATGTAATGTTCTAGCTAACTGTTGTCATTCTTTATGGAAGTTCAGGTACCTTTCCCTTATCCATCACATCCCTGAACAGACACCAGCTCTGCCACAGTTTAAGTGCAACATCCTTCTGCCCAGCAGCACATCAATGCTGACAGACAGATCATGCTTCACCACATGTATGCCGTAACTCCAGAAAACAGGAGCCCTTCTTCAGGGATAAACCAAGATGGCACATCTCTGACCCCACTTGGCACAAACACCTGCCAACACCCCAAGCTTCACTATCAAGTCACAACTGACATCAGTGCTAAACAAGGAGAATTAAACCCAACTTTGCTTTTAGCAATCACACTGAATAAGCAGATCGGTGCTCACATAACTGAAATGCCATTTTACATGTTCCAACCATATGTGAATTTCAGCCACATATCATACACAATCATTTAAAAAGATGCACCAGCACCAGTGAAATTACTAGGAAAATAAAATCAGGAAACTGTTGCCTCTTCCCACATCAAAGGAAAACTATCACTTAGAGCAATGAAAATATATTGAGCAAAATATCAGAATACTGATGGTTTATGGCTGTTGGAGATCCACTGAAAGACCCAACACATGCTGTCTGCTACCAGCTTCTCTGGTACCTTGGCATTTGTGAGCTGTCAGTGCTTCACTTTTTTCATATGAAGAGTTAAAAGGAAATGTAGCTTGGCTTTGCCACTGCTAAATGTATTTTGCAGCAGGCTTGAAAGAAAGAATTAAAAAAAAAACAACTCACATCTTTTCCCCTCATTATTATGTCAAATGCACTTTCTAACCACAGGGAAACCAGTCTCTTTGCAGCAGTTCAAATTATTCACTTGAATCTTAGCCTGTTTTCCCATTCCTTCCACACCCTCTCCTTGATCATCATATTCAGATGTTTCAGACCATTACCTCTCCCTCATATCTTAGTTACACAGATCCAGCTGGGCCTCCCCTCTGGGTTTTGCTGCTTGCTCCTGCTCAGCCTTTGCACCTTAAATGCCTTGGGTTTTTTATCCCTACTCCACCTTTTTAACATCCATCACCATTCTCCTTTCCTGACACCTCTGACAAATCCTTCTGCTGTTACGCTGCTCTCACTCTCCTCCACCCACTCTTGTCCCTCACAACCCAAATTCACCTTGTGGGGTTTGACAACCATTTTCAAAGCTCTGCCAAGTTCCTCACAAACAATGCAGCTAAGCTCTCTTAGCAGCAGCACACATAAAACAAATTTAATGGTACCTCTACAAAAACCTCCAAGAAACCTTGGCTGAAGATTAATTTACCTAATTGACTTAATTTCATAGTCCTTAGCAGCCAGGGCCAGAGGGTAAATAATTTAATCCCTCTACCAAGAGATGGAGCAAGGTGGTGACAAACACTCCCCTGTAGAGTTTAGCTCTTGCTAAGCAAACTAAGTGGATTTCATTGTGCATTAGGGGTTTGAAACTATGTCAAACCAACCCCTAGGAGAAAAAAAAAAGAAAAAAAATAAGAGCTCTGTTAAGACACATTACTAGAATTTTGGAAAGTTTGTCTTGACCCAGCTGTCAGTCCAAGCATCTACACACACAACAGGCATTCTTCAAATAAAACCTATTTCACATAATTATAGATCATAAGAGATGGGATACATCCAGGACAAGACATCCTTTCATGGAATCACAGAATATGCTGAGCTGGAAGGGACCCATCAGGATTGAGTCCAACTCCTAACCCTGCACAGGACACCCCAAAAATCCCACCATGTGCCCAAGAACATTGTCCAAACGCTTCTTGAGCTCTGCCAGGCTTGGTGCTGTGACCACTGCCCCAGGGAGCCTGTTCCAGTGTCTGACCACCCTCTGGGTGAAGAATCTTTTCCTGCTATCTAACCTAAACCCTGCAGGTTTTCGTCCAAGACAAAAAGAGCTCTAAAGCAGATGTCAAAGAGCTTTTTAGAATGACACAGGATCCAAGTAGAGAAAGATTAGATTAAGGCTATGCTGCCACAAGGAATATAGAGAACCCTGCCAATCCCACCACCCAAGACTCCTTGCTGAGGCACTGATTGCAGAATGGGATGCACCATCTTATGCCATGTGATTACTTGGCCAGATTTAGGCAGTAGACCTAGACCTTCCTAGCCAGGACAGAACAGGATTGTTCTGCCCAAATGAGGCCCTGCTGAACATTTCTTTAACTCACTGAAAAGGAGTCTGGTTAGTAAGAACTGGAGGCATTCCTGCATTGTTCCCATAAGCATTTATCTGAGAGCCTGCATTGTATCCAGCCTCACTCCTCCAGGAGAGAAACGGCTGGTTAATGATTAAAGAAAATTGAATGGATGAAAAAAAGAGTAATAACCAAAATCAGAACTCCTGATTCATCCATAACTTATGTCTGGGTAATGCAGAAGCTAGTGATCAATGGGCTTAGGAATTTCCACACTGGATCAACCCAGATGCTTGATGTTAAGCACAGTGGGTTGCTGTTATACACAGGCACAGAAGTGTGAATTTAAAGGACAACGTCTGCTGACATGTGCTCCACGAGGATAATAATTCCACTGCATTATGTGTGCTTTATGCATATATATGCATAGAGAATGAAATGATGAGTCAGTAGCTTAGAGGTGTGAAAGACAGAAGGCAGCACTTGATTCTCACATGGCAGGGGAGCTGCCTCCCCCCACACACAGAGCTTAGAGCTGCTCCGGAATACTCGGGGTGATTAAGGAGGGCTGAGGATCAGAGAGGAAACGTGTATGAGAGGATAAAAAATTCACACCCAGCTCTGCAGATATTCTGGGATTAGCTTCCACCAAAATGCAGGGCTGGGGAAATCAGCAAATACAATGGGATTAAGAAAGAGCTGACAAAGGATCAGTTTTTGTAGCACACTGCTGAAAAGTACAAATGGGAACACAGGCAGTCTGCAACACTAAGTCAGCTAAATAAACAGGCTGCTCTGCCTCCATTTTATTCTGCTATTCCAGTTCCCAAAACTTCATCCCTTAACAGGGACATCTATGAGACATCCATCCTTACAGCAGCATCTTCCAAAGGTAAAAAAAATTACCTAATAATACACATACTGTCATAGAGCACTTTAACTTTCAGATCTGCAATTTTTGTTTATGGTAATGTGTGTTTTAGTATGAGACTGCCAGCAGCTTTAACATAGTTCAGCAGAAAACAACAGGCTGACTTAAGGCCTATGAAACAGAACAAGTCTCAGGCTAAAAACATCAACTGAAATCCAAAAATCATACATTGCTGTAGTGGGTTTCAGTAGCAAGATATTTTAGTAGCAAATAAAAATAACAAACGAAACCAATAGCGATTTCTGTCAATGCCTTGCTTTGAATTTAACACATACACAAAGGAAATATTTCCTATACTCAGTACTGAACTGCTAGAACAAAGACCTTTGATTTGGCCCAGCCTTTGGCATCAAGTCACCACCACAGCACTACCAACTAAGTAAGTGGAAATGCTTTATTGTGGCAATCATCATTCTAGAAATTAACTAGCTAAAAGTTTGATTATTAGTAAAAATACCACTGATTCATTTTCTTGCCTAGCCAGCAAGGTTTCACTATAGTTTCTCAACAAAGTTGAGTTATGCAAACAAGCAGATAAACCTGCCTGCAATATTATTTTACATTACACAAAAGGAGAACAGCAAGGATCTGGTGCACTTGTCCCTATTTACATTGATTAGTTTGATATTCACTGACCAAGCCCAGAAAACTGTTCCACCAGCGAAGATGCCCATACTCTGAAAGATGAGATCATTACTGGAGTTTGCCAAAACTTTCCTGAGCCTTTTGTTGTTTGTTTGGGGCAAGAGCTATGTCCAAGCAGCTGGATAACTTCCTGAGTGCACACAGGAGCCCAAAGTGCAATATCAGGATTTGAAGCCTCCTTCCTCCAGCAGGGTCTGGCTGCCTGTGCTTGAGCCAACTCTGATACAGCACTGCTGAGACATGGGAAAAGGTTGCTAGGAAAAAGCTGGGTGAGAATGAGCTGGGAGAGCCTCCCACTTTGCTTGGGGGCTCCTCAAGCCCTCATGCCTGAGCCATGTTGAAGTCATGTCTGCACCTGACCCTGCACTCCACTGATACCGACCAGCTGAACTGGCTTCCTGGCTTCACCTCTATCCTTCCTCCTCCCTACGGACTTGCCTGAGGAGTACAGGATTCTTGCCTGACCGTGACCATTAGATCTGCTCTACTCTCCTTGCCTGAGTGCTGTAGGACCATGCCCTGCACTGGAGAGAACTCCTCTGGCCTTACTTTTTCCTTCAGCAAAACCTGACAGTGAGCAAGAACAGCCTGCCCCAACTACCCCTTAATTCCTAATGCAAGACACATCCTGTTTGAGCATCAAAGCATTTTCTCTACTATAATCTTGACAGGAATAGCTGGAATTCCTTGTCTGTTCAAACTGTACTTCCCACCCTCTGAATGCTGCATACATTTGATAGCATCTCACTGTGTTTACTAATCCAGTACTGACCAAGCCTCTTTCCATTTCCCAGGACCCTCCCATGGCATGTTAAATGGCCACAGAGTATAAAAGGATAAAAGGAAGTGCTCTGCCATCTGCTTAGCTGGACTTCATAGGAAGATCTGAGCCTGAAATCCAATCAGGAACCTTTTATCATTTTCTGCTAAGACATGCAGTAGAAGAACAAACAGAAATTTTAACGATCCACTCAGAGGCCCTTAAAACATGCAAGAGTATTCAAGAACTGAATATAGAGCACAACACATAGACATGCTTGCCAGACCAGGCTGCAGCAATAATAAAAAACCCTCTATTTCTTCAGCCCTGTGCTGTTGCCCACCACTAAAACTACCCAGTCTGAGTGACAAGCAGAACTTCCATGACAGCAGATCCAAGGCCACAAAACCACAAACCAGTACATGAACTTCAGCACGTAAATTCTCTGCCTCAATGTGACATGCAGAAAACAGCAGGCATGCAAATAAATCTAAAACCTCAATTTCTCCACGAGGAACACAAAACATAGAGAGAAAACAAGAAGACAAGCCAGACTGGCCAACAGTTTTATGTCATTTTGCAAAAACATTTGGAACACTTGGTGCTCAACACAAGAACCTGAAAAGCTGCAGGTTTATGTTGGTTAAGATTTAAACAATCTCCATCGTAGAAGACTATGATGGAAGAGAGCTCATCTGCTATTTAACCTATCTTGGAGGAAAACGAAATTCACTGTAAAAGTTACATACAGTCACACTGTCTAAACCACATTTCCTAGCCTGGCAAAACTACAGAACAGCCTCAGTGATGCCCAGATCGTGTCCCAGGGTTTACTCATTAGCTCAACTGCAGCAGCGGCACAGTCTTTTCTTGTTGCGCTTGAGAAGTTCATTTAATTAAACAACACCACGCCATTCTTCGAGGGCTTAAAAGACTATTTATTTCTTTCCTCTTTACACAGAACTGAGACTAATGGTTTCTGTAGCAAAAAATGCTCTGTATATTCATCTATGGTTAAAATTCTTGCCTTCTCTTACATGACTGTTTAGAGAATTACTCATGATAAAGTTTTCCTTCTTTTGACATCCCAAAGAGCGCAGACTAAGCAAGCTGCATGAGTTCATTTCATTTAGAGGAGAAGAACCTCAGCTTCCACACAGCCTGTATCACGTACAGAAATACATATGCTGTTATGCTCTGTCGTGGGATTGCCATCAAACAGTGAAAAGCAACTAGAACTAGCAGGAAACCCTGTTTGCAAACCTGTCATCGAGCTGAATTACTGTGGCAACTTTTTTTCTATGTGACAGATAATGTTTTTGACATAACCACAGCAAGAACTCCCCTGAATTAAGCTTCAGCTGCATCTCCAGCTCATTAGAACTGAGGCAGCTGGTACCCATAATTAGAAAAGGAAATCTCCTCTTCACCCAAGACCTCACCCAGCAAACTCCCTTAGTTAAGGGAAAAGTAATGCCCCTTGGAAAACAGATTTAAATTTATTCCCAGGCAGATTATTTCATACAATTTGAATACCTAAGTAATTAAACACTGAATTTTAAATATGACAGTAAATGGGGGAAGTAGAGAGGGGGGACAGAGAATTACTATAACTTGTGTTCCATACTCTTATCCCTTAAAGGCATCTTGTATTGTAAATTTTGAAAATCAAATAATTTAAGTAAGGACTAACGAAGGATGATTTATATTCTAATTCTCCTAGCCAGGCTTTTAAAAGGGAAAAAAAGCTATACCCCTAAATTTTACAGTCTAAGCACATATGAAACCAACTGAAATCATTTATCCTATTTGGATAAGAGAAGAACAATTGGTTTTTGTATCTTACCTGCGCATTGGCTTTCCGTCCATGCACCGTGAAGAGAAACCTTCACCCTATGCTTCAAGACCTGTTCCAAAAGAAAAAAAGAGGGGAAAAGGGTGACTTCTGAAGCAAGAGAACCCCTCTTTCCCCTCTTCAGTCTGCTCACAGAACAACAGAACTGACCACAACCACATACTAATGTGCCCTCAAGCTGTTATTCAGCTATAAATTCACAGCCCAGATTAACGATGTCTGGATTGCAGAGAATAAAGCAGAAGAAAACATCACCAACATTAAAAATATTTCCACCACAGCTCCATAAAGATTCCTTAGGCAAATGCAATACACACATCATAAAGCCAGCAAACTGCCTGCCTCCCCGAATCCTTAAAACTCTTCTACCAAAGGAAAAAATATCTGAAGTAACAGGGTGCTCACTCTCTCTCCTTGCTCAGAGCCAGGAGGTATCTCTCCCTCACACATTTAGCAGAGATTTAAGGCAAGCTGGCACAGAGCTGCACAGCAGCTACCCTGCAGAGCCAGAATCTGATAGAAGATAAAACTTGTGTCTGGAAACTGAAGATAACTGTGCCCCAGAGGTAGGAGGGATGCTAATAATGGTACTACATCTGCAAAGATTAATGATGCTGCCTGATGCTTACTACGCTTCCACTCCAAATATTCATTTTCCGAGACCAATAACAGTTGCAAACTGCACAGGCCTTTCATATTCAACCACTAACTTCTAATTCTAATGTAAATTAACCCTTTTTACAAGGGCATCACGTGTCCCAATTCCATTTGCGACGACTATTCACTTAGGAATAAATTTAATTCAATTTTTATTTAAAGCAATAAGCCCAACTTTTTGTCAAAAAGAAATCTATTAAAGAACAGAAAGGTGTTCTGCTTCAGGCAACCAACAGTAGGACAAGAGGACATGGGCTTCAGCTCTGCCAGGGGAGGTTCAGGTTGGATATCAGGAAGAAATTCTTTACAGAGAGAGTGGTCAGGCATTGGAATGGGCTGCCCAGGGAGGTGGTGGATTCTCCGTCCCTGGAGGTTTCTAACGTGAGACTGGACATGGCACTGAGTGCCCTGATCTAGTAATCAAAGTGGGGTTGGATTAAGGGTTGGACTTGATGATCTCAGAGGTCTCTTCCAACCCAACTGATTCTATGATTCTACAGTGATAGTCACAAACCTATTCCCATCCAAAAAGGGAGTGAGAAAAGGGAAACCATTCAAGCTATGGGAAAAGCAATGACAGCATGAGAATGAATTAACTCTTAAACAGAAGTAGCACTTCAAAGAGAAAACTTAAATTTAGGAACAATAAGATCACTTTTGGAAGACAGAGATTGTCAGATTGGAGCCCTACATCCAATACTAAATAAAATATTTAGGGCACAATTTAAATTAAAGTACAAAATGGTTATATCTTTATTTGGCTACATGAAGAAGCACCTTATTTCACATGCAAAATTCTCTATGTACTTTATCCCAGACACACAACCGGAGCAGTCCACCAGTTAATGAAGATTAAACTCAGACTTGCTGTCTGCCACGCTTGCAAATTACTCAGGTTCATACTTCCCTGGAAATAAAGAAAGGCAATTCCTCCCGGTTAGGGCAGTGCATACCAATTCAAACCTGAGCTCTGGCTGCCCAGCCTCTCCCGGGCCAGCACCGAGGGGCTCCTGGAGCCTCCCGCATCCCAGCGCTGGACGCGGCATCTCGGCCCCCTCCCGGGAGGCGGGCGCGGAGATCGGGACACTCCGCACACGGAAAGCAACGTGGACCAGGCTATTCTTAGCCCCACGATTACATCAGATTTAATCCCCTTAAACCCACATTAAAACCCGAGGAAGGGAAACAACAAGAAGGGAAATAAAAAAAAAAAGAGAAAAGCAAAGAAAGCCGTTTAAGCCGAGGTCCTTCACGCTGCCCGCGGGGCAGCAACAGGCTGGAGGGAGGATGGTCCTGGCCGCGGCTCCCGGGCACCCGCGGGCACCCCTCGGAACTCGGCGGCAGCTCCTGCGGGACGGGCACCGCAGCGAGCAGGGACGGGACCCCGGCCCAGGGACCGAGCCGAGCCGAGCCGAGACGTGCATGCCGCCCCAGCACTGGCGGGCCCAGGCCCCGGCAGTGCCCGGGCAGGGCAGGGTAGGGTAGGGTAGGGCAGGGCAGCGCGCCCGAGCCCGCACCGCACCGCCCCGGCGGGGGCAGCCCCGAGGAGCCGCCGCTGCCCGGCCGGCCAGCAGAGCCCCGTTCCCTCACTCACTCACTCACGCCGGACGCGGGGTCGCCGCCACCGCCGAGCCACGGTCCCGCAGAGCCGCCCGAGCGCGTCCTCAGCCGCAGGAAGCGGCCC
>VWZD01001522.1:1178860-1454270 GCA_013396695.1 Sakesphorus luctuosus | reverse complement strand
CCTGGCCCCCGGCCCGGCCCGGCCCCGCAGCGCCCCTGGAGCGGCGGCCCGAGAGGTCGGTGGGGGTTGTCCGCGCTGCCCGCTGTCCCACGTGGTGACCGCTGGCCGTGTCGCCGAGCCCGTGTCCCAGGGAGGTGGCAGGGGCAGCTGCGTGCGCAGAGCCCCATGGGTCGTGTAGGATGATTGAATCGTCAAGGTTGGAAGGGACATTTAAGATCGTCAAGCCCGACCCTCAGCTCTCCGCTGCCTTTGTAAAGCCTAAACCACATTACGCTTCTACAGGTGCCTCTTAAACACCTCTAGGGATGGTGACTCCACTGCCTCCCTGGGCAGCGCATTCCAATGACCACCCACTGTGGTCCTTTCCAAGGTTAATGATTCTGGGATTCAGTGCAGGGCTAGGAGGTGGACTGTAATAGGATCCTTGAAGGGATCCTTGTGCTATCCTGAAGATACTCTATAATTCTGTGAACCATTTTGCCCATGGTAGTTGCTCCTCATGTCCTTGTAAGGTGGCAGTGCCCAGTGCTTGCTCATGATCCATTGGATTCCTTTGTCCTTAGAACTTCCCAGCTTAGTGTGATTGCAAACATTGCACCTGGAAGAGGGGCAGTGGCTTGGAAGTGGGTGGATGACAATGCCAACTGCAATATTTTCTTCCAGATAGTAGTGAGTTCTCTGCAGGATGATGGTCCGGTCATGACTCTGCCCACAGAGTCTCCTGTTATAAAGGTTCCTCCACTGCCTACCACCTCTTTTGCTGCCTGGAGGGCATCATTGACCCAGTGATCCTGTTCCTGCACAGTGGCCCGCACAGCACAACACCAGTGGGCAGATGGCAACTTTCTGGGAAGGGTCCCCTTTGCTGCCCTCCTAAAGGTGCTGCCAGGGCCCACTGGCATCCCAAAGCCCAGGCTCTGTCTCTCCCAACATGACAGTCAGAGCATGCCCATGCACAGAGACATCTGCAAAACTCAGCAAAGTTCCTGCTGGGAGCAGCCTACTTTCAGAATCTTCTTGCACTGTTCATATCGATAAAGTTTATCATTCCTCTGGCACAGGTCCTTTTGGTACCAAGGACATCCAGGGAAGGGGCAACATGGAAGGCAGGAGTGCAAGCCAGGCTGCTGTCTGAAGGCTTCCAGAACGTGTGCTCTGGGAGTCATGGGAGAGCTGGGGTGGGAGAGAGCAGGCACCCGTGGCTGGGAGGGGCCCCCCTGGTACCACATTCCAAGAGGAGGGCCCCACATCCCAGCAGCGTGCCCATGTCCCAGTGAGGGTCCCAGTGTGTGCTCGTGGGAGGAACATTTCAGTATTCCCCTCCAAAGATAAACAGCAGAGATTGTTTGAGGATTTTGCATGGAAAAGAGCTGCCCAGCTGGGGCACAGCACTGAATGCACTGACCACAGCTCCTTGTCAGGGAAAGATTCCAGGCACAGCCCAAAGCACGTGGGACACAGTCCTGCTCCACTGGGCTCAGTGTCCAGCAGCAGGCACTGGAGTAGGAGCAGCAGGCTTCAAAAAGAGGCCTAGCTAAGTCCTCTCTCCAGCTCCAATTCAGCCTTCATTGCCTGCCAGCCAGGCAGAAAGAGCCTTTGTGACATCCCAGAGTCTTGTGCCATGGCAGTCAGTGACAACACATTGGCTTCACCTGCAAACACATTCCAGCAGGGTGATCTCTCGGTCCAGGTGTTCACTGCCTGAGTTCTGCTCTGGGTGACAACATGTTGAGGTTGTTTCCTCAATGAGACCACGATGAAGCTCCTCCTGGTGCTGTCCCTGGCCATGGCTCTCTGTAGCCTGTCCCTGTCACTTGTTAGTGCCAAGAGGGTGAGGGTCAAGATAGCCATCGTTCCTAAGAGTCCAAAAAAACCACCCCTTGCCTCTGACCTGCCCTACCCTCTGGGCCAGCTTTGGAACTACCTTGCCCAGGTGGACATGCCCTGGCCACTCTGCAGGTCCTGGAAAATCATGGGTGTGCTTGGAGTGGCTATTATATTTGGCATCTGCAGAAATGTGCAGAAACCGCAGGGACAGGCAAGCAATCAAGAGCAGTCACACAGGGAGGGACAGGCAAGCAATCAAGAGCAGTCACACAGGGAGGGACAGGATCACCAGATGATGCAGGTAAGCACAACAGCCTTGGCTATGAAAAACCAAACCCCAAGAGGGGCAAGAGAGCCTCAACAGGCCATGAGAAGTCATCTGCCTCTTCCCTGGGGACACACCAAGCTGTGGGTCTAAAATTCTCTGGGAGCCCCCAGCACAATACAGAGCCTGCCAGAGGTCTCCTCAGCCCAACATGCTGCCTGGAGCAGTTCTGTTAGGGCTGGAGTGCTCCCAGAGAAAGACAAAGCCAGCAGGACCTTTCTTGGCCCCCCAACCCCCTGCACGCTTCATTGTGCCCCTGGCTCTCTCAGTTCCAGGGAACGGAACAGGCAGCTTCACATTCCATGAGGGCAGACCTCTGGGCCCAAATGTACAAGATGATGAGGGCTGAAACCATGCTGCTGCTCAGGACCACCAGGTCCATGCATCGCCTTTACCTGCTAAAGCTCCGGCAGGAGTACTACCAAAGGAAGGCAGAAGAAAGGTTTCAGAAAGGCAGCTTCCCTGGTCCCAGCTCCAGCTAGAGCCAGATTCTGGATTTTGGCAACAGGAACAGCAGCAGAGCAGGTGAGTGCTGCTGTCCATGTGGGGTGGAATGTGAGGCAGGAAAGAACAGCCACTCATGGCCATGAGGTGCCCCATGGGTACTACATTCCCAAGGAGAGGGGTCCACATTCTGTCAGGGTGTCCATGTCCCTAAGAGGTTCCTGGTTGGCATCTATGTCCCACTGAGATGCCTGGGGTGTGTCCATGTCCTGGTGATGTGCGTGTTGGTTGCTCCCCCTATCTTTGTAAGGTGGAGGGGGCCATTGGGTTCCTTAGTCCTTCGAATGGGCACTGGGGAGTGGGGGGTGCTGTTCCTACACATGGCCATTGCCAAAGACAAGCGACAAGTTCTTGCCCACGGCAGTCCTCTCCTTGCCTTGGCATCAGCACATCCCCATATTCTCGCCTGGGGGAAAAGTGCAAGGGGAAACTGCACTGGCAGTGGTGCTGGAAGTCCCCTTGAGGAAGGACAGGGACATGGCTCATAGCTGAGCTCAGGGACCCTGGAGAAGGGATAAATCTGGCATCAGCTCCTCTCCCAGCTAAACCGGGAGATTCAAAAATCTTTAAAAGTCACAGACTGGCTGAGGTCAGAAGGCTCCTGGCAGCTGTTTGTCCTGTGCTCAGGTGAGGCTGTCTCAAAGCAGTTGCCCATGAACTTCTTCAGGCGGCTTTTAACATCTCCAAGAATGGAGACTACACACCACAAGCTGTGCCACTGCTCAGTTACTCTCATAGGAGATAAATGTTTCCTGATATTCAGAGGGAACCCCTTAATTTTCAGTTTGTACCTATGCCCTATCACTGGCTCTGTCTTTTCACCCTCCCTCCTGCTATTTAATGATTCTCCCTCCACCTCCTCCAGTCTGAACAATCCCTAATCTCTTAATCTTTCATCATAGGAGAGATGTTGCATCCCTTCATCATCTTCATGACCCATTGACAGACTCTCACCAGTAGCTCCTGTACTGGAGAGCCCAGGACTGAATGCAGCACTCAGGTGTGGCCTCACCCAAGCAGAGTGGAAGGATCACATCCCTCAACATGCTCGCAACACTTACCATAAAAAGCCCAGGATATCCTTGGCTCTCTGCTGCAAGGGCACATTGCAGGCTCCTGCTAACCAGGACCCTCACAGCCTTTTTCTGAAGGGTGTGTTCTAGACAGGTGGCCCCAGCATGTACTAGTGCATGGGATTGTTCTTCCTCAAGTTCAGGACTTCACAATTTTCTTTTGTTGAACATCAGAAGGTTTCTGTCAGCAAATTTCTCCATCATGCACACCTTAGCAAAGATGTTGAATGGTCTGGACCTAGCATGGACCCCTGCTTACAGCACAAGTGACTGATCTTCAACCAGATTTCATACCACTGATCATCACACTGTTGGGACCAGCACTTCAGTCCATTTTCCTTCTATCTCTGGGCTGATCCACCCCATACATCAACAGCTTCACGATGAGGATGTTACAGGGGACCATATCAAAAGCCTGAACAGGGTAGACAACGTGCCCTGCTCATCCCTCATCTACCAAGCCAGTCATTTCTTCAGAGTTCTCAGATCATTTCAGCAGGACTTCCCCGCTTTGTGAACCCACACTGACATCAAGTGGTTCACCAGGAAATGATTTACCCCTGTGCTCACCCTTGCCTGACACCCCACTAGGGCTAATGCCACCCTGCCTGTGAGGTCTTTTGATGAAATCCATTTGACTCTCGTCTCTACAAGATACTTACTGGGAAGGGCTGAACTTGTCCACCTCTTTGCAGTCCTGAGAGAACAGAGGGGTTCCACAAGAGGACCCCAAACTACATGTGAACCAGGACTTACTGAGAGCTGGCTGGCCAGCCAAAAGCCAGAGCCACTGCCTTCAGCACCTCTTTCTTCACGAAAGCAGCAGTCTGTGCCAGCAGATCCAGGTTTGGCTTTGATTTGCACAACTAAGACAACATTTGCCAAGTCTGCTTCCATACTGGGACCGCAGTCAGCAACATGCAGCACCAAACAGGAGACAGTGAACACCCAGCATCCATTTGTTCTGTCTTTATTCACCAGGGAGAGGAGGCCAGTATTTTATCTTGAGAGCTGCCTTGGCTGCTTAAGCCCTGAAAAGCCTCACCAGTTCTGCAGGGCTGTGGTCCCCATTACCTACAGCGATATGTGGAATTAGCCAGTGCCAGCCCTTGGTTGTGGCAAAGCTGACATGCCTCAGGGAGTGCTGGCAGAGAGGGGGATAAAGGGCTGTCATGGCCCCCATCACAAACCAAGAGGGAGTGAGTTTGCCCCAGCAGTAGTCACTGGGGGGAGGTGTTTCCTTTCTTGTTCTCTGTAACAAAGACCAAAGCTTTTCTCAGCTTATACCAGGCTGGAGAGCAATAGAGCATGATCTAAGGTCTTAAACTTTTACCCATAAAGAGTAAAACCAATGCACTAGAAAGGCTGAACATCATCAGAGGGAGCAAGGCAAAGAGTCCCTGCTCCAGACTTTGTGGGATGGATGCCTGTGAAATTTTGTTGCTGATAGGGTAAGTCAGTCTCGGTAGCATTGGGCAAAGGATCTTTTCTGGCTACTACCCCACCACAGCCCCTTCATTGGCTCCCATCAAGTCCCTCCCCCAGCCCAACTGCCCCACCTTGCTGCCCAGGCATCCCCAGATCTCCAGGACAACCCCACCAGGCCCCCTAGACACAACTGTTGTAGGACTACCACATTAGAGGACACTAATTCTCAGCCTGGGCAAGGGAGGGCACTGCCTGGGCAGCCTTTGGGACAACATACTGCATGGACAGTGTCTTCCACCAGGACACAGCAAAAAGGGACACCAGCCAGGCAAGAGCATGCTCTGAAAAAGGGGAGCAGCAGATGCTTGGGCACCCTGTTTCACACTACCCAGCTGGGACCTGTGGATGTCCCACATGGGGATGGCCAAGCAGCCCAGGGACCACTACACACTGCTGACCTCCTCAGATGCCTTTTATCCTTTACTGCCCCTTTCTTTTAGAAGAGGCTGGTTCCCCCTTAACTATATGTCACAGACCCCAAATCCCCCATACAAGAGCTAAACCATTCTAAGTAAGGAATGACACACACACCTCTGCAAGCCAACCTGCAGGCTCAGAGCTGAGCCCAGTGCCACCACAGACATGGCCACCAAGCCCCAGAGGGACTGGAGGTATCCACGTGCTGTCCCCATACAAGGCAGGCAGTGAAGATCTTGCTAAAGATGCAAGATGCCATGTCTATATAACCACATTCCCAGCAGGACCTACCAGGTCCTTGCTGGAAGGTGTGAGAGCAGCCCTCACAGCTGTGGTGGAAAGGGGTGTCAGACACATGAGTTTCTGTTGAGGGACTGAGACTTGGAGGTGCAGAGACAATGAAGGGGAGGTATTTCCACATTGTTCTCCCAGCTCCCAGTGGCATTGTCCAGTGCCTGCCAGCCAACACCAGGCTGCTCAGACATGAACAGCAATGGCAGGAGGAGGCAACTCTAGCCTAGTTGTAACACTCATGCCACACTCAAGCTGCCAGCTCCATCACAGCCCAGCCCTTCTTCGGGATCGAGACCTGCAGTTGTTGAATACTCTTCCTTCCTTACCACCTTTGAGGTGAAGATCCCGACACCAGCATCTTCCAGGACCCTTTTCCCAGCCCCTCCCAGCAACACCGAGCCTGGCAAATACCTTACGGCAAGTAATTTTACGTTAATCTGCATTTACACAAAAATAGAGCAATTCTATATTTATAGAGATTTATAGCCGGTTCCGTGCTGGAAGAGCTAGTGAGCAAGGCCAGGAGCTGTGGGCGGTCCGGGCTCCTGAGCAACCGGCTGCTTCTCATTCGGCATTTCGAACATACAAAATTAAAGGCATTCGTCTCCGTCTGGTTTCTTAAATAGATAAGGGGGGATTGAACAGACAGTATGTACAGAGGGGCAGTGGCAGGGCCTGGCACCCCGGCCCCAGCCTCACGCCTCTGCCCGGGGTCAGTGAGGCCGGCTGCTGGACTCTGAGGGCTGCCGCTGGCGTGGAGGAGTGTAGCCATTCAGGTAGCCGTTGCTCTGGCGTTTGCTGAGTCCTCCGTTAAGAATGTCCTGGATGTGCTGCACTATCAGGTTTATGGCCACTGTGAGCAAAAGGGGGAGAGATTGCATTAGTATCACTGCAAATCAACCAGAGCCAAGGCAGAGCTGGTGGCCCCTGCTGTCTCTCTCCCACTCCTATCCCCTCCCATTCCAGCCTTGTGGGGAAGAGCTGCCCCCCTGGCACTTCTTCCTTCTGCCTGAGCTGAGCCCAGCACTAAAGCCAGTATGGTCAGGGCGATTCCAGACAGGTCCCAGCTGTCCCAGCTGCATGTTTAGCCTTGAAGAAGTGCATTCCCCTTTGTGTGGGGTGAACCAGAAGTTTGCCTGGCAGCACTGCACATAGATGGTCTCTCAGGTTTCATCAGAGAAACACAAACTCCAGTCACTAATGCTCCAAGGTAGGAGCAAAGGGAACAGGCTCATTTCAGCACACATGTGGTAACAGCACTATCTCAGGTGGCAGTAGCCTGGGTCACCTCCGTGGCAGGTCCTGCTACCTCCTACCTAACTCCACTGCAACAGCAACAGCCCAAAGCCAGCTGCCAGGGTTATGGGTCCACTTACCTTCATTATCTGCTCCTCTGGGAATGATCACGTCAGCGTATTTCTTGGTCTGAAAGGAGAGAGCACAGTTACAGGGAAATTGGAAAGACACCAGAGTGGAACATCATCCCTGCTTCCTGAGGCATGTCCTTGCTCTCCCCAAGCCAAACTCAAACCCACTGATTGCTGACAATACATTTTGGATGCTCTTTTTTGTGTTCTGCTCTATGTTTCAAGGGCCATGCTTTATGTCCTGACTCCATTTGCATGAGCTCATGCCAGTAAGAGGCACTCTAACAAAACCTGGAATTAAGAAGCCTCATGATCACAAGACTCCAGTGGCTGATGCTTTTGGGAACATTCTTCCTGCTGAATCCATCCAGACTTGCTACAAGAGCAAGAGTTGGCACGCCTGGGCACAACCATATGATCTACTTGGGAAGAGGGGAGAATTCCCTACCACATCACTTGCAAAGAAGGTGTAATTCAGGACACCAGTTCTGACCTAGTTTCACCTGCAGGTGCCAGTCTCAGTTTCCCTTCCCCATTTGTGTCAGTTTTACAGCTGACAGCCAAGCTGCACCAAGCTAGCTGGGTGATGGGTGTCACCTGACACTTCCAAGTGCTTCCAGACATATCAAAAGTCACCAGGATATGTTGGACCATTTCAGTGCTGGACACCTTGGCCAAGAGCTGGTTTAGGAGTCAAGTAACAGCAACAGTGGGTGCTGAGCCTGCTCAATATCTGCAAGCAATTGCTCTGCAGCTGAGCACCATGCTGGAAGTGGGAAGAGACCACTGCAAAGCTGTGGGTAGGGACAACGCAGCTTTCTGCCCTCCTTGTTTCACATTCCATCCTCCTATAGACTCTTCATCAGAAGACAGTGACAAAGCAGTGTCTGCTGCTTTACCTGGCTGGGGACTTCCACGGAGGGGAGCCTTGCAAGCTGGACCTCTCTCTTGGGAAAAGCCTTTCTGGGATTATACTGGAATTGGCCCCCAGGGCCACAACTGAGTGAGACTGAGAACAAGGAGCTGTACAGGAGCTGGGAAAAGATCTTGTACCACAGAAAGAATCAGGCCCTCTTATGGGAAAGAGCAGAGCTGGCCAGATAGACAAACACAGAGATGCTCCTGAGGCTGCAGGCACAGGTTTAATTTCTGCCTGTGGTACTGGCCAGCAGTTCCCCGGCTGCAGGACTCCACTGGCTCAGTTCCTTCAGAGTAAGAAAAAATTCCTCATATAACTACATCTGCCTGAAGAGCCATGAGAACCAAGGCACAGGGTCCTCTCCAGGAGGGCCAGGAAAGGTGTACAATGGCTAATCCTGCAAATGTGCTATTTCCCCTGCAAGTTCTGCAGGACTGCAGCGGTCTCCCACATGCAGTGTCCCTGTCTGCTAGGAGGTCTTGCCTTCATTATCAGGAGGAGTTTCCTTGCTACAGGCAGACCTTGCAACCCTGAGCCACCCTGGCCACTGACCAGTCAGGAAATTAAACCTGCAAGGTCACTTCCCAAGGCACAGAGAGAAGGAAGCTTCCCTGCTCTCCCAAGCATGAAGCCAGCAGCACTGAAGGGTGAAAAGGGCAGGTAGAACAGTCCAGAAGTGGAGGCAGACACAGCAGACACTGCCTGGGGGCAGTGATCTCCCCTTTCCTGGTTAAATGCAGACAAAGATCTTCTCTCCCAGGCTGGCACCAGCTGAGCTTACCAGTGCTTTGTGAGGCCCTGTGCAGGAAGGGGTTTCTCTTGCCACGTCACCTTCCCTCAGGGAACAGTGATCTCACCAGGAAGGCAGTGTCCCCATTTTGCCCTGCCTGGGGCAGCACTGGCACCCATGTTTTGGCCAGATCTTGCAGGGAGGGAGCAAGGCACAGAAAGCTGGTCTGAACTCTGGGCACAAAATGCCCCTGCGTGACGAGGTAGGCAGGTTATGGGGTATTTTTGGCAGACTTCTGTGTGTGTCACTCCCTCAACTTACCGGCAAACAGAACTCCTCGAAGGCAGGCTTGACAAAGGTGATATACTGAGATAAGATCTGCTCGAGGTCCCTGCCTCGCTCACTGATGTCTCTTAGCACTGTGGGGAAGAAGTAAGACACAGTCAGGAGCTGAGACACCAATCTTTCCACCCCACTTTCCCTTCACTACAGCCTTTGACCTGCCACCGAAGTATTTTGCCCAAGGTCTCTGTTCCTGGAAGCTGTTGCTGTGTCCGAGCACATCCCAGCCCAGCTACAGGCTTTTAACCTGCTTCCAAGATTTCCTGCAAGCCAAGGGCTGGCTGACCTGACCAAGAGCTTTTCTTGGGCTCCCACCCTTCTCAGCTCTGCAAGCACACTCCAGCTGTAACCAGTGCCACCCCAGTCGTATCTATTCCTAGCTGCATCTCTTTCCTCCCTCTTGTTGCTCTGCCCATCCCAGTGCAGATGTGCTCAAAGAATAGAAAAGCAGTGGGGTTCACTCATACACATGTTAAGGTGCAGTTTAATTCCAGTCTACAGAGGTGAGGAGAGTAAAACTCAACACCCTGCTCAGCTCTGCCAGGCTCCCCATGGTATACCCTCAGCTGAGTGGGACGGGAAGGCAAAGCAGGCTGAGCAGGTGCATGGAAGAGGTGAGCGCAGGAAGAAGCCAGAAGGCAGGAGAGCAAGCTGGCCTCCTGCTTGTTCTGCCACTCAGGCCTTATACCCTGTTTGCATGGGCCATTTGGGCCACTGCCATCTCCACTTTGAAGCCACTTCAGTGTGGACAAGTGCCCCAGTTTAGCAGGAATTCAATTCACGGGTAAGAGCCAAAAGAGCCCTGTGGCCGAGCAGATGGCTCTTGGCTCTCCCCAGGGGGCTGTCTGGCTTCTCCCCAGCCTGGCACTGGGTTAGGAGTCAGCCTTCCCTCATGTCTAAAGCAGAGCCAAGGCATGGCACTGCCAGCCTGCGTGACCTGCTCGGCAGCCAGTGCTCACGTGCTCACAGGGCCAGGACAGTGCTGGTCTGGCACCGTCCCCAGGGCTCTCTTTGCCCTTGGCCAGAAGCTTCACAGCCTGTTCTTTCACAGCCCTGCACAGGGGAAGTGATAGGGAGGGGAAAAGGATGTGTGCCAGCTCCTTGCCTGCTCCAGGAACCAGGCTGCTCCAGAGAGCAGGCGTAAGCCCCAGCTCAAACAATACAGGAAAAGAGGCAGCGAAAATAAAACAGGCTTTTGTTTCCCAGGGCCCACATCCTATTTGCTCTCTGTGCCAAGGCAGGGAATGGTGTGCTAACAGCATGTGCAGGAGGCCCAAGAGCTGCTCCAGGGTGCAGGGGCCGGTTCTGACAAGCAAAGCTCTCCTGCCTGGTCCCAGGGCAGACCACAGCAGGAACTGCCCCCCACAAAAATACAAGTCAAACACACACTGTCTTGCACCTGACCCCAAAGCAACAGGTCCCAACAGCCGTGGCTAAAACCATGCACCATATCTGGAGGGATCACTCACAGGGCAGGCAAATATCCCAAGGACAGATCAGCACCCATTTGGAGCCAGCAGGCATCACTCAAAATCAGGCCCAAAACATGCATGTGACACTGGACCTGGCCCTTTGTTTTACAGAAACTAGTCAAGGACAGAGCAGTGAGGGATCTCAGCCAGAATCAGGTCCCTGATCCCCATGGATCAGGCTGTTTGAGGTACCTCACAGACCTTGCCCCTTGCCCTCTGCTAGCAGCATTCTTCTTGGGAGTGGTGCTGGGATGGGGACAGTGCAAGCTGCACATATGAACCCCAGCTACTGATCAACTAATCTGTCAGCATGGTTTCCAGGAACCTCATTTCCTGCTGCCCAGCTGAAAAGCCCATTGATGCAACCCTTTAGGACTTCTGGGACAGAGAGATGACTCAGGGCCACATCACAATGTAAGATCCCAACTTTTGCTACAAGCTGCCTCCAGCTACGTTCCAGGGACATGATTGTACCTTTGGTGCCTCATACACAGGTTATGCTTTCCCAGAAAAGCCAGGGAGATATACAGTAAACAGATTTGATGCTGCAGTGGTCCTACCAGCTGCTGAGAGCAGGAAAATAGCCAGATTCCTATCAGAACAAGAAGTTGCCCTAACTATGAGACATCAATACCTCCATTAGCTGAGGTGCCCCCTTGCAAGCTACTGATGGTGAGTGGAAGAAGTAAAAGCCTTACAAGGAGCAGTGTGGGCACAGCAGTGACCTGACCAGAGCTGGCTTTGGTGCCCACTAACTCCACATAACACACCACCTCTCCTGTCCTGAGTGACCACCATAACAGATGGAGCCCAAGGTCATGGACTAAATTAACTCAGTGGACACTTGGGGCATATTTTACAGGGGTGGTCCATAAACTGGGGAATGATATCTGTGTGTTGTATCAAAGGATGGGTAGAATGGTGGTGGGTAAAGAGAATGTATTGGACAGTGCGAGACATAAGCATGATGGAAGTGGTTTGGAATAAGAATGTACTGGGTTTTGCCATGCTATAATTAATTTTCTTCACAGTGGCTGGTATGGGGCTGTGTTTTGGGTTTGTGCTAAAAACAGTGTTGATAACACAAAGATGTTTTCATTATTGCTCAGCAGTGCTTAAACAATTCCAAGGCCTCTTCTGCTCCTCACCCCACGCCACCAGCAAGGGGAGGGTACATAGCTGGGACAGCTGATCCCAACTGACCCAAGGGATGTTCCATACCATATATAAGATGACAAGGAGCTGGGAGAAGGAGGAAGGGGAGACTTTCACAGTGATGGTGCTTGTCTTCCCACATAACCGTTACACATGATAGAGCCCTGCTTTCCCAGGGATGACTGAACACCTGCCTGCCCACAGGAAGTGGTGATAAATTCCTCATCTTGCTTTGCTTGTGGCTTTTGCTTTACCTACTGAACAGCCTTTATGTCAACCCACAAGTTTTCTCACTTCTACCCTTCTGATTCTCTCCCCTATTCCACCAAGGGAGGTTGAGTGAGCAGCTGCCTGGGGCTGAGCTGCTGACTGGGGTTGCATCACAACATGCTACCCCAGGGCTGGGTATCAACCCGAGTTCCTGCACAGCACGGTCTGTTTAAGGGATTAAGACTCACATTTCGGGATCTTGAAAGTGTGACCTGCTAACACATCTCCCTGCAATGACTATGCTGTCACCTCCCTGGATGAGTCATGCAAGAACAGTGGGCAGGGTCAAGAGGAACGCAAAAAAGGATTTTAATTTCTGTTGATGACATCCCAGCAGCTGAGGAGGTTGTGTGTCTGTCTGACAGCAGGAGGGCAGGCAAGACCAGCTCCATTGCAGAGTGGAACAGTCCCATGCACACAACACTCCCAGACTGACGCACTGAGACACACTCCTCACGTCACAGCACCGAGCTCTGGAAGGAACCACTCCTTCTGCATCCCCAGACACCCTGTGCAGCCTCTTGGAGCCAGGCAGAAGTAGGGACAGTTCAGACAGAAGTGGATTCTGCCCCAACAGCCCTCAAATGCATTTTTAGTCAGCCAGGAGGTGCTGTATCAGTGACCCACTCCTAAAGGCTGCTTCAAAATGAACAGCACCTCAAGTCATGCAGTCCCTGCATAGCTGGAGTCCCTCCTATGTCAGCTGGCAACCCACAGCCAAGCCAGCTGGACACAAGGAGTCCTAGAGAGGGATATTCTGGTTCCCAAGGGTCTTTGCCCCCAAACCATCACCCCAGTGCCAAGTACCACAAAGAGGCTCTATGATGCATTGCACAGAAGAAGATGTACAACCAGACCCTCCATCTGCACTATCCACAATGGACATTCTCACACCCAAAAGCCACCCTTGGAGCATGTTACCTATTAAGTTGTCTTTATATCAACCCACAAACTTTCTCACTTTTACCCTTGCAATTCACTTCCCCCAGGAGACCCATATCCCAGGTCCTGAGGGGATCTATGAGGCACTGCCTTCTGATTGAACTGTCCAGATGCTCTGCTTTGTCCACCACACCCTTCCCCACTGGTATTGCTGACTGGCAGCAGCTGCCACTCAGCTGCTGGCACAGGGCTGGTGCCACAGGGCCATGTGAGGACATGGGAGGCTCAGTAGTCACACTGCTGCATGCACCACAGCAGGAATCCCAGACAAGGCAGCAAAAATCCCAAGAGCCACGGAGCAAGGTGCTCTCCACCAGGAGCAGCACAGCTTTGTGCCAACTCCAATTCTGCTCTGGTCACTGTCACCTGCCTCTGTGACCAGCTGCCTGGATCAGTTAAGGGATATTTCTGTCCCTGCTGCCCGAGGCACGCTTGGGCCTCACCTCTGCGGGACAGCCGAGTGTCTGCGTCTGTGTCCACGAAGAGCTTCATGCGGAAGAGGTCCCGCACCTCCTGGCTGTAGAAGGCCAGAATGCCTTCGAAGAGCACCACGTCGGCAGGGTACACAGTCACCGTCTCCTCTTTCCTGGCAGGGGGAAAGAGAATCAAAACATGCTGGTGGGGTGGGAAACAAAAGAGAGGTGGGGGAAAAACAGCGGTGCTCCTAGGCACTGCTCCAACCCTGGGACATCACTGCTGCACCAGGGGGGTGACCAAGGAGAGGGCAGACCTACCCCACCGCCGTGAAGGGAATCCAAGGCATACGTACGCTTCCTGGAAGGATAAACGGCAGAGCGGGAAGCACACTAGCCCTTCTCCCCCCACCTCAGCCAGCTGCTGCTTGAAGGTGTTATGTGCCAAGCCATAAAGCCCAGGAAAGCCTGTGCATGGAGCTTGACTCAGGGGAACCTGCACAGCCAGTTCTGCTTCCCTGGGAACAAGGCAGTACTTTCCTGATTGCACAGCACTTTTGTGGGAAACAGAGCAGGGTCACACCATCAATGACCAACACAGGCATGCAGAAACAAGCTGAACACATGCAAGGAAAGAGTTACAGGAGCAAGAAATCTCATCCTCCTCCTTTCCTCCCAAAGCCACTGGGGGAAAAGTGCTCAAAGCATCACTGTGGTGCCCTTTAGTGTGACAGCAGCACCAAGCTTGCTGCCTGCCTCCCTCTCCTCCACCCCTGTGGCCTGCCCACAGCTTCTTTTCTTGGTACAAGTGGCACTGCTGAGCTGTTTGAGCCTGGAATCCTTGTTAAAGCTGCAAAGTTTCTGGGGAGAGGAAGTGTGGATGAGGGGGAAAAAAAAGGGGGGTCTTAACCCCCTGCACTGATGCCTGTATGTTGCTGGATGTCACTGCATGGCCATGCAGCTTTCCAGACTCTCAGACTCTGCCTGTATCTGCCTGATCCTCTAACCAAGGGGCTGGAACAGTTAGGATGGAAACTTTTGGCTGGCAGGTTAGGTGCCTAAAAGAAGGCATGAGCGGGGCAGGCGGATTGGGCTGGTTGCTGCACCACAGGGCGTTAGCGGAGGCATGGCAAGGCAGGAGCAGTTGTTAGACCTGGAGTGGGAGACAAAGTCATAGACAGGAATCTGGACCGTCTTCCCTTCTGTGATCTCTTTGAGTGTTTTCACGATCAGCTCGTTGTCAAAGGCATCTGAGGAGAGAGCAAACGTTACCGGAGGCAGCTTCGCAACCTCTCCCACCCACCAGATGCTGAGCTTAGCCCAGCCAGTCACTGGCATCCTGCACTGGGGACAGACAGACACACAGACTTGGGAGGAAAGTCCTGCACCTCCCCATGGGTATAGCAAGGCCCAGCTCTCCCGGAGCCAGGAGTCTTCATGGCTCTGCAGCAGGCTGCAATGCAGCCCACAGGGATCAATACCACCCTTGTACAACAGCACTGACAGCCCAGGCACAGGAAGGCATCTCCTCCAGGGCTCCAGCCCTTGGAGAGACTGGAGCAGTGTTCCAGCCTTGAGCTGCTGGACAGACAGGGCTCTGTTTGCTCAGTGCTCACTGCCTCCAGCCATTGTGCTCATGGGGACGAAGGGACAGTGGCTCTGGAATTTCCCCACCAAGCCTGGAGATGGTTCAAAGAGCCTCTGTTGTAGTAACAGGGCATGGCCCCCTCAAGGGGTTTGCAGAGCAGCTGCAAAGACAGTTCCCTGCTTGAGGGAGGGACATGGAGCTGCTGGCTCCAGGGGGCTGTGCCAGCCCAGATCTCCCTGGCTCTGACCCAGCTGCACCAAACTTTGCAACCTAGTGAAGTTGCAAAGACTTTGCAAGACTTTGCAAGTCTAGTGAAGGGTGTCCCTGCCCATGGCAGGCAGGGTGGAACAAGATGAGCGTTAATGTCCCTTCCAATCCAAACTATTTCATTATTCTATGAAAACAGATGTTGAAACTGGGGAGTACTTTTGCAGGAAGAGGAGCATCTTAAGAGTTTGAGGGTTCACAGCTTGCCCTTTCTCATCCCAGACACTCTACCCAAGGGGCAGTTTCTTTCCCAAGAGAGAAAGAGGCTGTACTGGAGGGGACACAGTTGGCCAACTCAGCCCCATGCAGAGACAGAGCCCCAGTGTGCATGCAGGCTCTTCGCTGGTGGAGCTAGGGGTCCCACTCCAGCCCTCACCCCACACTGTGTGACAGACCATCAGTGCTGTTCTCCATTCACCTGGGTGGTCAAAATTGAACTGGCCTTTGAGTGCTTTGGATTTCTGCTCTGAGGTGAGGACCCGGTAGAAGCTGTCCTGGCTCACAATCACCACCTGCTTCTGGCGGTAGTCCACCTCATTCTGGCCCAGCAGCTGGACGATCTTGGAGCATACTGAGGACTGGGAAAAGAACAGCAAATGGAGCAAGTCAGTGGCAAGTCGTATCTAAGAGGCACAGAGAGGATGTCGCCAAGTAAGATCCACTCCTTGCTGGATGTCCAGCCAACAGCTTGTGGTCCTCTTGAAGGCACAGCCCAGGGAAAAGTTCTCTAGAGGCATCACTGTGGTGTCCTTTAGTGTGACAGCATCACCAAGCTTGTTGCCTGCCTCCCTCTCCTCCACCCCTGTGGCCTGCCCACAGCTTCTTTTCTGGGTACAAGTGGCAGCAGGAAAACAGTCGGCTCTTGCCTGGGTTCAGCCACATGCCCAGGGGCCCCAGCCACTCCAGCCTGCCAGGCAGCTCCCCAGGGAGCAGAGCTGCATGGGGCACTAAGGCTGAGCCTCCTCCTTGGGAGGCAGCCCAATGCCTTGTCTCCCCAAGTCCTGACCCAACCCAGGGACCCCACCACAGCACTGGCAAGGAGAGGAGAGAGGCCTCAAAAGGAGTGCCAACAAAATCCACAATGAAAAGACACCAGGAAGAGAGTTCTGGGACTTTATCAGAGGTCTCTACCACAGCTGCCAGGGCTGGGAGGAGTAGCTGCAAGCATATCCTGGTGCCTCTTGGCACAGCAACCCTAAGTGCACTGCAAAGCCAGTGGCTGGGGAGCCACGTGGCTCTGGCTGCTGGTGCAAGATCCCCATGAGCACAGCTGGCACCAGGACTGGCACCTCTGACCACACGGAGTGGGCTGTGTGAGGGTGTCCAGCATCAACTTTGCTGGCATCACAGAAGGCAAGGTCACACTGGACCCTGCCATTGCAGCACAACTCAGAGCACAGCTTGGGGGACAAATCCCAACGCCTGCTCTAGTCCCTTCTCCTCAGTCACAGGAGTTCTTGGCCACTGTGTAACACAGCAGTGTTAACTGCATCACTGCCTGGCAGCTGGCACTGCCCCAGCCAGCAAGAGCCAAGGTCAGGCTGCCTGGGGAGTGCTCTGCTGCCTGCAGGAGCCCTGTGTGTCCTGCCTGCTCCTGCCCCACAGCATCCACTGTTCAGGGCAAAGAGGGTGCTCCTGGAGCAAAACTGAGCTGCTTCACCTCCACACTGGTTGCAGATGCCCAGCTGAGCCACTTCGGGCCCCAGTCACCACAAATACTCTGCTGAACCCTCTATTCTACAAAGAGAGGCTTGCTTGCCCCAACCTGCCTGTCCCAGCTTGCCAGTGGCTTTTTCCATGCTCCCACCTCCTGGTTGGTTCAACTATCTGCTCCGTACCTGGCTGGCAATCTCCAGCTACAGAGCTGGAAACAGTGCTGGTGAGAGCGAGCAGAGAGGGGAACACACGCCTGGTAGAGAAGGTCTCCCCAGCAGGCAGAAGGAAAGGCTGTTTGCCTGAGAAGCTGGAAGATTTGACGGCATTCCTGTCTCCAGAGACCATCTCTTCCCCTCCAGGCCAGGCTGACCTGACTTGGCTGTGACCGCTGGGCTGTGAGTCAGCCCCAGCCCTGCTGGAGAGCCTCCACACAGCACTGCTGCGGAACGAACTGGCTCGGGCTGCCCAACAGCAGCACAGGCAGCCTGGGACACCACTCCAGGTTTCAGGTCAGGGATGGGGTCTCCCTGAGCATCCCATCTACTTCTCCTGCTTCTCACAGCTGGCAAGGTGTGCTTCCCAACCCACACAAGCAGCCCTGCCCTGCAGCAACCTGCTATCATCCAGAGCAAAGCCCTGCAAGTCAGTGCCAGTCACCTACCCCCTGGCACACACGGGCACAAAGTCGGAGCCCGCTGTTTCCTCTGTTTGCTCACTCCCCATATCCTCCTGCAGGCTGTGTCAGCTGTAGTGCTTATGCAGCCGTATCCCATAGGTTTCACAAAACCAGGGCGTGCACAGTGCCTCTCCTCCACTTTTCCTGCCCGCTCTCTCCCCCAGACACCACTGCCCTCCTATGCAGTGAGGAGAGGCAGCGCAGCAGGGTTTAGCCTTGGCCACAGCTGCCCAGGACACCAAACTTCCCAGGCCCTTTGCCATTAGAAATAAACCACCTTTCAGGACAGCCACACAGCTTCCCAGCCTGTAGATTCACAGGCTTCATGAGGATTTGCACCAGAAACTACTTTCCCCAGTCCAGGGGAATGAACAGGACCTCCTTTACTTTGGATCAGTGAAAATAACACACCAATTGCACTCACTCTCTCCCCCTGGACCTCAGCATATGAATGGGCAATAAAATCATTTGAGAGCATCAAACAGTTCCTGCCAGTCTTTCTTCTGCCTTAGGCATGCTAATCTCTATTTTACTGATCCTGGCAAGCAAAGAAGAGTCTCCACCAGCTCTGAAAATCACCTCTCTCTCCCATGCCCCACAACTCAAGACACCCAATGGTGTGAAAAACCCAAGGAGAAAATATCCCTCAGCAACTGGAGATTGGAACACACCCTCCCTTGGGGTTCCAGGATGAGGATAAGGGCATATCCTAGCTGCATTTGCCATCAGGACTCTAGGATGGACGGTGCCTCTTGCAAAAGCATCCAGACAGATGCTACAGACTCTTCCCTTTTCCATGGTGGGCTTTGGAGAGCTGTCAGAAGTGGTGGAGAAAGATGACTATGAGGACACCCTGCTCTCAGGACCATGCTCAGATTCAGCATACCATACCACCCAGTGAACAGGGATGTTACCTCTGGGCTCTGTGAAGAGGCACACACATCACCTTGGTCCTACAGGTGCGGGCCAGGGCACTGCTCACACATTAATCTTGCATTAAGTGCAGCAGGACAGAGGGACAACAGGGAACAGGGCATGTTCCTCCAATCCCAGAGCTGGGTTCAGCTCGCCTTAAATGGTGCAGCAAACCTCAGCAAGGTCCAAGTGAAGGTTTTTCCTTTTCTCACTATGATTTTTTGATGGAAACAATGGCTCATGAGGGGCATTCTCTGATGCCAGCTGAACACCTCTCACATCTGGACAGGCAGTTTTTCCCCTTGGTTGATAAACACTCCCCATTAAGGAGGAAGAAAACCCAAAAATACATAACTTGGAAATTCCCCTACACAACAGGAACAGAAACTCCTGGCCTCAGGAAGTGTTCCCCCAAATGACTGGCATGTTCCCCTGCTTACACTCTCTTCTCCCAAAGCAGCACAGCATACATACATGACTGTGAAAAATCCACCAATAACTGGAAATGGCCACATCCAGGCTCTGGGCAGGCTGGCAGATGGACAGAAAGACCAAGACTGGAGGAGGACTCCAAAGCACTGTGCCAGGGTGCAATGAGCCTGGATGCAGAGTAACCCGGGGGACGTGCTGACACACACTCAGCACCTACTTAACAGACAACCTGGGCTCAGATTCCCTCCTTTGACAATTCCTATCTGCTTCTCCCAGGGGAGAAGACAGTTGTTTCTTCTCTGAGAAGCCCAGGACTACAAGGAATGACTTGAGGAAGATGACATGATGCTACTGATGAATCCCAACAGTGAAACTCCAGGCTTTGTGTCCCATCCCTAGCTCTGCCCTACATGACATCTCATCTGCAGATGACAGCCATGCCAGGTTTCCTTGGCTCTGCTCAGGCCCTTTTCCATACCCACCTCATCCATGCACACCTCACCATGACCCAAGGTGAACACTTACAGTGATTCAGCCACAGTGCACTCCTGGCAATAGGATGCCTTTCTCAAGCAAAAGCCTGCCCCTCCTCCAGAACTTGGTTTAAACTAAATATAACCAGGACCCAGCAGCCTCCATGGTTGCCAAGCAGACCTTTCCATGTTAACCACAAAAAAAACCAATGCAGGACTTTCCAAGCAGGGAGGGAGGGAGTGAGCCCTGGCCCCTGCCATCGGTAATGACTTCCCACATGGTGCACTGAGGGGAACTTGGCTCCTGGTTTGAGCAAACTGGCTGCAGCCCCCGGAGCTGCACTCCCCCAGGCTTTGTGTTCGAGCTGCTCCCTGGGAAAGCTGTGCCAACCAACCCACACCACACACAGACGGTGGGGGAGGGAGGCATCTGCACAGCACAAGCAGCAAGCTTGGAGATGGTATTGCTGAACAGAAGCAGCTGCAGCTCCCCTTGCAGGACTCGTCCTCTGAACCAAGCACACAAATAGCCAGTGTTCAAAGAAGAAGTGCAGCTTTATTCTGCTGGGAGGGAAGACGCAGAGGGCACCTGGGGGAGAAATCCAGAATATTTTCCCAAAAGGTACACAGAGGAAGAAACTCAGATGGGTGTTCAGAGGCCTACCCTTGACATTTATTTGGAATACATTAATTACCTATTTAATTCATGGCCTCTAGCCAGCTGCTCAGATATTCTTCAGGAGTTGACTAATTCCCCAACATTATTATGCAGATTATCCCACAATCCCTCTTGGGCAGCTCTCATCAGGCATTGAATTATGACTTCAGATGGGTATTAGGGAGAAAGCTGATGGACAGTGCCACAGTCAACCACCGTAAACCACCATGTGAAGGTGCCAGGCAGGACACATAGCTGATGCCTTCAGCCCCAGGTCTGCTGCAGCAGACAGGGCAACATAGGTATCCTGTGGGGGATAAGGCCTGTTTTTGGCTGGCAACAACTCCTAAGCATTGTGCAGGCAGATATGCTAAAACACCCTCATTGGGAGCAGTCTGTCCATCCCCAAGGAGCCTGGCACTGCAGAAGGGTGTCCATGTTCCCACTACCACTGCAGGGAGGACCTCCCATCCTCCCAGGGACTCCAGATGCGACGCCCATCAGGAGTGACTTACCTAGATCAAGTCATTCCAGCCCTTAAGAAACACTGAAAGCTGCCAGACCCCTCAGGAGCAGGTGAAGAGCTGTGCCAGAAGCAAGACCTACCAGGAGAGGCATGTGCTGGGCTCCAATGCAGAAGGAGAAGCACAGTCTCCTGCCACCACTGCAGGCTGCTTGCCCTGAGCCAAGCTGCTGCTCATGAGGACAGTCCTCCTCAGCAGAGGAATGCCCTTGGCCCATGACAAAAGCTAAAGCTGTGAGCAAAGACAGACTGCAGCAGTCACATCCCAGCAGGGAGAGGAGCCCAGAAGTTATCTCCAGGGGCACCACTGCCATAACACCCTTCCTGTAGGACTGGGATGTGAGCAGGCTTGGCAGGGGCTGTTGACGGCTCTGCATCCGCAGCAGCCTGGTTGGGGTGTCCTCATCACATCCTTGAAGATATAAGATAGTCACCAGTTTTGGGATCTAGTAGGGTTTTTTTCCCTAAGACCAAACATCAGGGACCACTGTAATTACTTGTTTCATTTCTCCAGTGTACCCCGTAGCATGGTTCTCTTTCCAGGCATCACAGGGGGCTATTACTCAGTCATATCCCTGAAATCAGGAGCTGTGGTGATGCTTCCCTTCTCTCCAGCAGCACGAGTTACAGATTTTGGTATCTTCCTGAAGGTTATGGTAATTATAGCGCACTAGGAAGTGCTCAGTGGACTGGCGTGACACACAGAACAGATACCAAATTGGAAAGGGTCCCAGAGTATCTATCAAATGTCTGCCACAGTTCATGACCCACGCAATCCTTTCCAGTCCTAAAGGAGCACATCCGTATGGCAACACTGAGACTGGAAACTTGCTATTCTCGTACCAAAAGGCTGGGCCTCCACCCAGAGCTTTCCCAGGCAGGTTCACCATTCTGCCTTTCCCTTTGTGAGCCATAGTCCAAACAGCCTGGGAGTGGGATAGCCAGGTTTCTGTTCACTCCCCCTGGGACACACTGTATGTGATCAGCAATCCCAGGCTGGAGCATAAACAGGCACAAACACAGAGGCTCTAAACACAGATTACGCACAGGGAGGCAAATAAACCCTCTAACACAATCCCTCCCAATCCTCTGGTTTTAGGCACAGGATATTTTTCTCAAGCCCCTGCTGCAAACTCCATAGCCCAGAGCTGGCTGAGCCCACAGGACTATGGTAACCAGGCTCCATAACCAACTCACACATATTCCATCAGTAACAGGAAAGGGCTGACCCATCAAAACATCCTGTGTATCAGTCTGATCGGGGCTGGCACAGAACAACATTCTGCTAGAAAGTTTGATGAGTCTCCAGCACACATTGACACCAGTGTTTAACAAGTCAGACCTTGTGATACAGGGCTCCTGCCAGCCACAGAACAAACGTCACCAGGAAATGGTGCTGAACTGGCACAGGGCTGCTGAAATTCCTGCTAGTCCCCCTGGGTCACTCCCAGGTCTCCCCTGGGCTTCTTTGTCAGCCATCCAGGTGGCCACATGGTGGCAGTGACCCCCAGGCTGCTGTGAGGGACCTCAGCCCTTGCTGGGGTGGGGACTGAGCTGTATCACCAAAGAAACCCCATGCAGAGATGGAACTGCCTCATCCAACTCAGGCCACTGCTTCCCTGGGGACCAACACACTGGCTGGGCAATACCAGCCTTCTTCAGCCTCCTGGCTGGCTCACTCTTCTAGGCAGGCAGCTCAGCCTCAGCTAGCCTTTTTGGTGTTTAAAGCAAAGTGCCTGGTGGAGTAACAGTGAAGAACACACCCAGCTGAACACGGGCTGCAATCTTGGTGCTCTGCAGCCTGGAAACTCTGAGGCTGCATGTTCAAACAGACATTGGTAACTTGATGTACTAACTCAAGACCCAAATGATGCAACCACAGGGCTGCAGTGGCACCCATATTCAGTCCTCACTAGTTTGAGGGATGAACAGCCAACAAAAGCATTCAGCCTCTTAGAAATCTGTCTTTTCTTACAAGCTCCTGTTGGAAGGAAGCAATCAGCACATCACTTCACGTGGGGACAGCAATTAATGCTTCAGCTTGAGCTGAAAGAGCTCTTCCCACCCCTGCAGCCACCCCAGCACCACCAGCAGAGCTGCAAGGTCCAAGCAGCTGAAGAGAGGACACAGGAAGAACTTAAGGAGGTATCCTAACACTTCCTAGCTCAACTCAGTAGTCAGTTCACTGAACTTTCCTCCAGGCCACAGCCTGGCTGCCTGCCTCACATGCTGGAGTCCAGGTAGTCAGGAATCTCTTGAAGGAGGGAAGGAAGAAGCTGTCAGCACCAAGACCAAAGGTGTAAGAGGGAAACAAGAACTTCAGCAGAGCACTTGAAAGTGCATACAAAAAAAATGCTACAACCAGCCATCAGAGTCCCTCTGAGAAAACGAGGCAGTTGCAGTCATCTCCAGCTTTGACTCAGGAGGAGAGGTCTTAACGTCATGTCATCTCCTTCACCCCAGGAAACAGCAGCGAGCTTTGTCCAGACTGCACAGTGCTTGGATTTCAGTGGACAGTGCAAGAAATGTTGCCTCCCAGCAAGCTTTTGTGAAGAGCTGTCCCAACTGAGCTAACTCAAAGCAGGTACAGTGCAGCTGGCACTGCCCTCACAGAGGCTGTGGCATCCCAGCCTGCCCACGACTTGTGCAGCTCCCCAGTTTTACTCCCAACACAGTCCAGATTTCTCTTCAGAGCAAAAAACGAGGAGGGCACTGAGGATTCCACCTCCTATTTGAGTGGCCAAAGTTGTTCAAGCCTCTTTAGTTCACTGGGGAAGAGCACTCAGCCTTTGAGCTCGAGTTTTCATAGATTTGCCTTTAAGGAATACCAGCCAAGCACCCTCCAATCTGTGGGAAGGCCCAGCTGCTTCCAACACCAGCGTCCCCAGGGCACCATGGGACACAAGTCATGGCAAGCTACAAACACGATGCTGTCCTTCCAGAGCCTGACCATGCTGGCGCATCAAAAGGGGGTTGTGGAGCCTTTTTTGCCCCCATCTCAAACTTAAAAGCAGCAGTGGGAGGAGCTGGGGGGGGCCCTTGGAAGGCAAATTCCCTCCCGTTATCTTTGGGCTGGTGTGCTGCCAAAGGGGCGTGTTGTGACAACAACCCTCAATTGGTGTCAAGGCGAGTCGGAGGGATTTGTCACTTTCCCAGGGGGAAAGGTGCCCGCTTCACTTTCCTGCTAGCCCTTTGTTTTCACCCAGAGACAGCACATTGGCACAGTAGTCCCTGGGCTGGATTTTAGCTGCAGGCAAGCCCTTGGCTAAGCACATCAGCCCCACACCACTGCTCTCCCAGAGTGTGCTGTGTCGCCCAGCACAGGGACAGGTGGGGGACAGCCCCTCTGCACCCCTGCCTTGCATCTACACCACACGTGTCTCTGGGGACAAGCCCCAGGTCCTTTTTTCCCTGTTGCTTCTCCTTGTGAAAGCTTTTTTTCTTTTCACCAGCATATTTCTTCCAGTCTTTCCCCACCAACTTTGTAATGTTCTGCAGGATTCCCTTCAGTGGGCAACACTGCCCAGAGGTTTTTAGCAGCCAGCAATCACTGGAGGGGGGCAAAAATCAAAGCTGAGAGACAGGAAAAGCCAGTTAGTAACATCTCCCTTACTAGAAAGAGCCACTTCCCTATTTTTTTTACTAAGGCAGCCTGCTGCTATTAAGCATTTTTCCTTTGAAGTTGAGAGCCACTGTAGCGTATTGTACTGTAATCACTGCTTTTACCTTGTGGGCCTGAGACACGGTGTTCAGAGACATAACAGTTCAGCAGCGCCAGACACGATGTTATTGGGACAACTACAGAGAGGCAGACCCACGCATCAGAGAACAGACAAACCCAGTGTGTTTGAGTCACCAGGAGCTGTGCTGCAGGAACAATCCAGCTTCGGTTCCCACTGGAGAAGATTGCATCCTCCCCTCACCATCTCTCCCCTGTTATAGCTGGATTTTTCCCCCTTGCAGCAGCAACAGCAATCCAAGAATCAATAGGGTACTCAGAGGCACATGCTTAAACACCAGGCTGAGATACAGCAGTTTGGTTGTGCCATCCTTCAAGGGAAAAAAGGGGTCCCTCCTCTAAACATAAAACAGAGATGTAAGGCTCATCCTCCTGTGCCGGCCCACATTCAGTTTCCTTAGCAAGAAATATTTCAAAGGTATGGCTACTTCCAAATGTATTCATGCTCTCTGAAAACGGAGGTGGAACGTGCCGCCCTGCATAGAAAGGCTGATGAGCTGTGGAGCTGGTTTTACTGCTCTTAAATAAGACAAAAAAAAGTAATTTTCTTTCCATATTGGGCGAGAAAGCGACCTAGCTCAGGTTACACAAATAAAATAAACCCTACAGTGTGAAATAACTCAGATGAAATGCTAAGAAGCCCTGCGCTGCTGTTTGGGTGTAGCAGCCTCCCGGGAACACCCGCATTGCCCCGGCGGGGACGCTGCCCCGGCCCCGCAGCCCTCGCCCCGCTCTGCTCCCACCTGCGCTGCCAAGGGCCAGCCCCTCCCGGCACAGCAGCCAGGAGGTCGTTCTGCCGCTGTGAGTCAGCATTTGCTGCAGAATCCCCGCTCCCGCTACCCCAAAGTTGGGCAGGGAAGGGCACCCCCAGGCACGACCGACACCATTGAAAAAAATTATAATGAAAAAAAAAAACAACAAGTTAAAGAATTGCATTGCCCCTGTGAGGCGTGCAACCTTGGGGGACCAGACCCAGGTGAAGGGGGACGGGGAAACGCTGACCACAGCCACAGGCGGGAGGATTCTGCAGGGGGATGCCGCCTCCCCCACGGCTGAGCTGGGGCCACCCTCACCTCGCACGGCCCCGAGCTCGGCTCGCTGCCCCCTCCGGCCGGACCCTCTCCCCAGTGAGGCGGAGGGGCGCAGGGTCCCGGCCGGGAAGAAGCGGGTAAATCCCTTACCCACCCCGCACCCTCCATCCACGTGTCCGCGGCGCTCCGGCCGCCGCCCGGGCAGAGGCCTCGGCGGCCGCGCTCCCTCCGCCGGCTCGTCCTTGCCCAGGCAGCCGGCGAGCCCACGCGGCTCCATTCACATCCTCATCCCCACCTCCATCCCCGTGCCCACCCGCGGCCCCGCATCCCCAGGCCGGCCGGCGCGGCGGGGCCGCGGGGAGCGCACGTGGCGGGGCGGCCGCTCGGACCCGCCGCGCTGCCATGTGGCCGGCGCAGGGGGTGCTGCACTGCGGGGCTGTCCCGGCCCCCGCGGGGCTCCCCCGCCAGCCCTCCGCACCTTGCCGCTGGCCGTGCCGCCGCTGACCCCGATGAGGAAGGGCTCGCCGCCGCTAGGCTGCCCCTGCTCCTCCAGCCGCTGCTCGCTGTCCCCCGCCATCCTCCCCTGCTCGCCGCCGCGCCTCCTCCGCCTTCGCTCGCCGTGCGGGGCTGGATTTATCTGATGAGTCAAGGGCCTTCCTCCCCGCCTGGTTCACATCCCCGGCGCTGCGGCTCCCTGCCAGGTGCCTGCCGCAGCTGCACATGCTCCGGCCCAGCCCGCCGGCGGGCGGCACTGCGGCCGCACGGGCCCGCACCGCGCCGCGCCCTCCCCGCCCCCGGACAAAGGCGATGCGGCCGCACCGCGCGCCAGACCCTGCTCTATGTCCCACCCGCTCCCTTTGCCTCTGTGACCACTCGCCATCATCCCAGGGAGCGCTGCGAGCACACCGCGGTGGTCCCCATCAGAACCTCCATTGTATGTCCCCCATGCTGGCCGAAAAGGCCAAGGGCATCCTGGCTTCTGTCAGCAATGGTGTGGCCAGCGGGAACAGGGCAGTGACCGTCCCCCTGAACCGGGCACTGCTGAGGCACCTTGAATCAGTTTTGGGTCAGTCACGACAAGAAAGACATTGAGGTACTGGAACTAGTCCAGGGAAGGGTTTGGAGCACAAGTCTGATGAGCAGCTGGGGGGCTCAGCCTGGAGAAAAGGAGGCTCAGAGGGACCTTGTTGCTCTAAAACTCCCTGAAAGGAGCATCTGGTCAGATAGGGGTTGGCCTTTTCCCCCAGGTAACAAGCGATAAAACAAGAGGAATTAGCCTCAAGTTGTTCTGGGGGTCGGTTCAGATTGAATATTTGGAAAGATTTTTTCACCAAAGCATGGCTGCGCACTGGAACAGACTGCCCAGGGAAACAGTGGAATCACCATCCCTGGAAGTGTTCAAGAACTGTACAGATGTGGCATTGGGGGATACAGTTAAGTGGTGAACACAGCAGTGCTGGGTTAAGAGTTGGACCCAATGATCTTAGAGGTCTTTTCTAGCCTTAAGGATCCTGTGATTCTCCCACCCCACCTGGGCCCTGGTCCTGTGAGCACTTAGAAATGCTTATTAATGACCCGAAACGAGGAATAAAAATTATGCATACGTCTTTGTCAAATGGGACTGGGATGAGCTGTGAGTGCTCTGGAGGCCAGGATTCAAAGTCAAAATGCTCCCCACAAAATGGAAAAAGGCTTGGCAAAATACAGGGCACAAGTCCATGCAGACAAGTAGGAAGTAACAGTACTTAGACAGGGATAATGATCCGGTAAAATGTGAGATAGGAACCTACTGGCTATGCAGGACTTTCACAGATAAAGATCTAGAATACGTGGATCAAAGAGTCAATTCATGGTGCTGTGAAAAAGGCAAACATGTACCATGTTTTGAGAAAGGTGAGGCCTGATGGAGAGATTGCCGGGGGTCTGGCTTTGCAGGAGGACTGCAGGAACCATCCATGTTTAGTTTGGGGAAGGTCTCTGCAGGGCTGTAAGGCTGCAGGGACATGATAACCATTTCCAAACACATAAAAGGCTTCCACAAACAGGAAGGGAATACCTTTATCTTGCCCAAGGGGATTAGAACAAAATGTTGCCAGCTCAACACTGTAAGAAGGGCAATTCAGGATAGTCATTCAGGGACATTTGCTAAGTGTGAGAATGGTTAAATCCCAGAACATGTTTAGGGAAAGTAAGAACTCTCTACCACAGAGGATTTAGAAAAAAAAAAAGCTCTAGGCAAGCTTCAGTGTGGAAAGTTATTAGAGCTGATCCTGCAGCGAGGCAGGAGATGGCCCAAGAATGCCCCAAGGTTCCTCCCAGTGCTGCTCACAGGATCAGAACTTTCATTTAGGTTTTTAACTTTACACTTCAATTGAGTGAAACAGGTGTGGAAATCTTTGCCAGACAGGTCCCACATCCCAGCCTTCATCACGCAGGATATGAGAGAGGATCTCCTAGGAAGACATGGCCCCTCTCTGCCCACCACTGCGAGTTCCTCTCCAACAGTGCCCTGCAGACTGTGGCTTGTGCCATGGGAGTATGGCACTGCCGGCCACTGCCGAGGGAGGAAGTGCTATATGTGGATGAGAACTTCCTGCAAGGATGAGCTCCAGTGGATTCCCATGGCTCCATGCCAGTTTCCAAGCACTGAACATGGGCACAGCTCCTGCACACACCACTGGGCAGTGGCAGTTATTCACAGCTCTTTTTCTTACCCCTGCACTGACACAGCTGTGTCTGAACGGCAAAACCCCCTCAGAACAGTGAGACCTCCAGGTTCTTTGGTCCTCCTTGTGTCTGTACTCACTGCTGCCCTGCTTGGGGACAGACCAAACCCTCTGCTGTGCTGCAGCTGTCTCAAGCTGTGCTGTCCATCCCAAGCATCTCTGTAGCATGCCTGTTGTGGCATTTAACCTCCAGGTCCCCTTATTGCTCGACATGTGGCAGAAGCAGAATGAGTAAATACCTCTTGGTGGGCCCTGGAGGGGCACAAGCTAAGGATATCCAAGGCTTATATATATGGAACACAAGAAGGACTTGCAATGGCTCTTTCAAAACCAGGCCAGGACCATAAACTGGAAGGGAATCAAATCCAAGTCCCAGTTACTTTTGGATGGCACCTTTCTTCAAAACTGAGAATTTTACACACTCTTTTCCTACTGCTAGTCACTGATACACTGTGCAAAGCAACTGAATCTTTTGTTCAGTTTAAGTCTGGAGAGTTCAGTACATGAACTCTACTCAGACGTGTGCCTCTCTAATCTGGTTTCAAGGTTACCTCCATAAATATTACCTCTGCTGTATCTAGAATGTTTATAGACTGTGCTGGCCCTTAACTCATGTGTCCAGAACTGTGTATTATGCCAATACTTTTCTTTTTCTTGTATCCTAGGCTGTTACATCGAATCGAACTGCACCAAACTCTCGTCTGTCCTTTACAAGTTGATCAAAACACAGAATGCTGTTTTAAAAAGGAAATGCCATTGAGAGTAATATGCTGCCTGTTTGATAAAACTCTGCTGATAAGGATCCTGGTGTGATTCAGAATGACAGGATGAAATTACAAAGAGACTGTGTCACCTGTACCTCCAGTTCAAAGCGCGGCACTAGAGAGGAAAGAAGTTCATGTCACTGTCTCCTCCTGGCCTGGCTCTGCCAAAACACAACGTACAGTATCAATAACTGATACTGTGTGAATCATTTGACACAGCACAATGAGAAACTATTTAAAAATACGTTTTCCATTGATGTTGATACATCTCCCAGCCCAGAAAGCCAGGGAGGTCTAAAGAGACAGAGGGTGGAGGATGGCATACAGCAAAGGGAAGTGCATGAGGTGGCACACAGGAGGGCACAAAATACTAGAGAATCACAGAATGGCCTGTGTTGGAAGAGACCTTAAAGCTCGTATCATTCCACTCCTTGCCATGGGCAGGAACACCTTCGTAGAATCACAGAATCATAGAATGGATTGGGTTGGAAAAGACCTCCGAGATCATCAAGTCCAACCCTTGGGCCAACTCCAGTCCCTTTACCAGATCATGGCACTCAGTGCCACGGCCAAGCTCAGTTTAAAAACCTCCAGGGATGAGGAATCCACCCCCTCTCTGGGCAGCCCATTCCAATGGCTGATTACTCTCTCTGGAAAGAATTTTTTTCTGATCTGCCACTTCAATTTCCCCTGGCAGAGCTTGAGCCCGTGCCCCCTTGTCCTATTGCTGAGTGCCTGGGAGAAGAGACCAACCTCCACCTGGCTAGAATTTCCCTTCCACTAGACCAGGTTTCTCCAAGCCCCACCCAACCTGGCCTTGAACACTTCCAGGGAAGGGGCATCCACAACTTCTTTGGGCAGCACATTCCAGTGCCTCATCACCTTCACAGTGAAGAATTTCTTCTGTATATTACAAGTCCTGACACATCATCAGCCGTCAAAGTCTTCCCACTGCTCACCCTAAACTGAACTATCTGTCCTTAATTTCATCCCCATCTCCCTGATGGCTCTGAGTCCCACTGGACTCCCATTGCTGAGATTCAGTTCTCAGTTCTCCCGTGATGCTGTAGAAAGCTCACTGTGCCCAGGGACAGCACCGGGACTTTCCTTGGGTGTTTATCTATAGCTTTCAGTGACTGACTCACTGGCAGCCACCTGCACACGTGTGGCTCTCGTGTTTCCTCATGTTCATGTCACCAGACTCCAGAGAGGTTGTTTGCTGTCTAACCTCATGCTCTCACTTATTGCCTGCACTGTCTTCTCTGAACTAGTTTCTTACCCTCTTTTTGAATGGAGGGTTTCATTTAAGGCTTTTTACCTTCCCTGTTTTTCACTCGTGTAATCCCACAGCGCATCATTGTCACTGACAGCAAATTCCTCTGTTACATAAGGATAGGCACAAACCTGCCCTTCCCTGCCTGCCCTGTTTCCTTTTCTGTATTTCTGCTTTCTAGGTCTCCTCACCCCATTAGAACCCATGGATTTGGTCTAGTTCTGCTGCTCCAGGTGAGATTGCTGGAACCTCAATAAAAGTCAATTAGTCTCTCTGCCAAATCCTCGCCGTTACTGCACTGTCCTCGTTAAAATGTTCTTCTTAGTCTCATCCTAGCCATGAATATTTTATGCACACAGAGCAATGGAAGATTTAATTCCCTGCTTCCAGCCCTGTGAATCAGGGAATTCTGTACTCCCCTGCTGGCTGTGCAAGGAGTGTGTGGGGCAGCAACAGCCCCTGGTAAAGGGCAGGCAACAATATTCCCAAGTATTTGATCACAAAGAATGCCTCCTGGTGGGATGCACTAACAGGATATTCATAGACTCATAGGATGGTTTGGGATTGAAGAAACTAATTAAACATCACCTTGTCCAACCCCTGCCATGGGCAGGGACACCTTCCCCTAAACCAGGTTGCTCCGAAGCCCATCCAACCTGGCCTTGGACACTTCCATTCATGCCACTGGCAAATTAACCCAGAGCAGACTTTTAGAAACCAGGAAGGCAATTCCAAGCTAAACTCTCCGAGGGGTACGTGGAACAAAAGCAAACCTTGTGCATCCTCCCCCCGGGTGGCTTCAGGCACCACATCCCAGCAGGGCGCAGGAAGGGCAGTGCTGCGACTTCACAGTCCCAGCCTGCACCAGGGGACGCTGAGGTTGGACATTAGGAGGGACTTCTTCACAGAAACGGCGATTAGACATTGAAAGGGTATGCCCGGGGAGGCAGCGGAATCACCCTCTCCAGAGGCGTTTAAGCTCAGACTGGGCATAGACTAGTTGACAAGCTGGTGTTGGGTCACAGGATGGACTCGATGGTCTCGGCGGTCTTTTCCAACCAAACTGATTCTGCGATGCTGTAAACCCCGCGGGACTCGGGGATGCCGAAGCAGCAGCACAAGCACACCCAGCCCCACCGCCATCACCAGGGCGCTCTCTCAGTCCCGCCGAGGGCGCGGCCCCGAGGCGATTGACAGCCGCCTCGCCCAATGAGACAGCGTCAGTCGCGATTGACAGCTGTCTCGCCCAATCAAACAGCGCCAGCCGCGCTTTCCCCGTCCCCTGCCCGCCCCGCCGCGTCTCTCCCAGCCGACCCCGCCAGCCGGAAAGGGTGGACGGTCACTTCCGGTAGTTGCTAAGCAACGGGGAGAGTCAGCTTCCGGGTGTCTGGTCCACTTCCGGGTACGCGGCGGCATTGCTGAGGCGGGGGCACCATCATGAGCACCATGTTCGCCGATACCCTCCTCATCGTGTTCATCTCCGTCTGCACCGCGCTGCTGGCCGAGGGTGAGCCGCGGGGGCGGGCGGCGGCTGCCCGAGCGCCGCGAGGGAGGGAGCGGCACTGGGGGCTCTGGGTCCCAGTGAGTTAGGCCACCTGGACCTCACGGGCACCCCGGAGGGCAGCGGCGAATAAACCGCGGGCAGCACCGAGTGTGGTGCAGAGGAACTGGGTTTGTGCCCTCTAGAAGGAGGGGGGAAGATGGAGGAGGATATGGTCGTTTTCCACCGTAGCTGTTGTGGGAAGGATGTGAAGAAATTGCCTGAACTTTCAACGATGGTGGCTTAGGCTGCTTGAAAAGGATTTTTATTTTTAAGTGAATGAAATAGGTGCAGCTTTTAAAGGATGGGTCGGCTAGATGCTTTTTGGGAGTAATCACAAGTCAGAGGCACTGAGCTGTATCCCTGAATCCCCTTTATCCTCTCTGCCCCCAAACCTTCATCCCAGAGCTGCAAGTCATAGAATCTATTGGGTTGGAAAAGACCTCCGAGATCATCAAGTCCAACCCTTGGTCCAACTCCAGTCCCTTTACCACATCATGGCACTCAGTGCCACGGCCAAGCTCACCTTAAAAACCTCCAGGGATGGGGAATCCACCCCCTCTCTGGGCAGCCCATTCCAATGCCTGAGCACTCTCTCTGAAAAGAAGTTTTTTCTGATTTGCGACTTCAATTTCCCCTGGCAGAGCTTGAGCCCGTGCCCCCTTGTCCTATTGCTGAGTGCCTGGGAGAAGAGACCAACCCCCACCTGGCCAGAACTTCCCTTCAGGTAGTTCTAGACAGTGCTGAGGTCACCATCTTTGTGCATCCAAGGGAAGGTCCCTGGAGGAATATGACACTTGCCTTCTGGGCCACCTCCTGATATTTGGAGTCACTTTGTGTTCAGAGCCTTTGCCTTTCACAGCACAAACCTGTGTGGACCTTGGAAGTGTTTGCCGGGTTCCCTTCCCTGCAGCTGCTGATTCCAGGGATTCCTAATATCAAGACAAAGCCAAAAGGAAAAGAGCCAAAAGAAAAAGGGCCAAAAGCTTTTTCTAGGGGCTGACATTGACCTGCTCACAACCCAGTGGTCCTGCACTTGTGACACCACTTGTTTTTAAGTGCAAGGATTTAGACTGCAGAAGCTCTTGAGGTCTCTTCTACCCTAATATCTTAATTTGCCTTTTCAAAATGTGGTGCTACTGATGGACAGGTCCTGGTAGGAGCAGGAATTATTCCTCAGGCCTTAATTAGGTGTTGTGAAAACGCAGAACAGAAAGATGTTCATTATCTTAATCAACCTTTGATGTTTAAGATGTCCAACAGTTAGTAAATATGAACATGAAAGAACTGAAGCTGGTCTCTTCTGAAGACATTTACTTGATTTTATATATAAAATTAAAAATTAATTGTTTTTTAGTTCTATGTATAGTTTATTTGATTGGGTTTTTTAATAGTCCCATTTTACATGGAACATGAAAAGAGGATTTGAAGGAAAGGGATGCTACAACTTGCTGGTGCTTTGTGCTGCCTTGGCTGTGCTGTAACATGGTTTTGTAGACAAACTTTGATTTCTGTGTGTGTATTTGCTCACTTGTCTCAGTGCTGTTGCAGGAGGTCTTTACTTGCTGAGTGTTTGTTTCAGGTATCACTTGGGTGCTGGTTTACCGGACAGACAAATACAAGAGATTAAAGGCTGAAGTGGAAAAGCAGAGCAAGAAATGTAAGTACGCTTGGGACATCAGAGAACGTGTCCTGCTGCCCCTGCCAGCTCCTGCTCCAGCAGGTGCCACATTGGGGAATGTCTGCTCTGAGAAATTGCTGCATGTTGGACTTCACAGAAACCAAATCCTACAAGTTACATAAATTTGTAGTGAGAGGACTTCTCTCTGTCCTTAATTCTTGTCTTTTGCTGGAGGCAGCTCAGCACAAAGACCTCTTACCTTGTCTGAATTGCCCTTCCTGTTACTGGAGCACAGAAGGGAGTGAAAGGTTGGTACTGGCATCTTTTTATTTTTTTCTGAACAGGACTAGCTGATGTCTGAAATAAATGCCTGCAATATGTTCAAAGATGCTGTTTGTGCCTTGGAAGGGTGAAAAGGTGAATTTGAGGTCTGTTGTAAGAAAGTTCTAGGGTTGAATAATGAATAATGTGAGAGGAAAGCATTATATGTGAAGATTAAAAGTGGTGATTAATGGTGGGAGGTGAGTAAAGACAAAGTCATCGTAGAAAGGTTTGAGCTTTCAGCTGATGTAAAAATAAATCATACTCATGTAAACTGAAAACTAATAGAATGAATTAGGGAAATAAGTCTCAGGTTCATTCCATAGAGAGGAGATTGGAGAGGCCTGGGAGGGGCTGAGCAAAGGATGAGGGAGGAAGGAGAAAGGGAGCTGAGGGTGAGCAGTCAGATGTGCATTGGATATTAAGAGGAATGGTAAAGAAGAGGAGCTGAGCATGGAGTGTTTCTATTGGAAGCCAAGGAGTAGAGAAGAAATTCATCTGACCTTTCACACTCAACTAGGTACACCCTACACAGGTTACAGCAGAAAGAGACACTGCAGGACAACTGGAGCCAGCATAGAACTGGTTTTACCTTAAAAATATTTCATTGTGGTGTCAGTGCTCCTGGTGCATGAGAGAACAATATTATCACATGTTGCTCTTGCCAGTCCAGCTCATTCCAGTCTTCCCCTGGGCAAAATAAACTGAGGAGTTCAAGTACAGTCATGCTTGTGTCACAGCTCCTGGGTTAGGGGCTTTTGTCACCGCAGCAGATGGTGATTGCATCTCTGCCTGCCTCCCTTTAATCCCACTTGTCCTATGTGTAGAATGGAATTAGCCCCAAAGGAGCAAGTTAGAGAAGTGGTTGAAACCCAGCTGAAAACGTAGTGTCCTTGTGTGTTTGTGCTGTTAAATTTCGAGAGCAGTTAGCAGGGCTTAATCTCTGGGTCTTAATGATCACTTTAAGGGCTTTTGTTTTCAGAGCTCTCCTGGTATCTAGGCTATCATCTATGAAAGGGAAGATGCTGAGGTTCCTGCATCTCAGTTAGTTTCTGATCTCCTTGTTTGATTCCCCACCCCCAACAAAAAAAGGTAAAGCTAAATATGGAGTTACTAAAAATTCAGCTTTGCTTTTTTTTTTCCCTTCCCCTCCTGTGCTGAGGAAAGCTGGCTGACCTGATGGCTTACAACTTGCTAAGTGGACTACTTGAGCCACACCTTTCAGCTGTTATCTAACACATCTGAAACAGGAAAAAACACATTTGAGATCTTTAAGCTCTCCCCTGAGAGTCCTAGTGATCCTTAGGATTTACAAAAACAAAGGGGCCAAGTAATGTGCTTAAGCAGACATTGTTACTCCTCAGTTTCATCTCTTCCTGTGCTCTGCTTCCTAGGGAGAGGCACAGTTTTCCGAGGCTGCTGCAGAGATTGTAGTAAGTGTTCTGAGTAAATGTAGAGGGAAATGTGCAAGGCTGAAGGCTATCCCTGGAATTCCTGCTGTGTTGTCCTGTATGTTCCCATGGACAGGCTGCAGAGACTGCCTGACAGCTGTTTGTTCTGCTTGAACCATAAGGGGATTGGGGCTTTTCCTTTGGGTTGGCACAAGGCTGTCTATAGTTTAGAGCTGGAGGCCATGGGGTTATGTGGATGGGAGTAGGAGTGGACTGGTCAGGTTTTCTCAGCTGGGTTTGGCATAAGGAAAGTTATGGAGAGAGCATTTTGTGAGCATTGGGTGCTTTGTGTCATCTGCCACCTCTTTCCAGTATTCCCTAGGGGTCCAAGCTCCCCGTTTTTCCCCTTGTGCTAACCTGTCCTTCAGAGACAGGCTTGTTCTTAGGAAAAAGCAGTTCTGTCTCACTGCATTGCCATGGAAGAGATGATGTCCTGGTAACTTCTCTGGGCCAGTGTTGTTTTCTTGGCAGTTGTGACTGACTCACAGGCATTGTGGGAGGCAGCACAACAAATCCTTGTGTGGCTTGCAAGGCTAGTGTCTTCATTTCTTCTGTGCTTTGAAATCAGGGCTAGAAGGTCTGTGCTGAGCTGGTACTTCATATAGGGGGACAGTTCTAGTGCTCAGGTATCTGAGCTAACAATGAGCCAAGTCTCTTTGTTGGTAGAGTAGATATCATAGAATCATAGAATGGATTGGGCTGGAAAAGACCTCTGAGATCATCAAGTCCAACCCTTGGTCCAAATCCAGTCCCTTTACCACGTCATGGCACTCAGTGCCACGGCCAATCTCAGTTTAAAAACCTCCAGGGATGGGGAGTCCAACCCCTCTCTGGGCAGCCCATTCCAATGCCTGAGCACTCTCTCTGCAAAGAATTTTTTTCTGATTTGCAACTTCAATTTCCCCTGGCAGAGCTTGAGCCCGTGCCCCCTTGTCCTGTTGCTGACTGCCTGGTATATGCAGTTTACATAGATACATAGAATAAAAAAGGGCTGCTACCTGTTGTTGAACCGTGGTCATACTTTATCATCCTCTCCTTGTAGTACTTCTGTTATAGTTCCTAAATTAAAATGCTTCTTATTTCCTGGAAAGCCATTCTTTCTGTCAGCAGAAGAACATTTGCAGATGAGCAGCACTTTGACCATGTTACAAGGTCACTATGCTGGTTCTGTGTTAGCCTTGCTTGCTGCAGGGGTAGTTGAATACAGATGCTTGGTGAGTGTCTTTGGGATTTTATACCTTTGAGCTTAGGCTTCTACTTTAAAATATTGCAGATGCTTCAGTACTAATTAGTGGGAGAATGGAGAGGCTGTGGCCGAGTGCTTGGACAGCATTTCCCCTGAGAATGCCTGTGGAGAAGGGATGTGTGAGAGCACAGGCTTTCCTGTGTTCTGCCTCCCACTGCAGATAATTGTGAGCAGAGCTTGCCACAAAGCTCTTTTCATTGCCCTTGCTGAATCAAAAGTACTGTCTAGTACTAATGACAAATCAGCAAGGGTTACTTGAGCCAAAAGTGTCCCCAGACTGCTCAGTCTACAGTGTAATGGGCTCTTGACAGAGCTCAATATTAACCCTTTAAATATGTTGTTATCCAGATTTTGAATTTTTTAATTATCATTTTTAATTGATTCGTGTTATCATCCGTGATAGTTTTGGATTCTGAGTATGTTCTTAGTCATACCTGGGTGCTTTGTGCCCCTCTTCTCTGTAGGAATAAAATGTTTTGTTTGGTGTGTGGAAAAGCAGTGATGGTGTTCCTGTGCAGAAATGATGAAATATCTTTTCATTTGGCAGTGGAAAAGAAGAAGGAAACGATAACTGAATCAGCAGGACGACAGCAGAAAAAGAAGATAGGTAAGACTGGTGCCTCAGGAATGGGGGAAAGCTGAGAAACTTATGGAAGTGATGATCCTTTCCTTCCTTTCAAAACTATCTGTTCATTTGCCTTGCTCTTCCAAGGCAGAAGCCATCCAGCCTCCTGATGGTGTTGGTTACATGGGCAGATCACTGAGAGGAGCAGCACCTCTTGCTGAACTCAGTAACATTCTCTCTCATTTTAGCCATGATTGTTACTAATTTCTGTTGTCAAAGCTCTTTGCAATGCACTGGCAACTTTCAATAGCTTTAGGATTCTTTGATTGTAATTTTTAAATCTTTTCCTCATTTGAACACTTCAGAGCTGAAGGTGTTTATGTTGACTGTAACTGTGCTTAGATTTATTTCAAGCTTGATAAACTAGTTTTGCTCAATTTTAGGCAGTGATTTATTTTTTCATTCTTTTTCATTGTCAATAAGCTGAAGTTTTTCTGGGTAAAGGTAACTCTTTAAGTACTGAACTAAGCAGTAACAAGGTAAATGGATGTTTAAGGGATGTGAACTTTAGGAAGTTCTATTATCTTCAGGACTTGCAACGTGCAGCAAAGCTCAGTTAAGTGATTACAGAAATCATGGCAGGAACACTTCTGAGAGCTCCTGGGAGTTGGTTTCCTCATTCCTCTGTAACTCCAGGTAGCTGGATTAGTCATTTGATCTGTACAAAGCTTGGGAATTATAAACACATCTTCAAACAGTTCTTCCTAGGTAGAAAACCTGTTATCGTTAGATTCCTGAAGGGACAGGAGCCAAAATGCTTCCTCTGGTGCATTTTCAGTTCTTAATCTTGAATAATCCCTGTGTGGGATGAACTCTGCTTGGTGGACAAGGCAGCTTTGAAAGTGGCCCTATGTAACAACTGCACATAATATTAAAAAATGTGACAGTGACTTTTTTGCAGGGCACCATCCAAGCTGTGTTCCTGGCAGACAGTATTTTACTTGTGCTTGGACTGAACTAATAAACAGTAGAATCTGAGGAATTCAGATGCTCCACCAATTTTTTTATACACTGAAATAATCTTGTTTTGCAGATGAAAAACAAAGCACAAAGGGACTAAGATCAGAACTTAGGAAGTGACCACTGATTTTGTTTGCTCTGATGCTTGCTGGCCAAGCCTAAGATACTGAGACTGATTTTTTTTTAATTATTTTTCCAATGCTGTGTAACTTCAGTGTCTCATTTGTTTTCAGGCAAAGCCAAATTCTTGATGTTTCTGAAAAATCAGGCCTTAATGTCAAGCTGGACTTCCAGAAAATGACTCACGGCTGTTAACTGCTCCTGATCTCTATAACTCTACTGGATGTCAAAGCATTCTGCAAGATATGGCATTGTTGTACCAGCAAGTTTACTTGTGCTGGAGTTCCTCTAAATTCTACCATTTTAGTTAACAAAAAATAAATATTGGCTGAGGCTTTATGGTTAAGTAGCAGCTGTGGTGCAGACCTGCCTCAGTTGCCATCTGTTCCGTGCACAGAATAAGAGAGGAGGTGTGGGGATGATATTTCTTGGTTTCATAAGGGGTGAATCATGCATGTGCACAAGGAGGTAGGGTGAAAGTTGCAGAAGGCTTAATTTGGTGCTTGTGAAACTTTGGTTCAATTTACACTTAAAAAATTCAGTCACATTCTGTCTTAATCACCTTTGACACTGCTGAAACACGACACCTTTAACATCGTGGTGTAGCTTTTTGTCACTTCATCTTAAGAAATCAATTTGTGAGCTTAAACTTTGCTACTGCTTTCTGTGTCCATGAAGGAAAATGACATTACCAGGAATCCACATGAGTGCTGGATGAACAGCAAAACTGAAAGAAAGCAAAAACACCCACAATGCTGGCAAATCTGGATCCTCATGGTTTGTGTCCCAATGAGCAAAATAAGATTTTGGACTCTGGGGGGTTGCTTGTTGCCCCAGTCCTCTTTCTCTGTGCTATTACCCAGCTGTACCACAAAGAACAGGCTATCATGTATGACTTGGGTAGGAATAGGCTATTCATGTGAGGTGGTGGGACATCCAGAGTTTGTTTGGAATTTGTAGAAATAGGTGAGAGACAGGGGGATCAGGGCTGTGTACTTTTCACTGTGTAACCTTTAGCCTACCTAAAAAGATGGTTAGTTGTGTAGCAGAGGGGAAAAAACAAGTATTTGTGCCAAATGTGATTCCTGAAGAACTGGCCTGAGGTTGCTGAAATGTCCCAGAACAAAACTCTCCACCTGGGTCAGGAAGCAGGTGTCTGGAAAGTTCCTGCCAGAGTGGATGGTTTGTAGCTAGGAGTGGTTGAAAACAGCTAAGAGGATTCTAAGAAATTGGGTAGGGGTGTTGCTATTGCTTTTTGTAACACTTACTGTGAGTCCCTGTGCTTATAGAGAGAATTATGGAGCTTCTGTGTTGTAAGCCTCTTGTACTGAAACTTGAGTGGAATCCCTGGAAACTCGCATGCTGGATAGCCCTTGACAGTTCTTCTGCATCTCCAAATCTTCACTCATGCTGTTCTTTGGATATTATTTCTCCATGCACATCTTTACTTTAGCTGGGTGTTGCTTCCAAGCCCTGGCTGCCTCTCTGGATCCTCAGTCTGAGAGGAGCACAAGGGAACAAGGGACAAGAAAGGTGACAGGTAGTGGATAATGCTTGAGGCTAGAGCAGTGCCCCAGTCAGGGCATGGAAAATGCCCTCTCAGATCTCTGAGTATCTTTGAAGTTTGTGGTGAATTAAGGACAGACTAAATTTCCAAAACAGTATTTTAAAGTATTTTCTGTAAAGCACAGTAATACACACATTACTGAATTTCATGTAGGAAATCTCTTTCATCTGAGAATCTCCTAGATGTGACAAAGGTCCCAAATTCATTACTGAGACCAGTAGGATGATGATGTTGCTGAGGTGCAGCTCCCAGCTCCGTGTATGGTTTTGAAGTCCCTCCAAAATGAAATCTTCACTTATACAACATATTTACAGTGGTGTGCAGCAAACTGAAACTGCTTTCTTTGGGAACTGGGATATAGGGGCAGTGTCTCTGTTTTCTGGCAACAGTGTTCATGCTACTGTGTTAGTTGGTTGAGTTAGCAAATCTGACATTCGGTGCATTTCTTTCAAAAGTGCTGAATGTGTGATTCCAGCCACCTCCTCTTTTTGTGCCAGCCTTGCTGCATGTTGCTGTGGTGGAGAAATGGTTGGCAATGTACAGTTTTTCACTTTCTACTGTCTGCCAGAGAGCACTGGAGTTGATTTTGGAAGTGTTATTTGTTTGCACAGCCAGAAAGGTTAAGTCTTCCTGGAAATGAAAACACTGTGGTTTCTAGGTTGACAGAACTGATTATAACTGTTGTTTTTGTCTTTGCAGAGAGACAAGAAGAGAAGCTGAAGAATAACAACAGGGACTTATCAATGGTATGAAAATTAAAGCCAGTTCCAAACTGTTAAAGATTTCAGTCAGTTTTCCAGCAGAAGGACTTTGTTCCATTGGCAGACATAGCTTCTTTTCCTCCTGAAAGGTCCTTCTGGATTTTCTGTAATAGCTACAGATTTTAGTTCGAGCCACAGAGTTCTCCAGAATTTACTGCCTCATCTCATGCCAAACCTTAGCCATTTTCAGCTTTATAAGTTTCCATGATGTTTTCAAAGTAGAATTAATTTGTCTGACTTCCTGTGACTTCAGTCATTGTAATGATCCCCTGCTGATTGGTTGTATAAGGAAAAAAAAAGAGCCTGTAAAAAGTAACAGGACAATTCTTGAGCACTTTTAGATTTTTGTCCCCTTGAAACAACTCCTCATATCAGTGGCCCATTCTGTTGACCAAACTTATCTTTGGGAGTTCTTCAGTTGCTTTCATAATCCCTCTGCCTTCTGGGTCATCATTTTATCTTGTAGATTTCAGTGATCTGTACAAAACCTGTTCATGAGAGTGTGAGCTCATAAGACCTCAGTGTAGGCCTGTTGTTTTGGTAATCTCTGACCTTTCTGCTTGCAGGTTCGAATGAAATCCATGTTTGCCATTGGCTTCTGCTTCACTGCCTTGATGGGAATGTTTAACTCCATGTAAGTTTCAACTTCTTGGATTTTTTTCTTAAATTTTTACGGTGAATATTTTCCCCACCTTCCCTTTATCACCTGAAATGTTGCAGTGATGGAGTCCAGCCAAGAACCATAACTAATCTGTATAAAATGGATCAATATTTCATATGGAGATGGGATGGTTTGGTCACCACACACACATTCTGCTCAGGAGGGAACATTGGATACTGGAGACAATCAAATTGAACAAATTGCTTTCAGTCTAGACACACCTCTAATACCCTTTCTGCTTGGGAACATCCTGGTTAGGGCAAGTTTGGTAAATGTCAGGCAAGCAGCTTCAAGTCTTCAGCTGCTTTGGCTTTACTGTAACAGTGTGACCAAAGAACGCTCTTGGAAGCAAAACCGGGTCAGCTCCCTTGCCGTTAGAAATGAGCTGTAATTGCAGAGTTTATTGTTGCCTTACATAAGGAGATCAGAGTCCAGATATTAACAGGTCCAGGTATGGGCTTCAATCTTTCTTTGTCTTAAAAGTGACTTGTTCTAATTCAAAAAAACCCCAAACTGGGTTACATGGTTATAGACAGCTTTGTTTCAGATATGCAAATCTGAAAGACTTGTGCTTGACTTTTAAAACTTGATTCACTTAAATGTGAACTGTTGGCTGTTAAATCTGAAGATGACATGAATGTGATTAGCATAACCTTTAGGAAGCTGCTTGATATCTGGGCAATATACTTGACCTCCAAGTAGAAATGTGCATTGTTGGGCACCATTGTTTTGGCCTCTGTGCTGGCAGTCCTCAGGATACACTCAATTATCATTTTACTGGAGATCTGTGGGTAGATAAATTGCCAACTTTGGGTAACATAATAACAGAAGTGCCCCTGTGTGGATTCTTTATTTGTTCAGCTTAGTCAGACTTCTGCATTCTCTGAGTGCTGGGAAACTGAGCAGAGCAACACAGCACTGAAGGACTCTAAAATTCGGGTACAGTCTTGAGTCACTGATGTCTCATGTCACTGCAGCCCTGAGTGGGGCATCATGAGTCACATCCCAGCAACAAGGTGTGTCTGAGGGGGCATTTACAGTGCTCCACTCGAGGCCTTCAAGTGCTTGCCTTGCTATTTGGGTGCAATACAAACATCAACACCACCCCTGCCTCTGAAACAAACCAAAAAACAAAATTAAAAGGCTTTACTCTACTCTGCCCACTTTCCTGGAGTGGGAAGAGGCAGTTGTTCTGAGCATTCTGTGCCTAACAAGTGTTACAGAGCTGTAAGTTTATTAAGAGCTTTAGGAAGGAATTTATTTGGGTCAAATCCTATATGTCTTTTCCTTCCATAGGTACTAACCTAAAAAAATAAAAATAAGAAATCAGTAAACTTAAAACCCACCACATTTACTTGTCTTGTGCCTCTTTTGAGCATTCCTGCCCACAAAGATCATGCTACCAGGGACTTGATGTGAACCTTTGGGCATAACTTTCCTTTAACTGCCTCTTTTTTAGTGGGAGCTTAACAGCAGGAGTATCCAGAGAGCTCTCTGATTGTTAGAGCTCAAATAGCTTTCTTGCTGATAGCTGAGGCTATTGAATTAAAATATAAAGATTTGGCTGTCTGGCCTTTGGGGTTGCATAATTAAATCTTTGCTCTGGGTCAGTGCAAAGTAGCCAGTGGCCCTGAATCGAATGGAGGTTTTTAAACTGAGATTGGCCGTGGCACTGAGTGCCATGATCTGGTAAAGGGACTGGAGTTGGACCAAGGGTTGGACTGGGATGATCTCAGAGGTCTTTTCCAACCCAATCGACTGTATGATTTTGGTGGGTGGTACCTGCACTGTGTGAGGCTGGCAGTGGTTTGATGGAGCTGGTTCTCATGTACTGTCAGTCCCCTGACATAGTGTAAAGAGCAGCTGCTTGTTGCACGAAATGTAGCTCAGTTATGGATTCAGGAGGCACCTAGAATTCCTCTTCTCCCTGATGCTGGTTCATCCATGGAGGCACTGTGGGCATGGTAGGAAAAGGAGAAAAAGGGTGGCTGAGACCTGCAGTGGGTGCAGCCATCTTTGCTGCATTTCCTGTTCTTGAGTGAGGTCATGGCTAGAGGGGACAAAAGGAGCAGGAATTATGTGAAAGCATCATGTTGTGCCACCCTTTGGACAAGTGCTATGCAACTGCCACTACTCTGTGACACCTCACGTTTTCCAAGTGCCAACTTAGCCAGAATGGGATGACTTGCTCTCCTTTTTAGTCTGTGAGTAGTACTGGAGCAGCAGGTTGGATGGTGCTAGAAGGAAGTGTCAAGAAGTCTGGTTTAAACCTAAAGAGCAGAATGCTGTGCTTAAGACAAGCAGCTGAATGACTGTAGTGGCTTAAAAGGTAGCAAGATATGTAGCAATGGTTGCCTCCAAGCCACTGGGGATTTCTTCTGGGAGAGAAATTAGGTGCTCTGTGTCTCAATTCTCTCTTGCCAGAAACTTTTTAATGCAATCAATTCTCTGCCTTTCTCTAGGAGTTGTGCATTTCAGTACCTCTTCATGCTGTGAAACCTGCTGTAATTAAAAGCAGGTAGCTTGGGGTGCTACTGCTGAAGTACTTGTCATTCTCACAGCAGGAATAACGCAGAGTTTTAAGCCACTGGGGGATGTTACAGGGAGATAAACATCCGTTCCAAGCTCTTTTGCCAAACTGCCTGTGAGATGTAAACAAAGTTGGCGTGTGTTTGAGCTGTAGCTGTGTGAATGCATCTCCACAGGAAAGAAGGCTCATTTAGGATCTCTTGAAACAAGAAACACCTGTTCGAAAATCAGCACATGCAGAGAAAATAACATCTAAATATGCACATGCTGATGAGGCATCATACACACTTACTTCAAAAGATTGGGTTGACTGTCTGGCTTGGGAGAAATCTTTGCAAACTGGCCAGAATTCACACTCTGCCTGATGCCCTGGAATGTGGACCTGGAGGAATTCCAGGAGCAGGACATGCTGCTTGGATTATGCACTATCATCCTGCCTCTGCACTGCCTTGTCTTCGGAGCTAATGCAGAGAAGACTGTGGGTATTACAAGTGTTCTGTTCATAGCCCTCTTGTGCTGAAGGCCATGGTTGCTCCAGGAAAGAAAAAGGTGTCTTTTGATTTATTCTCTGCTTAAAAAAATGCTCTTTTGCTTAAAGCAGAGAGTCCGTTTGTTGCAGTAATTGCAACACAGCAGGGTGACAGTCATCCATCTTTTATTGAAGTGCTTACTGTTCTGGGAACTGATCTGTTAAATAAAATGCACCAGAAAACTGCAGAATACCAACTAAGATTTTACGAAGCAATAGTTTGTCCAGTCCATCACTTAAATCACTAATGAACCTCTTTGACTGTGGCAAAACTGTTATTAACAGAAGCCTTCTTACCCTGTGAATGGTTGGGTGAGAGATGTGTATTTAGTCTCCTTGGTGGAGTGTAGGGAGGGGTGAGCTGGAGAAGGCAGCAAGGGTTTTCAGCCTTCTACATGATCTCATCTGCCCTGATGGTCTGTTGAAGATGCTCACTTGTTCTTTCTGTATCTGAATGCTCTTTTACTGTCCCCAGTTGTGATCCAGTGCTCTCTTTTCCAGATTTGATGGCCGAGTGGTGGCAAAGCTTCCGTTTATCCCCCTCTCGTACATCCAAGGGCTCTCCCACCGCAACCTGCTGGGTGAGGATTACACCGACTGCTCCTTCATCTTCCTCTACATTCTCTGCACAATGTCAATCAGACAGGTGAGCACACTGCTGTCTCTCTTGCGTGCCAGGAGCAGAGAAAGCACATCTCCATCCATTATTGCACATATAATCTTTGATCCACTCATGGTTTCTGTGTTTGCCTTCATTCCCAGACCACATATTCAAAGCAATTTTAGGTAGGGATCATAAAAACAGTCTCTATCCTGGCCTGGCCTGGCGAACTTGACTGGAGACTTGCACTGGGACTCTAGGACAGAGTTAGCAGAAATGGATTCCTGACTTGTGTGATAACTTTTTGGATTGCCATACCAAGAGACTTCTCCATCAGAAGCCAATCTAAATCCTACTTTTTAGTAATTATGACTTCTGTGGTAATCTTCACAAACAATAGCATCTTTAGGGGAAACTTCCTTGGTGACTTGCAGTTCTGTAAAGTTTTCATCAGTCCATAAAGTTGCTAAGAAAGTGAGTAACTTAAACCTGCTCTTTTGGGTTTGTCCTTCCTGTTCTTTTTGGTTGCCTGATTTTTTTTTCAGAGTCTGAAGAACTTTACCTGATGTCAAGTCTCTTCCAATGTCAGGGACGTTACACCAAGAAGGAGGTCTGGTATGACAAGCCAAGAGTAGGCTCCACATAGCTCTCCAGATAAGCTTGTAGTCCCATCTTTTGGAAGAGGATGAGGACAAGGGAAGTGCCTGTTCATGAAGGTTCTCTGGCAGAATGGCTGGTGAGGACAACAGGGCCTTCTCAGTGCAACCAGAAGTTTACTTTGTTTTCCAAATTTCCACAGAGTGCTGGGAACAAGTTAATAGACTCTGGGAACTGAATGAATGCTGGTGCAACTAGCTGCAAATTACCTGCTCTTCTGTATTTATATTTCCTTTGATTTGCTTCCTGAATTCTTGCTGCTTGTCTCCTTGACCCACTTGTTGCTTTTACTTGTAGGGTGCCAAGGGACTTAGAAAGACTTAAAGCAGATCAGCAAAGGGAAGTGATGTGTTATGCCAGCTGCTGTCAGAAGTTGGGATGAGCTTCATGGAGCAGCTCCATAACAGAGACTTCTTTAGTCACAAAGGGCATGATAGTTATTGGAGTTCTCCATAGCCTTTTGTATTGGGTGCTTGTGTTGAAATGGATCTGTGTCTGGTCCTATGCAAAAGCAGGTGATGAATCATAGAATAATTTATTTTGAAATGATCACTTGGAGGTCATTGGCCCACCCCTCACTCCACACAGGCACAACTTCAGAGTACCAAAGGCCAGGGGCTTCCTCACTGTTCACTGCAAGACAAATTTTCATTTCCCAGTAACTCAGGAACTGGAGCAGTGTTTGCTACTTTGAATGAAATGATGCGTTTTTAGCTCTTAAGATCACCTTCCAGAATTTCTGGAATGCCGTGGTCTGATGCTGTTCCTTCGAGCAGTCTTGTCTGATTCTGCTCTGTGCTACTCACCTGTTACATGGATTTTACAACATTTCCAACGTTGCAAATTACATGAAACTATATAGCACTGCCAGCAAGATTTTTCTGCACTCATTGTGTTGATTGGGGAACTCCCTTGCTGAAAAATCCCCATTTTTGTCTGAAAATATAATTCCTGTGGTTAGTTCTAGTCCTGGGTATTTCCTGGTGTTTCATAGGGTGAAATTGGTGGACAGCATGAACTGAGGGGCAGAAATGCCGAGCTGTTTGCAGTGGCTTGGGCTTTCAAGAGAAATTTTGGGGTAAAAATTGCCCTTGTGCTTGAGAGTTCATGCTGGAGGCCGTGTGGAGGAGAGAAGTTAGTTTATTGCTTTGGAGAAGGGTGTTTTGCTCCAAAGTTTTGCTGCAGTCTGCACAGTCCTGCCTTATCTATGTGATCACAGTTAACGATTCCTGCAGTTCTCCAGCTGCCAGGTAGTTTCTTCCTCCTTGCTACCTGGAGCGAAGGGCAGGGACACTTCAGTTTGCCCAAAAAGTGGGAACCAAAGCTGTGATTGCTGCTGGCATCCTGCTCCTGATTTTATTGCTATTGGAAAGAACCTAGGTGATAACAGCATTGGGAAGAGGACTTTGAAGCGCTGTGAGAGGCCAGTGGAGAGGGCATGAAAGTAATTAAGGGCTTAAAATGGTGCCAGAGACTTGCACTTAGTGCATTCAATGACCTTGGAGGTGAAAGTTTTGTGATCCTTTGTATTTCACTGTGTTCAGAAGGGGAAATCTTGCCATGTTGGCTTCAAAAAACAGCTGCTAGCCCAAGGGAGGAGAATTGGTGTGGGAGTTTGTGTCAGGCTTGATACTGCACAAGAGAAGGACTGGAGATGTACCAAAAGTCAGGGAACAGGTTGCAGACAAACTAAGGAGATTATCATCCTTCAGCCTTCCCTGGATTTGCCTGTGAAGGGATCAAAGACAGGGAAGAGAGATGTTCCTGTGGAGCTCAGAGGTGGAGGAACTGCTGTGTGTGTGAAAAACCTGATGGGAAATGCAGGGGAGCACAAGAGGGTGGGGGACTTAACTGGATGGTGATTAAAATGACATTAGTGGGATAGGCAAGAGCAGCATCAGGCAGTCTCTTCATGGGGCCCTCAGGCCTATGGGGGTGATAAACTCTTCAAACACTCACTGGGAAGCTTGCTGTGACCTGGCCAGCATCTCCCAAAATAGTCCCCTCACAGTGAGTAACTTCCTTTGCGCTGTTCCCAGCTCTCCCTGGCACGTAAATCCTGTCTCCTAGTTCCTCCTGCCTTCCTGTTTGGAGAGAGGAGGGCTGCTGGGAGAGGCCTTCCAAGGGTCCTTGAGCTGCTGGATTTCAGCTGGGAAAGTCTGCTGTTGGGCTGGGTGGGAGGTTTAATGTCAGGGTTACATCCTCTGTCCCTGCTCCTGGTTCGGAGCTCCCAGCCTTCACCTGTGCTCTTTGGGAAGAGGGATATGCTGCTGTTGCTTGGGTGTTTGCTGGTCTTCATTTCCTTTTCACACGCATCTGAACTGTAGATTAGGCTGCTTCTCACTGAAATGTGTTCCCAGTGGGAAGGGGAGCCAGCAATTATCCCTACTGCCAGGAGTGCACTTTCCCACAGAGCCTGTTTGTGCCTGAATTCCAAGGATCACTATGATAAAGTGAACACAGAGGTATGCCTATGCCAATCCTGTTATTTCCTATACTTAGAAAAGCAGGAATCGAACCTGCACAAAAGGGATCAAACCACTTCATACTTCCCTTATATAATTTTCTACCCAAGTAGGGTCAGCTAAAACAGCTATTGGGCCCATACCCCGAAAATGATGGTTTAGCCCCTTCCCCTACTAATGAACCCCCAAGGCAAATTATTCTCCATCATAAGCTTATTCATAGGAACAGCCATCACAATCTCAAGCAGCCACTGAATAATTAACACCTTAGCTATCCTCCCCCTGCCTTGAGGCCCCGTTTGGGTTGGAAGACAAAAGCAGAAGCAGCTCCTGTTCTTCCTGCAGTCATTTGAGGGAAGATCAGAATAGCTCAGATGAGAAATTCGGATTTTTAGTCTTCCCTCCGTGCTCCTGAAGGTAATAGTCATGTTTCTGTTGGAAGTAAACTCTGCAGACTTCCTTGTGCAAGGTGGCCCACAGCAGACAGGACAAGGTTTCTGCTGAACCTTGCCCCATCCTTGGTGTTTCCAGCTGTGTAGACTTCAGGATTGCTGTCCCAAAAAACTTGCATGCTAGTGCATGATGCTGTCTGCCTTCCACAGTGTGGAGGGGACTACATGGAAGGATAATGCTGGAGACTGACTGTAGTCTGGAACTCACATACAGACTGTCATCTGCCTTCCTCTTAGAACTGTTCAAGCACCACAGTTCTCTCTCTCCATGCTAAAAGGTACAGGTCGGAGGCAGAACATACTTCCTTAGTTCCGTGGGTGCTCTGCTAGGATCTTACTCCACGGGTGAGCTGGTAGGAAGCTGACAGGACACTGGTCCTGCCAGCTGCTGGCTCTGGAGCACCCTCTGGTGTTATTGGATCTGTCCCTTGGCTGCTCCTGTTTCCTCCTTTCTGTCCATGCCTTGAATAAGGAAGCACCAAGAAGAGGAACCTCATGAAGGAGTTAAATGCCCTCATGTATATTTAGATGCTGAACATCAGCCAGTGGCTGGTTTGCATACCTTCCTTTTCATAGTCTCCACCTGGAATGTTCCTTGGTTTTATTTTAATTCAGCCACTATGGAATTACAAAACTATCTGCCTTTTTTTTTGTTGTTTTACTTGGTTTATTCTCCTTCTATGAAAAAAAGTTCAAGAGCTTTATGACCTTGCTGTCTGACCTATCCTGACAGTTACTTTGGAGAGGACACTCAGGTTTGAAGAGAATCCTCCTTCCTCCTTTTGTTGTCTCAATAGCCAGGACTCAGCTGGTGACATGAGGAGGACACAGTTGTTTTCTTCTTTCCGTTGCATCAGATGTCCCTGTTCTGCCAGCACTGCAGGAGCAGCTTCTTGAGCTGGAGTTCCCTTTCAGTGAAGCATGAAACCCAAATAACTGGTGGCTCTTTGTAGTTACACTGTTGCAAAATTTAAAAGAAATGTCACAAAAATCAAGAAAAACATCAAATTTAAATATTTTGCTGTGATTTTCTTTTTTTTTTTAGCTTGTGCCTGGCTCTGCTAATTAATTCTTTCCCTGTTGTTTTCCACTGAAACACCCTGCTCGGATGTAGATGAGGTCATCTCAATAGTCAGGTTTTGGGGTTTGCTACATATGTTGTGTTATCCTGCATGTCTCCACCACCCCATTGTTCTGTCTGCAGCACCAGCATTCATGCTAATTCTGTGCCTAAGCTCCTGACTTGGACTTGGCACACACTCTGGTTGCCATGCTGCTGACCCAAATTCCGGCTGCATTAGGAGAGAGCCTTCCTTGCCAGCTTGCAGACCCTCTGGCTCTGAGGGCTGCCATCAACAGTGCTTTCTGGAACTTGGGTAAACCAAGGGCTGTGTGGTTCTGCCAGTGAGCAACTGTTGGGAACCTGCTCCTGAGTGTGCACTGCAGTTGAATTGCATAGATATTTTAGGTTGATTTTAAACCATCACATGTGTAAAGACATTAACCTGCCAGCTGACTGTGGGGTGTGTAGCTGGAGGTGGAAAAGAGCCCTCAGCCAAAATGTAGATTTGATAATCAGAGGCTTTTTTTGAGGTGGGGAAGAGTGGCCCAGCTCTAAATGTAGCTGTTGTGGATGGTTGGCTCTGTGCTGGGTGGATGAGGCCATGTGTGTGAGAACCTGAATCTGTTGAAACTGGTGGTGAGGTTTTACTTGGACTACTTGAGAGGGTCCAGCAGAGGCCACAAAGATGATTTGTTTATGAGGAGAGACTGTGAGAGGTGGGCCTGTTCAGTCTGGAGAAGAGAAGACTGAGATCTCATTAATGCACATAAATACTTTAAAAGTGGGTGCCAAGAGGATGGTGCCAGACTCTGTTCAGTGGTGCCCAGCAACAGGATGAGGAGCAATGGCCATAAACTGAAACACAGGAAGTTTCACCTCATCAGGTGGAGGAAGAACTTTACATTGAGAGTGGCAAAGCAGTGGAACAGGTTGCCCAGTCTCCCTCTCTAGAAACATTCCAAACCCACCTGGAGACAGCCCTATGTCACTTGCTTCAGGTGACCCTGCCTTGCCATGGGTGTTGGGAATGGTTGATCTCCAGAAGTCCCTTCCAACCATAACAATTCCGTGATTCTGTAAGCAAGAGTTGGGGTTTCTTCCTCTTTGTCTCCCTCTTCGTGGTCTGACACTATCCTGCTCTTTGTTCTTGTTTTTGCAGAATATCCAGAAGATGCTCGGTCTTGCTCCTTCCCGAGCTGCCACCAAGCAGGCAGGAGGTTTCCTTGGCCCGCCACCTCAGGCAGGGAAATTCTCCTAAAGCACAGCCTTCATGGAAGGCCTGACCTGTGCACAGGACTGCCTTTGGGAGGCAACAAGATGGGATTTTGCAGCAGGCATCACCTGTCCGAAACCAGGCTATGCAGTATTGAAATCATCATCCATTTGGAGTATTCCACCAGCAGTTATTCGCTCATCAAACCAAGAAACCTTTCAGAACATAACTCGACCTTTTGTTTCTGAGAAATAAACGGCATGGGCATGTTAATTAATGTGTCTTAATTGGGTGATGGAGCGCCGCCCGGGACCGCGCATTCGCCTCCATCCTGGCGGGCACGCCCCGGGATGGGGCGGGACCCGCGGTCCTGACGGGGAAAAAGCGTCGGTGGAGGAGGCGGTGCCTCTCGCCGCGGCGCCTCTCGGGATCCCATCGATGTTGGCACAGACCCGGCTGCCCACCCTCCTCCCCCGGCTCTGCGCACTCGCTCCCAGCCTCGCCATGAGCAGCGCGACCGGCACCGTCACCATCCAGCAGCCCCTCAACTACCGGGCGGGCGCCCGCGTCCAGCCCGCCGACGGCGGCCAGGTGGAGGAGGTGTATGAGCCGGCCACAGGTACCGTCCGCAGCCGCCTGGGGTGGGGGAAACCCTGCGCTGTGGGGTCGGTGCGCGGAGGTGCCTCCGTGATACCTCTCTGCGAGGGCTGGGTGCGCTCTGCTTTGCACAACTCACCTGGGTGCCACCTGTGCAGGTGTCCTGCGCGCCCTGCTGCGCCTGAGCCACTGTGCTTTAGTGGCTGCGCTGCCTCCGGCGTTTGACCATCGCCAGTCTTCTAACAGCAGAAATCAGCTCTTGTTGTCGGTCAGGTAGAAAATCCAGTGGTGCCTTGAGCTTGGCAAAACCCCAGGATTTATATATCTCTAAAGATATTTATTTTTAGCTATTGGTATGTAGGGTTCAGCGGAACCACTTCAAGAGTGTTTAACCGCGCTGAGGAATGTGTAACGGAGTCCTGAAGATGGTGGTAGAAGTGTAACAAACGCCACTGGGAAATACAGGAATTTTGTAACAATTGGAGCTAATTAGTAACTAGAGCTGGGCTGTGGAAAATGGCCCCTCTCACTTTTAATTCAGACAAGCTGAATTGCAGCATTTCTCTAGCAAATTAAAAATCAGTGGGGTTTAGTGGGAACCATGGGGAAAGTTCTGCAGCTTGTATGGGTGGCTGGACTGAAGTATTTGGAGTTTGGTACAAGATAAATCACGTTCCGAGCCCCTTTTCTGAGACTTCCATCTTACTTATTCCATGTTTAAAATGTGTCCAGGTCGTGTGCTATGCAAGCTGCCCTGCTCTGGGGAGAAGGAAGTTGATCTGGCTGTGCAGAGTGCAAAGGCTGCCTTTAAAATATGGAGTCAGATGTCTGGCATGGAGCGATGCAGGGTGATGCTGGAGGCTGCCAGAATTATCCGGGTACGTTGTGGGAGCTCACCACATCTTTCAAGGATTGGGGATTCTGTCTGAGAGCTTCCTTGTGGGTTATTGTGGCTGTTGGGGGCTTCCAGCAGGACTTTCAGAGCTCCAAGAGGAGCTCAGGAGTTAAAACCCACCTTTGGCCAGAAAACACAGGAGGCTGCCTTGGGCAGGGTTTTGCTCTTATCACTGGATTCAGCACCCATTTGTGTGACTTCAGTCTTATCACTGGATTCAAGGCCAGTGTGTGCCTTCTCAGCTTAATTCTGTTAGAAGACATAAAACTGAAGCCATCCAGTTGACATCTTACAGGGCTTGTGCTTCTTTTAATAACTCCAAAGATTAACTGCACACGATTTCAAAGCTGAAATTGCATAACATGCATTGTTGAACTTTTGGCTTGTTGGAGGCTGTTGTCATGTGACTGCAGCGTGTCTTGGCAATATGAGAAAGTAGGAATACTGGTTTTTATCAGATAATACACATGGGAGAGGATACACATAAATGAGCTTTATCACAGACTCCTTTGTGAGATAACTTTTGCTTGGGCATCAAAATTAGTCTCCATAAAGGCACATATGTGTGAGAACCCAGACCTTCTTTCCCCAGTGTGTATATGTCATGAGAAAACTTTTCGCCAGTTTCCTGCTCCTGCCAGACTTCCACAGCAGGATAATATTTCTGCCTGGGAGCTGGCTTGTCCCTAGCTATGTTGCTTTGTCTGTCCTTCACTAAATCTGGTTCCATCCTGATCTTGCTGTTTGCTCTTCTTCTCAATTTAGTTCTGTGAATTTTAATTATTGTTTGCCAGCCGGCTTCTAAGTTCATGTTTGTTCATGTCTTAGATAAACAGAGATGTTAAGCAAGACTGGACTAGCAATGAATCCCAGTACCTTCCTCTTTGACATTCCCCTGCCCTCGGTCACCACTGGGAAATGGATATATAGGAATTGAGAATGTCACTTTTGGAGATGACAGTTTCTCGTGGCAGAGTCGTGTTTGGTTCTTACATACTTGGGAAGCAGCTGTCTCCTTGTAGAGTTCTGCTGTGGTCTTCTCTAATGTGTTGTCTCTGTCCTGTACCTCTCACAGGAGCAGAGAGAAGAAATTGCTACCATGGAAACCATCAACAATGGGAAATCCATCTTTGAAGCCAGAGTGGACATTGACGTATCCTGGCAGTGCCTGGAGTATTATGCAGGGCTGGCAGGATCTCTGGCTGGTGAGGATGTTACTGGAGTTTCCTCTTTGCTCTCTGCCCACTCCAATAGCACAAGGCTATCTTTGCTGCTGATTTCTCTAAGAGATGAACCATTCCTTTTTCTGAATATCTTGGAAGGATTTTGAGAGTTCTCTACCTGATGCTGCCGTGCTCTGTGGGCACTCCCACACCTTTTCTGTGAGCTTGTTGGGGTAAAACTGTGTGTCTCTGTTCCCAAGCAAAGCCAGATCTGACCCCTGGGGCTCCAGCAAGAGAGGAAGGGTCTTTGCTCTTTTTTACCTTCTGGCTGTTTCTTTGCAGGTGAACATATCCAGCTTCCTGGGGGATGCTTTGGGTATACTCGGAGAGAACCATTCGGGGTGTGTCTTGGGATTGGAGCTTGGAATTACCCTTTCCAGACTGCCTGCTGGAAGGCTGGCCCAGCCTTGGCTTGCGGTAATGGAGACCTGCCCACATAAATGTCTTTTCAAACCAAACAATCCTGTGGGGGGGAATGATTTGGGGGATAAAGTCTAAGGTTACCTTGAAGTGTTGAAGGATCAGCAGAACCTTCAGGCTGTTGCTCTGGCAGGAAGGGAAAGGAAATGAAAGAAGGAACATCTCAGATGTCAAGAGGGTGAGAGTGCATTTTAAAAACTTATGATAGCTTCGCTTTGTACAAGAAGAGGAAAGCCTCTGGAAATGTCTACGGGGCAGGAGCAGCAGCCCCATCTTCCCCAGCCCTTCCCAAGAGGAAGTGCACCCTTTACCCAAGAGGAAGTGCATCACTTTTGGCAGTGATCAGCTGAAAGCATTTTTCTCTCTTTTGGGGGACACTTTTGGAATCTGTTGAGACAAACTCATTGTGTCAGGTGAGGATTTGTTTTGTTTTTTCCCTAAAGCAGTTTGGGTGTTAATCCCACCTTGGCTCTGTCTGGTTTCCCTTAGGCAATGCAATGGTCTTCAAGCCTTCTCCCTTCACGCCTGTTTCTGTGGTGAGGTTGGCAGAGATCTTCACAGAGGCTGGAGTGCCCAAGGGGCTCTTCAACGTGGTGCAGGGTGGGGCAACCACAGGCCAGTTCCTCTGTCATCACCCAGATGTGGCCAAAATCTCCTTCACTGGCAGTGTGCCAACTGGCATGAAGGTAAAGACACCTTTGCACTTCAAGACAGAAGGGGTCTGTTGTTGATACCTCCTTGAACTTTTCTGCATGAGGCTTGTAAAAACAGGGTGCGAGTTGGCATTTTTGGGACTGAGGAAGGAGATGCCACATACAAGGCCATGCTGGGGATCCAGTTAGCCTGCTGGGCTTGGGTACTTGTTGCTTTCAGAGGAACCCCTGGTCATCTTCAATTCTTTAGCCCCTGGTTGCAGTGAAATCTCTGAGCTGCCTAAGTGGGTGTTGACATGGGGAGGAGGGTACGTAAAACAGCAGCACTGGGAAAATGTGCAAGTGTTTCTGGCAGTAACAATTCACTTCAGCTGAATACAACCTACTGTTTTTCTGCAAGAGGTTAGTTTCTGTGAATTTCTCACTTTAAATTTTATATTAAAATATTTTGGAAATAAATTCTGATTTGAAGGAGGAGAAATGTTGTCCCTTGAATGCTCCCTACGTATGTGTACTTGTGGGGTGCAGTGACAGATGCAGCTACAGTAGTCCTCAGCTTACTCTGAGCATGAGACTTCTGCAAATGATTCCCTAGGTTCTGTTGGTTTTACCTTTAAAAACCCAGACTCTCAGGCTGTCCTGAGTCTGAACTAAGCACATCTGGGAAACCCAGCTTGCCGTTCCTGCTGATTCTCTTGGCAAAGGGCCCTGCATGAGCTCTCCCTTTGGGTCTCTCTTGCCTCTCTCCATTAGCCTCCTCTTGGCCAGTGGGTCACTTGTTTCTTCTGTCCTTGTTTTCCTCAGATCATGGAGATGGCAGCTAAAGGGATCAAGCCAGTCACCCTGGAGCTGGGAGGCAAATCCCCCCTTATCATCTTCTCAGACTGTTCCCTGGATAATGCTGTGAATGGAGCCCTCATGGCAAACTTTCTCTCTCAGGGCGAGGTGTGTATCCCTGGGGCATGAATGGTCCTTCCCAGAGAGGCAGGGAGGTTTCAGAATTGGGCACTGGAGCCAGCCTGTGGCCTTTCCTGGTGAGGGATGCCCTGGAGGTCCCATCTTGACATGCATGGTCAAGAAGGGATTATAAGAGATGCCCGTGCAGAAGCCAAGGCAGGGTGTCCCAGCAGAGTGTACCTTAGCCAATGCTCGGCCCTTCCCAGACCTGGAGCCTTCCTTACACCTAGTACTCAGCTCAGCACAGCTGCTCCTGTGTCCTGGGATCCAGTCTGGCACTGCTGGTGTCCTCTGGAGGGGCAGCAGTTTCCATTCTAGTGTGCTGAGCTGCAGCACTGTGGACCTTTGCCTGTCAAAATTTGGGCTATCCACAAATGCTGCAAGTTTTGTGTAATTCTGTTGGCAAATTTGCTCAGTGGGCTCATTTCTGGGAACTGAGAAGTCAGTTCAAGGTCTCTGCTGCTGGTGACCTGATGTGTTTTTGCCACCTGGTGGCATCAGAACCACTGTGTCCAGCAACCACTATGTTCAGTGCAGCCATGGGCCACAGGGTAATCTCATGTTCCTTGTCCTCAGGGACTAGTTAGCTGTTGTAGCAGCTGTGGAGAGGCTTTTCTGAGCACCTCTGTAGCAGGAAGGACTGTGGAGTGCTGTGTTTCCTATTCTGAGCAGCCTGTCCTGTGTCCCAGGTGTGCTGCAACGGCACACGGGTGTTTGTGGAGAGGAAGATCCTGGATACCTTCACAAAGGAGGTGGTGAAACGCACTCAGAAAATCAAAATTGGAGACCCACTTTTGGAAGACACACGGATGGGAGCCCTCATCAACCGGCCCCACCTGGACCGTGTCCAGGGCTTTATCAAGCAGGCGAAGGAGCAGGTGAGATTGTAATGCTGCCTTGTGACTGCTCTGAAGTGTCTCTCTCTCTTGTGAGACAAACAGATTGGCAGCTGCTTTCCTGCCATGTGCCTTCCCAGTTAAGCTGGGGTTTTTGTTATGATTGAATGACTTGATGGGTGTTTTGGGCCACTGGATATAGCAGTCTGTGGGACCTGGTGGGGTGCATCCCAGGGTCCAGAGGGAATTGGCTGATGTAGTTGCCAAGCCACTCTCCACGATGCTTGAAAAGTGATGGCAGTCAGATCCAGAGGAGGGCCACAAAAATTATCATAAGGCTGGAGCACCTCACCTTTGAGGAAAAGCTGAGTGTTGGGGTTGTTCAGCCTGGAGAATAGAAGGCTCCAGGGACACCTGACTGCAGCATTTCAGTACATAAAAGGGGTTCATAAGAAAAACAGGGACAAACTTTTTAGCAGGTCCTATTGGGATAGGACAAGAGCCAGGCAGAGCTGCAGCAGCTGGGTGGGGATGCACCTGGATGTGCCTGCCTACCTTCTGCTTGTCTCTTTTTCAGGGGGCAGAGGTTCTGTATGGTGGGGACCTGTATGTGCCAGATGACCCGAAGCTGAAGAACGGCTACTACATGCGACCCTGTGTGTTAGGTATGATCCCTCCCACTCATGGTACTCTGGGCTTGTATGTGGATGTTGCTGGGTTTCTTCCAGAAAAAACTTTGTTCAGGATAACCTGGCTCTGTGTACATCCACCATGTGGACAAGCACTCAGATGGATGTACTTGAGGCTGCCATGAACTGCATCCAAAGAAATCTGTGCTGTTAGAGGGTCTCACAGGAATTGTGCAGTTAGTGCCTTTTGAGATACAGGATGGGACTTGCTCCTCTGCAGGGAGGCTGTGCAGTGCTGAGCACTGTTTCAAAGGCTGTGTGGGTTGCTAAATGCACAGGCTGTGCTGATAGCTCTTCCTCCTGAAGCACATGTGCTCTGCCATGCTTCCAGGGAACTGCAAAGATGACATGACGTGTGTGAAGGAAGAGATCTTTGGGCCTGTCATGTCCATCCTGCCTTTTGATACAGAGGAGGAGGTTTTGGAGAGAGCCAATGCCACCAAATATGGCCTGGCAGGGGGTGTCTTCACCAGGTATGACTGCGTAGAGTTGCTGGAAATGTTCTAAGGGAAGAGAGAAGGGAAATACTGCAGCAACTTGATGCTCCTCTTGCAATGTCTTAGATTAGGCATCTTCCAGAAAAGCCGGAGCAACAGATTGCCAAAAGGGAAATCTGCAAATGACTCTGTATCTCCTAGTTTTTCCTGAAGTGATGGGTGGGCCCAGCTGTCCTTTGGACTCCTCCCAGCCTGTGCTGGCCTGCTGCCAGTCTTCCTGCATCTCCAGGATGCACCAGCAGCCTGCTATGCTGCTTTTGGCCACTTGCCCTAATCCACATTGCTGGTGTCCTTGTCCTGCCCTCACAAATCAAACCAAGTTTTAGTGTCCTTGGGAATAGGTGCTCCATCCTTGGAGCAGACAGAGTAGGGCAGGTTGGGCTCCAAAAATGACCAGACCCCGCTGTGCCAGTCTTTAGTGGGATGTCACCTGGCAGGGAAGGAGTGGATGAATTGGAAGGGATCCAACTGAATTGCCCTTTTCCTGCAGGGATATCCAGAAGGCTCACAGGGTAGTGGCTGCTCTTAAGGCTGGAATGTGCTTCATTAACAACTACAATGCCAGCCCTGTGGAGCTGCCTTTTGGAGGATACAAATCATCAGGTGAGCTCTGTCTGGCCTTCCCTAGTACATGCCAATTACAGGGGGTATGAGTGGCACATGGCACTGCCTGGAGCTGTGTTCTCACTTCTGGCTCTTCCCGGCAGGATTCGGCAGGGAGAACGGACGGGCAGCCATTGAGTGCTACTCACAGCTGAAGACTGTCTGCGTGGAGATGGGTGATGTGGAGTCTGTGTTTTAGGGGCCCTGAGTCCTGCTCAGGGAGTATCAGCCAGCTGCTGCCTGTCAGCCAGAGATGTAGATCATGTATTCAGCACTAGCGTACTCTAAAATTGTCAGTGCCTGGGGGGAACAGTGCTGGAGCAGCATTCAGCCACCCTGCTCCTGCAGGGGGGAATGTGCACGTAGGGCTCAGCCCATGGCCCTGCTCTGTCCTGTCTGGTGGACAAGGGTAACCTCAAAGCAGGGGCCACCAGTATGGCTTTTGGCAGTTCTTGCAGCTACATAGGTGTTACCAGAAGCTTGTCAATGGCTGAAGTCTGGCCCAGGTTGCTTCCTGTGCTGTGTGCCTTGATTCGCATTGCCTTCCAACCTTGGTCAACTTCAGTTTTGGCTTCTTAACAGATAGGGCTCTATTCAGTGCACATATAAGCTCTTGGACACATTGATTCCCTGTAGCTATAGGCCCTGTCTGTTCTCTGAGTACATGAAAGCCTTAAGGGATTGTTATTCCCCTCTAGCCCCTTATAACCATGAGTTTTGTTTTTCCTATCTGTACCTTACTTACAAGTGGGACAAAATATTGTGGGGAGGGTTGGCTGATACTGCCTGGGACAGGCATGGCCCTGAGAATCATCTCCACAGAGCAGTGGTAGCAAGCTCCAGCATTGTATAATGAAAGCTAATTTACTTCCTTCCTGTAAACTTACTGTTCTTTATACACATAATGAAGACATAACTCTAAATGTTTGCCTACATCCTTTTATAGCAATCAAATAAATACTAACTCTGGAACATCTTAGCACAGAGTAACATGAATTGAGGGGTCCAGAACTGGGGCTTCTGCTCTGTGAGTTAAACAAGTTGCAAGGTTGTTTTTCAGTCACTAAAATCATAAAATCTAGAAAAACCCTCTTTGCCTGACAGGCTGATTTCTGTAGTCCTGAAAAAACAATTCTGGAATTCTGTAGAGCTTAAAGAAAAGGCTCCACAACTTTAGAATGAAAATACAGAATCAACAACTTTTTATTGAATGAGAAAAGTCAAAAAAACACATGAAATGAAGTGTTCTAAAAGAAAATGGAACAAAACTGCCTTTAGCTTCTTGGGCAGCCATTCCCCTGGCAGACCCAGCCCAGGTGCTGGCAGGCTGAATACACTCCTGTGCCCAGTAGCCCAAGGAGTGCCACTGAGCCAATGGCCCCTCTCCTTCGGTTTTTGGGATCTGGAAAAAAGGCAAGTTTTGTCAGTTCAGCAACCCATCACTAAGAGACTTGCCCATCCTGGAAGTTAAAGGGGGAGAAGGAACTAAAGATAAATCCCAAGGCAAAACAGCAGATACCAGTCCAGGCCATGTACCTACCCTTACAGCGGAGCTATCCCTATTGGATGACTGCTCTTCCCATCAGCAGGAAGAGTGTGCTGCAGCATTAGCAGCCTATGGACCTGTACCCTTTCCTCCACACCCCACTGGAAGTTTTATGCTGCCTCCTCAAGGTGAGCTGGAGCAAAAAGCCTCGAGGTCACTGTAGGAGACTTGAGTTTCCATGTACCCGCTGTGTGCTGCAAGGTAATGACCTACCTCCTGTGTAGTAGCCATAGGCATAAAGGAGTCTCCCAATGATCCAGGTGATGCCAAGCCCTGTGGCAACCCTCTGGAGAGAAAGGAGAAGCATTAAAACTTTGGAGACTTGAGCTAAGTCATGCAGGCAGCAGGTGCCAAATTTCATTCCACAACTGTCTAGTTGTTGAGCCAGACCAAGGGCCAGGATCTTGGAGGCAGCTGCTGCCCCAAGTCAGGAGGTGTTCCAGACTTTCCCCTTGCCTCTTAATTTATAGCTTGCTGCAACCTGGTTCCCATTTTCCAGATGTGCCTATGCTGCTTCCTTCCCTCTCCAAAAAGGAGTATTCAGGAAGGACCTGGTTTGTCTTTTGGTGGCAAAGACAAAGGTTTTGACCTCTCCCACACACACCTGTTTCCTCCTGAGTTGTCTGTGTCTTTCAGTTAAAAATATTCCAGGTTTTTTTTGACCCCCTTTGGTCGGGCTTGGAAGAATCAGGCAGAGAAGGATGGAGGGACCTTTCCCACTTGTGGAATGTGAATGCTTTGCTTTGTCTAACAAGGGTTAGGAAATGGGTCTATCTAATAGCTGAAACAGCAGTAATGAGTTTAATAAATACCTGTGAAATCCTCTGCACAACTGCATTTTTAGAAGGGGCACTGCTGTGCTATGGCTAGTGAAGGGGCTAACTTGGCCTCCTGCCTGACTCAGGCAGCAAGAGCAGAGTTCTGTCACTCAGACCTGCACCACAGTGTCACTTACCGGGTGGTAGATTCCACCAGTGGTTAAGAAGAACAGGAAGGCAGGGTAAGCTTCCAATCTGAAAATAAAAGTGAGGAGGTTGTGTTGTGCTCAAGTTGCTTACAAAGAGGAAACTCCAGAAGGGCAGACACTGTGAGCATCCCCTCCCAAGGGCTCTTTGGGCCTGTTACGAGTCTCTGTGCTCAACATTGTAGCTGAGGAAAGAAGGGATCTGAGCATGCACAGATTTTCAGGGACTTTCCCCAGCCTGTGCCTCTCTCCAAGGCCACCTACTCACTCTTTCCATTTTGTGCCCTAGCCACATCTAAACACTATGCAGGAGTTGTGCCTTCAGCACTCTTCTGATGTGCTGTTGCAGCTTGCCCACAGGAGCTGGGTTGACTTTGGCCTCTACCCAGGAAGACCCGGGCAGCAGAACAGCAGCACCCAGACAGGCTGGAAACAAGACTCCTTGTGTCCTAAGATATACCCATGGAAGCAAGTTTCTGGGAACCTGGAAAGAAAGGCTGCTTCACAGCCCCATCTCATGGTTTAAGGCCTCGGGGAAGAGCCACTACAGCCTTCCTGCTAAGCATTACAGGGCTGTGTGTTGTCCTCAAGCACTGGTTCTGAACCAAAGCACGTGGCAGCAGCACCTTTCTACCTGTAGGTGCTGCCCCACGGCCCTGTGTGTCTCAAGGCCTGTGTTCATACATGTTACTCACGTGTTCTGGTGTGCACGCTGGATGCAGTTGAAGATGCGTCCGTGTTCGGGGTCTGTGCTGTACATGGTTGGATACTGCCAAAAAAATGAACCAGCAGCAAAACATGAGCAAGCACAGTCAGACCTTGGGAGCCTGTTCTCGAGCACAGGGAGTATGCCCTGTAGCACCTCTCCCCAGGGCTTCCTGGGTGCTTGCAAGACTGATTGCAGTGGCAGGTTAGAGCCTGCCCCATGGCCCATAAAAAAGCTGTGTTCAAGGTCACCGCCTTCCTCACTGCTGGACCTGCTGCCTGGCTGCAGAGGCTTCCCTGAGCCTCAAAGCCAGCCCTCGGCACACCATACACGTTGGGTACATTTGGTACAATCCTGACTTGATGCAGTAGGAGTGGGCACCCAGGGCTGTCCTTGTGCCCACCCCTGCTTGTCACTTCCGTGGTGAAGAGCAAAGGAGCTCGAGGGTTTGTGCTGGAGCCAAGTGGCACAGCAGCCTCTGCATGCCATCACCCTGACTCACAACAGGACCAGCTGACCCCACCCAGCCCACAGCCCTGCCTGGCTTAAAGGTTCCTCAATGGATGCTGAGAGGGAAGGTCACCTTGAAAAACTTCCTGTGACAGACTCACATGCTCCCAAGTTCAAGAAACGCCCCTTTCACTTCTGTTCCACTACAACCCCTTTGCCTCCAATGCTGCATCAGCCATATTTGCAGCCATGTGGTTTCTTGCCCATTGGTGTTGCCAGACTGTCTCAGCTTGGTGCCAAGTGCCTGATGTCCCAGATCCTGAGCTCTCTCATGGGTTCTGGAGAGCCACAACAGCTTAATCCCTTCTGCATCCGTGTGGTAGGACAGGAAATGCCAGCAAGTCACCCCAAAATAAGCAAGGTGTCACCTGGCTTGTCTGCAACACTCTCAGCAGACAGGCTCCAGCCTTCCCATCCCCTTGGCCTGAGCACTCACCTCCACATTGTACTTCTTGCGGGCCTTGCCCACCTTCACGGCAAGGTGCATGACCAGGACAAAGCTGGCAGCCCCGGTCAGCATGACGTAGCCATATTCCTTGGAGAGAACAGCCATCTTGATGCTGTCAGAGAAAGGGAGCAGGTTAATATTTTGGGCTGTGACTAGGGAAGTGGCAGCACACTGAGCATGGCTATGTGTGCAAGGAAGAATTGCTGAGTGTGGACCTAGGACCTCCCAGCATGGGGACTGGCTGGAGGCAGAGAGAAATGGTGAGAGTGGGAATTTTCAGCTTTTGGAGCCTGCTGAATATTAAGCAGCACAAAGCAAGAGGTCCCTGCATAGTTCCTGTCAAGCAAGCCTTAAAATCACCTAAGCACTGGTGGGAGGTGGTGTCTGGAGGGCACTAGTCCAGCCTGTGGCTCTGAGCAGGACAAAAACCAGCAGTGGGTCCCATCAGCTCATGTAGCACTGTGCTGCAGGGATGCTCTGGAGACATGGACAAAAAACTGATTGCTCATGGCCCCTTCCAACCCCAGAGCTAGGGGCTACCAAATGAATTTAGGGAATAGACTGGAAACAAGCCAAGAAAGGTGTTTTTTCATGCAGCGGGAACCAGGCCTGTGGAACTCAGTGCTAAGGGACACTGTGAAGGCAGGTGGTTCTCATGAACTCAACAGGAAACTGTGCAAGCTCTGGGAATAAGAGGTAGATTAGGAATTATAATACAGAGAAATACAAACTGGCTCAGAAATCCCACGAGTTGAAAAGAGCTGGGCTACATGAATGGTTAGTTTGTACTGCTAGGGTGAATACTAATAAAAACCACTACAATGGGCATAGTAACCAAACCTTTTGTGTAAAGAGGCACTGGCCAGATGAGTGATGCTCAGCCCCACAGCTCCCAGGAGTCCTCTCAGTCACAAAGCAGTGAACAGCCCCAACAACACACAGCTGCTGGCATTTACCAACATCTGCACAAGCAAGTCTGTGGCAGGGGACACTAGGGCCTGCTTGGCTTTTGTTTAACAGTTCTGTGCTTCCTCAGGCAGCCTGGGACAGAAGCACAGAGCAGAAGGCACATCCTGCAGCCTCTGCCATGCTGCCCTGCGTTGCATATTCTCCCTCTTTCCTCTTCCCCACCTGCCAGACCTCCCATCAGCCTGCCCTGCTCAACACAGAGCACTCTCACTCCCTCCCAGCTGCAAGAGAGCTCAAGGGTCCTTCCCCACAAGCATCTTGTGCAATCCCAAGCCTCAGACGTTGTCTGGGTTACCCAAGAGGGAGCTGCATGACACAGCAGAGCAGAAGACAGCAGAGACCTCCCTCCAGCATCAAGATAATTCCCTCTCCAAACCAAACCCAGCTGACACCTGTCTCCAGATGGTGGCTCCATGATATAGCAAGGTTTTGGTGTCTCCTGCTCTCCCACCAGCACAATCTGTCACTGGGGAGGAAAAACAGGTCACCTCACAGAACCAGTGCAAACAACCTTCCCCTCACAAGGGATCTTTGGGGACTAGAGGGCTTTATTTCTCATTTGCAAAGGGATTATTATTGATGGAGCAAGGTGAAGACAACAGCTGGCTTTGTCCACATGCAGTCGGGTAAACAATTATCAATAAGAACATTAAAAAAGTAATAAAGAAAAGTCAAATGCATGCGCCTGTAATTGAGGGTAGTACTTGACAGATGACATACTGAAAACAGAACATGTTCCCACCCAGCAGAGCAGGTCGATGGTCACATTTCCCCCTGCAAATTACAAGGTTGTTGGAGAACCAGGCATTTTATCTTCCAGCACTAGATTATAACCTGGGGGTTTATCTTGGGAGCAAAGAGCACAGCAAAGCATTAAGCCATTGAGTTATAAAGTTGCAACTCGTACACTAATGGTATAAAAAAGTATACCTCAAGCCTTTGCTCTATAATTTGGAGCCATATAAAGCACTGCAAAGTCAGCCAGGACTTTCTGCCTCTCTCCCACGACATGCCTCGAGGTCGTTTCCGGATGCTGATGCCCGGAGGATTTGAGCAACCTTTGTCCCCAGCTGCAAGGGCTTTGCTGACAAGAACTATGTAAGGTACAAGACTCAATTTTTACTTTCCACGCAGCGATGTTTCAGGCTGGAGCCACACGAATAAGAGACAGGAGCACGACACGGCACATAGCCGGAGCAGAAGTGCTCCCGGAGATGCTTTTACTGCAGAAAAAGGGTTCTTCCCAAGTTTGCTATAACACTGTAGCTACTGTGAGTCAGCAAAGCGCATTAAGGCTCCTCGAGCAGACCCACGCGCGGATTCTGACAGGATTACCCGATTTGATCTCAGCCTTTCTCTCGCGACAGGAAAACCCTACGTCGTCCAGTCCCCCTCCCGTTCGCTCCCAGGGCAGAGCCCTCCCAAGCCAGGCGGGGCCAGGCTCCGCCTAAGCCGCTGGTGCGGGGGGCAGGCAGAGCCCCGCGCCGGGCTCGTCCCGCACCACCGTCCCCCGGAGCCACCCTCCGGTGAGAGGATGTCCACGGTGCTTCCTCCATTTTCCGCACAGCTCATCGGGACAACCTGCGCAACCAAGCCCGGAGAGCATCCCCTCGTTCCCCTCGACCCCGCTCCCGAGGTGCCCAGTCCCGCACTCACCTCGGCGCGCTGCGGGACGGAGCTGGGGACGGAGCCGGCGACGGAGCAGGAGCGGCAGCGGGGCCGGCCCGCCCGCAGCACCGCCCGCAGGCGGGGCCCCGGAGCTTGGCCAGGCACGATCAGTCTCACTGCGAGAGAGGAGTATCTGTAAGAGGCGTTTTTCCTGCTGGTGTTCTCCGGCAGCTCTGCACGTGTCCCCAGCACACAAACATCGTTATCCCGCAGCGCTTCCCTGCCCGCTCTCGCCCTTTTTGTCATAGCTGTTATAGGTTAGACAGATCTCAGCTCTCGTTCGCACTCTGCAGTTTAATCGCTCTAAGTCTGGTAATTTGTTCCGTGCTTGCTGCAATCTGCTGCTTTTCCCTTTTATTTCACCAGACCCTGCTAGGGGCGGATGAAGCAGCCAGCGTTTCACGTGTGGAGGGAATGTGCATGGTCGTGTAAACAGGTACTTCCCCTGGCATTTGCTAGTGCTAGTGGGAAGAAGGAGCTTACTTACATCTCCCTTTATTCTGGTCTGTAGATCCAACTCTGGCACTTTGGGATGGACACACAAGCCATTTCCACGAATACCTGGAGAGTGTGTAAGCAGTAGTTTTTACTTAAAAAAATTCCAGTTTTAGGTTAAGTGACACAAAACCAAAGCTGAACTTTCCAGTTCCATAAATGCACATAAATAGGTGAAGAAGGTAAAGTGGGTCTGGCTGCAGAGAGACAGAGGGTTCTTCTGCTGTTGCTGGTGTAATGGGGAAGAAAGCAAGAACCAGTGGGATCCCAGGCCATAAAAGTCCTGGGTTTGATTTCTTGGCCTTTCCACAGCAGAAAGTTCTTGGCTTTCCTGGGACTCCAGTAAGCTCTCTAGGCTGGTCCCAGTGAGCTCTGATGGGCTTTCTGGCCACGAAGAGCCTGGTGACCTCTCTGGCTACAGCACAGTGCCAGTGTCTTACCAGTATTTCAGTCAAGCCAGTCCATATGTCCCTGCTTTTCTGTGGTCTCAAGGTAAAGCAGGAGTGGAAATGCCTGGCACTGTGCACATCTCTCACACACCACACCCCCCCAAAATGAATATTTTGCCAATGTCCTGAGTCCCACTGGCAGAAGAAAAGTAGAGGTAGTAGCACAGCAAGTGAAAGTGGAGCACAGAGACTTCCTCCCCTTGCAGTTTAATTTCACTCCCCCCTCCAAAAAAAAAAAAAAGAGAAAAAAATAGCATCTAGAATGTGGGAAATCAGGCAGGAGGGGCCTGCCTTTGGTTCCCACAATGAGAATTCAGAAGAGCTGATCCTAAGTGGCTGTGTCTTCCTCCTCCTCTTCCTCTTCCCCTCCCTTTGAAAAATGGACTTCGTAGGTAACAGCACAGATGCCAGCCAACCAGGCTGTCATGGTGCCAGCAAGGAATATGCAGAAGCCAATGAGGCACAGAAAGACATAGTCTTGCTTGTACAGCTGGGTCAGGCAGCTGAAGTGAAGCTGTACCTCCACTGCTGGCATCCTCAGGGCTCGCAGGCCTTCTGGGGTGTAGCAGGTGATGTTGTCAGCGTCTGGAAAGGCAGAAGTAGAAGTAAGCCTGTGTCTAAAGACTCTCTACCCTGTGTCTAAAGCTTTAGTGAACACGAGTCCTGCTAGAAAAAAGGGTGGTAGAGTTTGCTAAATGCTTGCAAAAAGTCTTCACACTCCACTGTCTCCATGGCTTGGGTATAATCTGACAGCCAAACCCATGCCAAACCCATGCCAAAACACAATTCCCAGGTTGCTAGGACAATTTCTGTGGTGTTCCTTCCACAGAAAATACTTCCCACTGGAAAATACTTCCCACTAGATTATGCCACTGCGGCAAACTGCTCTCTGCACTGCTCATCTCTGCTGATTGAGCACTTCCATCTTCATGTAAGAACACCTGTGTGTGTTGGTTTTCTTATTCTCAAACACCTTCTGAAATGATACAGTCTAAATTATTCTGGAATAATGAGGCTGCTGCTCATTTGACAACTAGGGTGGTTTGCAGTTCGGCACAGCCTTACCTGCTGTGTGAGAGAGGCAGAAGCAACTCATCAATGATTCAGTTTCACTGAAATAACAACTATACCTTGTCATATTGAATACTTGCAGTAGTAAAACACGCTGGCTGTTCCCCCTCAAGTTAGTGAAGGATGAGTGTGGTGCCTATGGAAGCTGGGTGTGCCCTCAGCCATGGCCCTCTCCTTCATTTTCAGGCTTGGAACCCCCCAGACACTGTGCTGGACACAGGCTGGGCACTGCTTGGTGCTCAGGATGGAAGGGCCTGAGGGAAAGGGAGCAGAGGAGGGGAGATTTATATTATATGACTTTGTATTGCATATGACTGAGAGATATCACTGCTGTTCACACTGATCTGTCTAATGGTCCTGAGTAAAACTTGAGATCTTTTATCTCTGTATTATCCAAATCCATCCAAAGTTAGGTAGCTTCGTGTCAGCCCCTCATGAAACATCAGCAGTTTTTTGAAGGCCAGGGTGGGGATGTGCTTGCAGCAAATTCCAGGGCTCTGTCCCAATGTCCCTTTGCTCTGGAGCTATCAGCCCCTGGAACAACCCTCAGTTTAGGGCTGCCTATCCTGATGAAGAAGGAGATGCCTTTCTCTGCCCTTGGCAGATGGATTATTGTGATACAGGGTGTCCAGCCTATGCACACTTTCCAGCAGCCTTCCTGGAGGCACACAGCCTCCTGTGGGCTGTCCCACAGCATCTCACTGGGACACAGCAAAGCCAAACAGAGCAGAAACAGCCTCTGTGGGCTCCGTGGTTTCTTTGGCTTTTACATTTTCCAGATCCAGACTTACACCTCCAGTCTTTGCTGCCACTTCCTTTAGCTACTCCTGCCCTACCCAACTGCCTGCAACGAGCTTTAATCTCCTGTTGCAGGGTTCAGTGGGTTATCTCTAATCTCACTGCAAAGAACTGTACTTTATTACACTGTTCCATAACTGCCTGTAACCTCTATGTAGGAAAAAACCATTTGACTCTGTATGGGGAGTTACCACATCTAACAAAGACATAAAGATATCTTTAATTTTGTTGTTGCCTAACACCAGCTTCCATTTGCCCTTCCCTTTTCTCCCCTTGGGTTCTTTTGTGGCCTTTTTCTTTTTCAATGGACAGACTTTCTCAAACAATTTCTCTCTTGCAGCTGTCTCTTACCATCAGGTTCTGTGTTACTGAAACAAAAGCTTTCCTCTTTTCTACATGCTCTGTTGTTTCTTTCCAATTTGGAAAAACCAAGTTCATGTGCTGCAGCTGCAGAACAAAGCTTTGCCCCTGGGACCAGAATCTGTGATCACCCTACCTTGATGTGTCCACAGCCCATTTGTAGAATCACTCAAGATGGGAAACAGCTGATTTTGGAATGGAGACAAGGCAGGAAATTCAGAGCAGCAGTTTTCCCAGTGCGTATCTCACCAGGGCTGTGTTGGGATCCTCATTCTTGGCACTGCAGCCATGGGGTGCAGTGACTTGCAGGCACAGGGACACCTGAGGCTGGATCCAGGTGTTTTAGAGCAGCAGCAATTTCCCAGCTACAGGCTACCCCTCCCTGACTGCCTTGAGCATGTGAGCAAGTATGACTGTCCATGTGTGGACTTCTCCCATCCCTGGTTTGTGCAACAGCAAAAGATGGAACCCACAGATGACATGCAGTGGTACAGCCCCATAAGCTGATCTTTTGGGAGAGAAAACAGAGCACTCAGTCTGTTCCACACAGATCTGTGGAGCTGGGAGGTCCTGCTCACACAGCTCTCACCTGGAAAATGAACATTGCTCTCTGTCATCCAGGTGATGAAGTCCAAAAAGGAACAGTTGCAGTGCCACAGGTTGTCACTGAGCCCCAGAAACCTCAGGTTGGGCAGGTCCCGGACGGTGCTGGTGTCCAGGAATGTTAAGCCTGTCCGGCTCACATCCAGGTGCCTCAGCCAGGTGTTGTTGGTGAAAGCATCCTTCTCAATGGCCACAAGGTAGGGATTGTCTGAGATCTTCAGCACCACCAGGCTGAGGAGGTGTGAGAAGGTGCTGAAGGTGACCTGTGTGAGGTTGTTGAAGCTGAGATCCAGATAGACAAGCTTGGCCACACCAATGAAAGTGAAATCCAAGTCATCCCCCAAGAGGTTCTTGCTGCAGTCCAGGTACACCAAATCAGCCAGGAAGCTCAATTCCACTGCTGGCAGATATGAGATGTTGTTTGCCACCAGAATCAGCTGCCTGGTGTCCAGAGGGATGTCTGCAGGGAACTCCAGCAACTGCTGCCTGGTGCAGTTCACTTCCAGATACTCACAGCTACACCTGCTCGGGCAGTTCATCCTCTCTGATGCCATGCCCATCCCCAAAAGAAACAGGAGGCTCAGGGGCCACGGTCTACTGGGAGGAGACATGGTTTGAAACATTCTAGGCTGCTCAGTCCTCTGGGGACTGACTGCAAGCAGCCCTATGGAAGCTGTGCTACCCTGACAGCCATGCTGAGGAGGTGTCCAGCTACAAGTCGGGAAGCACTTTGTGTCTGTGGCTCATCTGACCCCTTGGCAGAGTGCCCAGCTGGAAACTGAGCCTGGTTTTTACATCAGCAAGTGTGGAACAGTGGCTGGAGCATCTCTGCCAGGTGACACCTCTGTAATGTCAGTGGCTTGCAGAAGCTGCCTGGTTTCGGGGACAGTACTGTGACCTCGCTGACCTGCTTCCAGCTGAGTGGAGGGGAAGCTGTGTGTGGGATAAGAGTACGGGAAGGAGGTGTGGGAAGCTGTGTGTGGGATAAGAGTATGGGAACTGTGTAGGGAGAGCATGAACAGTCCAAATTTTGTCAGAAATGGTGTCATGCTGCATGAAGTGCTCACTGGTACTGATTAGGAAAGAGCCCCGTGCAGTTCTGTGCTGGATTGGCATTGTCTCCTTGCAGGGGCCAGGAGGTTCTTGCCCTGTGCTGTGTCCGGGTCTGAGGTCCTTGGCACAAGGAACATGTGGACCTGTTGGAGCTGGTCACGAGGGGCCAAGAAGATGCCCAGAGGGCTGGAGCAACTCTGGTAAAGGGAATAGAGTGAGAGAGTTAGGGCAGTTCAGCCAGGGGAAGGTTCTGGGGAGACCTCATTGCAGCCCTCCAGTACTTACTACTATTTCCTTAAGCCAGAGCTTATTTCCATAAGCCAGAGTTTATGGAAAAGAGGGAGAGAGTTTTTACAGAGGCAGATAGCAACAGGACAAGGGGGGATGGTTTTAAACTAAAAGAGGAGAGGTTTAGATTAGATATCAGAAAGAAATTATTCCCTGTGTTAGAAACAGAATTGGGGTTTTGCTCAAGCTAAAAGAACTGTAAGAGAATAGTTAAGGGGTAATTAGTTTCCAATGGTTTTTCCCTGCCTTTGGAGGTGGGGGGGGGAACTTGGGCAGGCAAACTGGGCCAGACTGTGAGTCCCCAATTCTCAGCCAAGAGGAAGAGGGAGCAGGGACCTTTTGGCCGGGAAAGGGTATAAAAAGTTCTATTTCTGTTTGTTCTGGGTTTGTCTCCTGGGCCAGGTGGACACACCTGATTCAGCTGAATTTGTTAAATAAAAGTTTAGTTTTGTTTTGACGACTTTGTCCACTCTAAATTTTATTGGTAAAATGTGAGCGTTTCTCACACCTGTGAGGGTGGGCAGGCCCTGGCACAGGTTGCCCAGAGAAGCTGTGGGTGCCCCACCCTTGGAAGTGCCCAAGGCCCGGCTGGACGGGGTTCGGAGCAACCTGGGACAGTGGAAGGTGTCCCTGCCCATGGCAAGGGGGTGGGATGAGATGGTCTTTAATGTCCGTGCCAACCCAAACCGCTCTATGCTGTGTCTGTATCCCCCCACTGCCCGTGACAGCCGCAGCCCCTCACATGGTGCGACCACGCCCCGTCCCTCCCACCCAACGGCCGCGGCGGGGCGGGGCCTCCCTAAACCACGCCCCCTCGCAAGCGAGGCCGCCGATAGGCCGGGAATTCACAAAGCTTCGCCCTCTTTGTGACGACACGGTCGCTGATAGGCCGGCGGGGCGCGCGGCGCATTTAAGCAGCGGGCGCGCAGGGGGCCGGCCGTTGCGTCCCGTTGTCTCGTCAGTGCTGCCGCCGCCATGGAGGCGATGACATTCCCCCTCTACGGCCCCGAAGACATCATCAGTTACCTCCGCACGCACGTCCTGACGGACGCCGAGGCCCGAAACCTGGTCAAGGGCGATGTGTTCGGCAACGCCAAGGTGAGTGAGGGGGCGCGGGGTTGCTCCGTGTGCCCCCGCAGCCCTCGCTGTGTGTGACGCGGCACTGCCCCGGCACCTGTAACCGCGGAGTGCGTCGTGCTGAGTGGGTTGGGCTGAGGCGTCCCGTGGCTCTCCTCTCTTCTCGGGCCTCGCCAGGAAAAGGTGGGTGTTGTCATCACAGTAACTGGGCCGTCTTCCTAGTTCTGTGGGCTAAAATAGCCACAGTGTTTGGTTAAGTCTCATAGTTTCAGCAGTTTGGCTGATCAACTAGTGCTTTAAACCAAACCCTCCTTTTAAACCCCTCCCGGCTTCACCACTTTTCTTCCTGTGGCACTCTGACCATTAATGTTACTGTTAGTGAGTGTCCTCAGCAGAAGAAAAGTGGCTTTAAAGTCGAATTGATGCCTGGGGGTGATTCCTTGTGCCGCTATTTCTTGTGTTTGTGCCTGTACAAGGAGGGGCATCTGGCCCTGATTGCTTAGGAAATGACAGGATCATGGTTTTTAAGAAGCAAAACTGATTGTGGATTGGAGCTGTAAATGAAAGACTCTTTGGCTTATAGGTATTTTGCTCCCTTAGTTTTACTATTGTGACGAAGATTGCTGTAAGTTTCTAATTTCTGTGACTTTGTTTCAGGTTTTTGGTGTCGCTTGTTATGAAAACTGTTCAGTGAGCAGCAACGTAGTGAAAACCAACGCCTAACATACACGGGCAGGGCAGTACTTGTCTGAGCTGGCTGCTATTCCTTAAAACTGAATTATGAACAAGTAATGCTTCAACTCCAAAATACTGGAAAGTGAAACTTGTCTTGGTGGCTCAGTGAATTTGGCCTCTTTGTGTTAAAGTTTGAACTAATTTTACGGTCTAGCCTGGGAGCCCTGAGTAGTCCAACATATACAATACAGATTCATGTCCTTTCTTCCTGCAGGTTGATGTTTTACACCTGATTTACTCGAGAGTCCTGCAGAAACTGTGCAGTGGAATCCGCCTGGAGCACTTCTACATGGTACGGCTGCCGAGGCAGAGTAGTGGAATGTGAAAGGAAAAGAATATTGCACTTAACAAATGTTGAAGTATCTCACTCTTGCCTTCTCATTAGCAAATGGCAAGCAGCCTGCTGGTTTGTGTGTTGTAACTGCAGCAACAGGAGCTTAGAAATTCTGCCTCTGCTGCAGAAAACTTGTTTGTGAAGTGCCATGGGTATTTGAGTCTGTTCAGGGCAGTTTCTTAGACAGCTGTGGGAGTGCAGGAATGCAGCACAGAAACTGGCATGGGTTGTTAACCCACCTAAATGAACCTGGGAGCATCAGCTGTGGGCTGTTGCTGAGGCCTTCAGAAGTTGCTTTGGTTATTGCTCCTCATCTGGAAATTAATTTCAGCTCAAGGTTTTGTGGCTGTGCTGTCTCTAGTTTTGTTTTTGTTTTTTTCTTTTACCATGGAAAGTGGACTCCCTGCTTCACTACAGGAGCTAGTGGGTGTGAACAGAACCTCACTTACCTCTGCAGGCTGTGAGGAAAGGCTTTGGAGAGCCCTCTCCTTCTGTGGTTAACCTGTGAATTTTGTTATTTGATATGCTGAGGGTGCCAGAAATGTCTAAGGTTCAGGAAGGACTGGACAAGCTTATGAAGGGACATCATGTCCAGCCTTGAAATACATCCTGTGTCCTTGGGCATTTACCTTTGGCCATGACTGGAGTGGGCTGGACTGATCTAGAGGGAAAGTAAATGTTACTTTTGATATTTGATCATCTCCGCCTCTCCATCAACTGAGAGGAAAGTAAGGAGAGGCTGATACTTTGTTCACTAACAGTTACTTGGTGTTCTGTCTCTGTTAGGCAAGAACTGATCCCTGAAAGAGTAAATAGTGTTATCTTATGGCATTTTTGGGTATGTTCTTCCCTTTCAGTTTATGTGCACAAGGTAACTGTTCTTCATGGGCCATGACATTAGCTGGGATAGTGTATCATGAGGTCTAAAATGTAAGAAAAATTGACTGTGTACACTACTTTCTCCTTTTGACTTCCTCATAAAACATTTGTGTGTGTCAGTTTTGGGGTTTTAAAAGAAAAAGCTGCTTGCTGGTAGGTGTGTAATGCCTACTGTTGTCCTGCACCAGTTTTGAACGAATTAAAGCAGTTTAGGTTGAATTCCAGAGTTTATAATGTTGCTGCTTTAGTTGTTATCGCCTTATATATTTTCCTACCAAAACTGACACTTAAAATAGTCTGCTGATTAACTTAAGGATATTTCTCAGCCTTTAATATTTGTTCCCTGTGCATAGGAAGACCATCCTCAGTGTGTTTAACCTATTGGAACTATGCTGTGGAAACCTGTGTAATTTGTTTTAAGTGTTCTTTACTTACACACTGACTCTGTTTACTCTTTAGATGCCGGTCAACGTTGACATAATGTATCCACAGATATATGAAGGTTTTCTACCTGTCTGTAACTTGTATAGTCACTTGTAAGTAGAAGATGCTGCATCTGCTCAGTTGCTGTTTCTTGTAAACGTCCAATTTTCTAAAAGCTTTGGTGTTTTATGCCTTTGTGCTGGTGATGTTTCCATTTCTTGCTGGCTTAAGCAAAGTGAAATTTGCAGGTAAACAGGGAGCAGCAATATTTAGTAGAGTAACATTCCTATCTTGACAAAATGAGTGTGCTTAAATAATACAGCCTCACCAAGGTGGAGCACAAATCCATACTTGGAGTGGCTGCAGGGTCACCTGGAAGAGGGATCTTGTGTTCCTGTTATGCAAATCTGCTGTCTGAATTCTGTGTAGATGTCTGGTGGAATCAGGTGAGTGTTAGACTTTAAGCTTCATTTCTGTTGTAAGGGAGGTATTGACTAAGAGGTGTAGCAGTTCCCTAATTAAGCTGAAAAGTTGTTCCACAGGCAAGTATTTTGTCAATAGAAATATCTGAGTTGCTCTAAGAAGACGAACTGTTAATGCTGATCAGTGTGTGGAGTCCTGCTGTGTTACTCTCCCGAGACTGACTTGTCTTGTGCTTGCTGTACAAATGCTCTGGGATGAGAGGACAACCCCTGTTTTGTGTTAAATGGATGCAGCACAAAGACTGAGTAATGGTCACCAGAGATAAGATTGTTTTGTTTTCCTTACAGGGAGCGCCTGCTGCCAGGCTGCCGGATTAATGACTTCCAAATTGCTGACATTTTAAAACCAAGTAAGCAAATGCATTGTAAGTCTTGCGTTTCCTGAGGTGGTGGATGCAACTTGATATCCAGGTGCTTTTTCTTATTTGGCATAACCAGATGGACATCTGGTATGGACAATGGTCCCTGGGTTCCAGCTGCTCTTCTGACCATTGCTGTGACCCTTAGACAAGTTGTTCTAGTGAGCAGTTCTTATTCCTTATGTACCTGATCCAGGTCAGTAACTGAGGAGGGCAGTTTTGAATGCTGTGAGTCTGTTGAACTGCTGTCTGCTGAGTGGTCTATGACATACTTAAAATAGGATAAGACTAGATGGTAATGAGAATTACCCTGACAACTCTGGAACTCTATAGGCTTTCTTATGCTGATGCCTGTGTAGGAAGCAATTGAATTTTGCTTCACCCTTTTCAATACCCAGCTGTGGTGACTCTGCTACAACACAAACAACTTGGAGAAGGTTTTTTTGAAGAACTCTTTAGCTTCTGGATCTGTCTTGAATAAAACATTCAAGCTTTTGAAATAATCTTTCATGAAGTTTGCTTGGTATAAAGCCAAAAAGTCCCTGTAGTTCAAATTGCTGCCTTCAGTTAGAGAGGTTCTCTCTTCAGAGTTGTAGTTCAAGATTGGCACTTCATCTCCCTGACTTCTGTTTTAGTGGGAGGCTGTGTTAACAGTCTTTCTCCCAGATGCCATTATTCATTTGCTAAAGTGCACAGAATTGCTAAGAGTTTGTAACTAGCCCGGTGCTAGTTTTGGTGTAGTCTGAAATCTTTTCAAGATGTGCAAGGGGAGGACTAATTTGAATTCTGTTTGTAATTTCTGCCTCTTCTCTGAATTATATTTTGCCCAACTTTTCACAAGCAGTTGCAATGCATGTGGAAACCAGCACAGTGATGTCTTGCAATTCATTTTTCAGAAACCAAGAGGACTATTCGCTTCCTGAGTGGCGTTCTCAACTTCATAAACTTCAGAGAATTCCGGCGGGAGGTCTACTTGGAGTTACAACTGAGCTATGTAAGACTGGGTGATGTGTTACCCCAGATACTTATTTCACTATAATTAATATTAACCTAGAACTGGGAGCATAAAGGTTGTGGTTTAACTTTGTTTATATAAAATGTTGGAATCTTAAATGTAGCCAAGTAATACAGGAAGGGAGCAATTATTACTTATGCTATTATTGGAAGGTTGGGGTTTTTTTCTCCATAACTTATTTGATGCTTTGGCCTGGTAAGTGAAAGATTGACATGTTGCATCCTTTTGAGAAAAGATGGATGCAACAGTCAGTGGGGCTGAAGCTTGAACTGTAGATGGCTTCTCTTCTGAATATCTCAGTAGGTCAGAGATGCATTTCATGGGAAATAATGACAAGCAAGGCTCTAACAGAAGCCCAAACAATATTTCTCTAAAATAAAAAATATCTGAATATTTAATTTGCAGAAAGCATCTATGGAGAAACACCAACAACTGGAGGCTGCAAATCAGGAGGCAGCAATGAAGCTGGAGGAACTGAAGTGAGTATGAGGAGTAAGCACTGCTTGACTTGCCTGTTCAGGCTGGATCAATAGGCCAGGGCCAGTTGTGTGAGGCTCAACAAGGCCAAGTGTGGAGTCCTGCTCTTGGAACATAATAGCTCAGAGCAATCCTACAGGCTTGGGGAAGAGGGGCTGGAAAGCTGCTGGGCAGAAAAGGACACCTGGGGGTGCTGGCCAACAGCAGCTGAATATGAGCCCAGGTAGGCAAGAGGGCCAATGGTACCTAGCTTGTGTCAGCAGTAGTGTGGCCAGCAGGACCAGGGCAATGGTGAGGCCACACCTCAAATCCTGGATTCAGTTTTGGGCCCCTCACAAATAAAGACATTGAAGGGCTGGAGCTTGTCCAGACAAGGGCAGTGGAGCTACTGAAGGATCTGGAGCACAAGACTAATGAGGAGCAGCTGAAGGAGCTATGGGGGTTTATTCTCTGCTGCCAGAGAATAAAAATGACTTGGGGATATATGGTTGCTTTGAGAGAATCCTGTATTTGTATACTGGAGACTAGGGTGAAAGTTTTGGTTGTTACAGTTAGTTTTTAGTGATGTGTCTCTCTCTTCAATAGCTGTAGGAAACCCATCTTTAATAGATGGGTGAAGTCATCTTCCTTGGTTATTTGACACGTTTGCCACAATCTCTGTTTCAGGCCATTTAGTCCTATTGCCTGTGTCTTTGCACTATTAAGTTTTGTTTTTGCTTGTGGATAATAGGGTGAAGAAATGGCTAGTTTCCAAGATAGCTTTCAAAACCAAGAGTTTTTTCTGACAGCTGCTCTTAGTGTGTGCTACATAGGAGGTTCTCTAGCTAATATAGATCTACCTTGATACAAACTGTTTCTGTGGCAGGTAATATTATGCAAATGTCATAAATAAAAATCACCACTAAAATTGGTGGGAGTGTTGTTCTATTGTGCTTTGCTTAACATGATCTTTAAACTTAGTCCTCTGTTATGCTTGGACCACTTCTTGCCAAAATAACCCTTTAGATTATGCTTCAAAATCTTGCAAGCAAAGAAAAATTAGATGTATTCATTTGAGACTGTCTTGTTCTGAATAAAGTTACTGGCTGTAAACTCTGAAAAGAGTGATTGTTGTATCTACTGTACTTTGACTTGACTGTAATGATGCTGAAACTGTCCAATATCTTTATTTTTTACTTAGCACTGTTCCGGTTGAACATCAGGAAGAGATCAAGCAGCTGACTGAGAGCATTCGGGAACTGGAGCACCTGCTAAGGGAAGACTATCATCAGAAGCAAGTATGATCTTGTAACATATTTCTCTGAAATGCTACTGTTGCTTCTGATCATGACTGCTCCTCACTTCTGTTGATTTTATTCCCTTCCCTCTAAAACAGAGGGTAAAGGGGACTTTTCTGACTTAAAACAAAGGCCATTGCAACATAATGCTGTGTTTGACTCCTCTTCATTTCACTGTAAGGAGTGTGAAACATACATGAAATCAGACATTCGGAATACAAAAGTATATTTGACTCTTTCAAATTACTTGGGAGATACCTGTGTTACTGTTTGGAAGTGTGATGTGTGTGTTGCCCTTTGTTTCCATCTGAATTCAGAGAATTGGAACTGGAGGTGAGCCATGGCAAGAAATGAGACCTAAGAAGGGGCACCCAAGGGAATATCTGGCAAAAAGAGTGGGGTTAATTGGAGGGGTAACTTTTCAGCAGGGGGAATTTGTCTCTAAGGTCTCATAGATAATCTTTTCAGCTCCTTTGGGAGAAAAAAAATACTGAAATTTGGGTAGGCATTTTTGTTCTGTCAATTCATGCCTCTACTATTAATATTGTTAACCATGTGCTTGACTTCTATATTATTTGGGACTTTATATTAAATTAGATTTTTTTTCCTGAAGAACAGGGCCTCTGACAAAGAAGGTTGTGGGGTTGTAATACTGCCAGGGTCAGTAAGAATAGAGGCAGTCAGCATCTTATCCCTGTTCCTAGTTACTCACTGCTGGCTGCATCCCTACTGCTCCCAGTGGCTTTTGCAACAGCATTCTCCTTTCCTGTCTTTGGAATCTTACAGACTGCAGTTTTGTCTTCTGGTTATGGCATTCCAAAGGACCCATAAAGGGGATTTCTACTGTAGACAGATTTGATAGAAGGGTAAAGGAGGTAGCAGTTGTAGAGATGCTTATTTAAAGCTTTTTACTTTTTTAGACAGCTCTGCAAGATGTGATTTCACAAAAGAAGACTGTTATTGCTGAGTGTACCCGAAAACTGGTGAGTGCACCCCTGTGTAGCTGCAGGATGTTGTAGCTTCCATCTCAGATCAAGTAGTAGATCATCTCTCTTTGCAGGATCATATTATTCTTGGAAATAGGTAACTTTCAAGTGGTGATTATCAGTTTTCTGAAAAAAATTATTTGGCTTAATTTTTATCCCCTGGGAAGCTTTACTGCAGTAGCTTGTTTTGTTGTTAATTTTAAATACACATCTCTAGAACTACCTGACGGGAAGTTCCAGCCAGGTGGGAGTTGGTCTGTTATCCCAGGCACTCAGCAATAGGACAAGGGGGCACGGGCTCAAGCTCTGCCAGGGGAAATTGAAGTTGGAGAGCAGAAAAACTTCTTTGCAGAGAGAGTGCTCAGGCATTGGAATGGGCTGCCCAGAGAGGGGGTGGATTCCCCATCCCTGGAGGTTTTTAAACCGAAATTGGATGTGGCACTGAGTGCCATGATCTTGTAAAGGGACTGGAGTTGGAGCAAGGGTTGGACTTGATGATCTCGGAGGTCTTTTCCAACCCAATCCATTCTATGATTCTATGAGGTCAAGCTCTGTGTGTTCAGGAAATTGATAAAGGGCAAGAAATTTGGACTTCTGAGATGCCATGGGCTTACCTTAAATGCGCAAAGTGGGCTAATGAGGCAGCACTGATGCAGCGGGGACAAAACTGAAGGTTCTGAGAAGTTGCACAGGAAACTTGTTGCTTTTCTACCAGCCTGATAGAGCTTGCTCTGAAACCCTGCAGTGACTGCCTTGGTTTCCCTAAGTGAGGTGTTCTGAGGGAGAGAGTTGCTGGATGGGGCTCTGAGCACCCTGGTCTGTGGAAGGTGTCCCTGCCCATGGCAGGGGGTTGGAACAAGGTGATCTTTAAGGTCCCTTCCAACCCAAACCTTTCTAGGATTAGCTGGCAGGCTTTGTGGAGAACTAGTTAACTGCTGTTCTTGTGATTTAGTATAAGCAAGTTAGGGGAGGAGAATGGACTGTTAACTGCTTTGATTTGAAATGTTAATGCTGTTTAGAGGAATTAATTTTTAAAGCTTCCTAATGAGAAGTGACTGCAGCGAAAAGAACTTGTCTAGTTATAAGATCCTGGCAAACAATGCTACACAATTACTTTGTTCACCTAATTGCTAATATTGAAAATGTGTTTGTCTTGTTAACCAGAATGACCTTAAAATGACTATGACTACTTTGAAAGAAGAACAAGAGCAGCTGAAATCAAAAATTCTGGAGAGTCCAGAGGAACTGAAAAATTACAAAGAACAGATGAGAGAGACTGTTAAGAAACTGAAAAATACCAAGGTGAGGTCTTCCTCTGCCCACACAGGGGGGTATTCTATTAGATAAAGCACATCTTTTACTGAACTGTCATCATCTAGAAATGCTTCTTGAATGACATGTAGTAAAACATCAACAGAACAGTAGGTAGTCACAGGTTCAGAGAAAACTGAAGGTTCATGAGAAAGTTAGTGGTTTATTTTTGATTTTTGTTTGGTTGAGTTTTGGTTGGTTTTTTTGTTTGTGCTTGTGTTTTGGGTTTTTTAGGCAGGATTGCAGTCACTCCTGCTTTTACTCAATGAATAATTGGTTTTTTGAATGAGTAATTGGCTCTTGAATCTATACTGTACCTGTCTGGCTGGTTGCTTTCAAGAGGTGATAATCTGGCAGCTTCCAAATGCCTTTGGATTTAGAACACATGCTTAGTAGTTGTTCTGCTGTCGTTCACTATTTCTGGAATTAATGGCTCTCTCCACTAGTTTGCTAATCACTGAGTTCCAGTCCTAGTTTTGTGGGCTGTTTTAGTTTTTCTATTTTTTTTATTTGAATGTCCAGTCTTTAAATTTTTGTGGTTCATGATTGCTCACATATCAGAGAAGTTTGCATAACTTTGCCTGTGTAGGTATTTTTGTTCCAAATTTGTACACTTTATTGCTGTAATTCCAAGTACCTGCTTTTCTGATGCTTTATGGAACTCTTGTTTTACTGGTACAGGATTTCTTCACTGTACAGCCTTTTTCTTTTCCTGTCCTGAAAGCTCTTGGATAAAGCTAGTTAGTTCATTGTAAAACACTTGCAAGTCACTTCTGTGCTTCCAAATAAATTCACCTTTTTATTTTACAAACTGAAGATCTCATTTTAGTAACTGTGAAATATTACTTTCGAATGTCTGTTAAACAATGGGGTAATGGGTACAAAAGTCAATATGCTTTAATCCTATATAAAATAACTCCAAAGCTGTTTATTAAAAGTATTTTCTCTTTAAAGGAAGAAATTACTCGGAAACATGAGAGTTACAGAGATCTAGTTGGGTTTCTGCCATCATTCCAGTCGCAGTTGCAGTTCTTTCAAAACAAGATGGAAAAACAGGAAGCAAATGTGGAGAGACTGACCAGTATATTATCAGAGGTTTGTCTTGTCCAAATTATATCTGCTAATGGAGGAATTTAATGTCTAATACAGGTGATAATCAATAAATGTCCATACTGTGAAAGTTTCTGTCTCTCTTCTTCCCTATAAAGAATGAGTTTGGGTAACTTGAAAATGTCATTCGTTAAAATGTCAGTAAAACATTGCTGCTGCTTTTCTGTGTGGCACTGGCTAATGTACTATGCACTTGCTATTGACCACTTTGAATAGTCAAAGCCTTTGTTGCCATAGAAACCTGACCTAAAATAGTCTGAACTGTCTTGGGTTTGTTGGTAGGAAATGATGGAAGAATAAAAGTGAAATCAAGTTTCTTCTGCTTCAAGAGTGGGAACTAAGAGCAAAAAATTGCTACTTCAGGGAGAGTCATGTCTTAAGTGCCTTAACTTTATTAATATTACTAAGCCAGACATTCTGTGGTGAAATGTTTGTCACAAGACAGTACATTGCTATTTGCTGCTTGGTTTTGGGAAAATGCAATTGTTAGGAGCATTTGAAAAATGCTGTAGGGTCTTTTTTGGATTTGTATATCATGTGTTCAAATTACCCTTGGCAAACACCTATAACAGAAATCATAATAACTTTTGAAGGTCATTCTAAGTAATGGAATCTTGTCCATTTGGATGTATTTATAATCAGATAAAGAACTGCTGTTTCACTGGAAGAAGGAGTTGGCAATCAGATCTCCAAAAAGTAGAAACCTACTTCTAATCTTGGTACACTAACAGGTAATGTTGTCTTGATCTTTTTCCCCTCATTTAAGTTATTTCTATACTTAATGTACTCTAGGTCAGAAATCTGGAGGACCAGTCTGAGAGTGCTCAGATAGAGCTGAAAAAGGTGACGTCGGATGAAATATCCCTGAAGAGACTGGTCACTGCAAGATGTGAGAAGCTGCCTACATTGGAGATGAGGGTGCATAAGATGCGTGAAGAGATTCAGCAGCATAAGAGTACTGAGCTTCAGTAAGGATGAGTTGATGTTTCTGCCTGATGCTGCTTTATGTCTTCGTTATGCACTGCCAAAGTTCATGTCTGGTACAAACACACAGCTTAGCAGTAAGAAGAAAATGAGCAGTGTGGGACAGCTTTGTATGAAGACCAGTAATGCTGCAGGCAGGGACTTGGGGTCTCAAATCAATAATTGCAATGTGACTTGACAGCAGTTCTTTTATTGGAGCACTAATTTAATTTATAATGCTTATTCCTGATTCTTTTATCTTCTTAAAGAGAATGTCACATTGGGATAATTTTCCAACTTATCAGACTTCCAACAAAGCCCCATTTGCCTTTCATGAATTTTTCATAATTTCCCTTGCCACTTTTGCTCATTATCAAAGATGTTCAAGACCCATGGGGAAATGGGGCTCTCATCTCGGAGGAGCATTTTCCTGACATGATGCTTCTAAAACAAAAGGAAAAGTGTCATTTGATCAAAGCCTCTCAGCCCCTCTTCCTTCCCACCATATGCTAAAGGCAGGTTGCACGGCCGTGTTTGCAGCATGTCAGTCACTCCTGCAGCAGCAAACTGCAGCCTTGTAAGTTGTGGCTTCACTCTCAGATTAGAAAAGCTGGACTGTTATAGAGAATTTACTATATAACAAATTTTCTTTGTACATAGGAAAGAGAATGTGGAAAATTATTGGCTGAGTAGATTAACTATGACAGAAGAGAGCTTCTTGCACAGAGCTGAGAAAGATTGGTCATGCTTAGGGTTTGTGGTCTGTAGGATGGCAGCAGGATTCCCAGGCTGCCTTTGCTCTCTATTTGGTGCATTGTAGCAGCTAAAGGAGATTATTTGGAAGAAAAATAGGTTGGACATTAGGATGAATTTCTTCATGAAAAGGCTGATAAGACATTGAAAGGAGCTGCCCAGGAAGGTGGTGGAGTCACCATCCCTGGAGGTCTTTAAGGAAAGACTGGATGTGACACTCAGTGCCATGGTCCAGTAGACAAAGTGGTGTTGGGTCACAGGTTGGGCTTGATTATTTCAGAGGTCTTACTCAACCTAATGGATTCTGTCATTCTGTGAAAAGTAGCTTTTAACTAAAGAATGGAAATAATATAACCTAATGTTCCTTTTAGTCAGAAGGTGCTGCTGCTTCCTCATTTTAATGTGTTGGGTATTTCCCTTGAGTGATAAAACTAGATGCTTTGATAAGCAAGAGTGGAAGGGAGGTAACCTTGGTTTGAAGATGAGTTTTTGCTGGTGAATAAGAGAATATGTCCTGACTGTTCCCTTGAGGCAGGAAGGTGTAAGTGGGCTTTTGCTAAGTGTGAGGTATTTCAGCCATTCTTTACAAAAAGCTGCTGCTACAATTCCAGCTATAATTGTACAAATACTTAATATAAACCAGTAGGTGTTTTTGCACTTGAAGTCAGAGTAGATCCTCTGTTCCCATTCTTGCCCTTTGCCGATGCCGTGGCAGCTCACAGCTGGAGCTATCTGGATTTACCTGCAAGCTGGGGAAGTATTTGGTCCTTGGGATGCAATGAAATGATGGACTGGAATGATAGAATCGATTGGGTTGGAAAAGACCTCCGAGATCATCAAGTCCAACCCTTGCTCCAACTCCAGTCCCTTTACCAGATCATGGCACTCAGTGCCACGGCCAATCTCAGGTTAAAAACCTCCAGGGATGGGGAATCCACCCCCTCTCTGGGCAGCCCATTCCAATGCCTGATTCCTCTCTCTGGAAAGAATTTTTTTCTGATCTCCAACTTCAATTTCCCTTGGCAGAGCTTGAGCCTGTGCCCCCTTGTTCTAGTGCCGAGTGCCTGGGAGAAGAGACCAACCCCCACCTGGCTAGAACTTCCCTTCAGGTAGTTCTAGACAGTGCTGAGGTCACCTCTGAGCCTCTTCTTCTCCAGGCTAAACACCCCCAGCTCCCTCAGCCTCTCCCCATAGGACTTGCATGGAAGTTGCAGATAACTGATGTAGATGTATGGGATTAGAGCTTTAACTTGATGAGATGAGATCTAGGGTTAAGGAAAACGCGTGACATTCAGTTATGCTGAAACACTAAGTGCAGCTGTATTGCTTTTAACCTGCATCACTCAAAGGCAGGAAGACAATGTCCAGCTGTCTGTTGTGTTGGCTACACTGAGGTAACTGGAGTTGCCTTGATTGGCAGCAACTGAGGATCTTCCAAGTGCTCCTCTAGCTCCACTTTGAATTTCGCTTCTTGTACATAAGTTGTTCTAGTTTAAAAATTGGATTATTTTCTGAGCAAGTAAATTCTGTGTGTCATTGTTTCTTGAAGCTGCTGGTTTCATGCTCATAAAATGTAGGCTTTGCTTGTGATGGGGTTGAGGTTAATATGGAATTATTCAATGGCTCAGTAGTAACTTTTTTCTCTCACCTTTAGATATTTTAATAAAGTCCAAGAGAAGAGGGGTGTTGTATATGATAAAGTGAAGGCCATTCACAAGGAAATCCAACAAACAAGGTCCACAATTGATCAGCTGGAGGGGAATGCTAGAGAAGAAGCAATGAAAATGAAGGTGAGGTGGTTTTTTTTTTTACACCCTCCCTGCCCCTGCAATGGAATCCTGTTTGGTTAAAACTCAAAAGTTATTTTTAACTTGAGCTGTGTAGATAAAGGAACAGTTATTGGCCCTTAAGACAGGTGGGTTCTGCAAGTGGTGGTTTGGGTGGGTGGTAGATGGGAGTACACTGAGTACTTGTAGTTCCACTGGGTTGGTAGGGCTTGCTCTGCTCTCTGCAGGCTGGGCAGGTGGCCCACAGGAGAAGTGAACTGTGCAAGCCTGAGAGAAAAGACTCTGGAATGGTGTGACTGCCCAGTATTTTGGGAGGTGAAATTAAGCTTGTCTTCCCACCTGTTCCTGTAGCACATACTATGCTAGTTCCATGATGTCTGTTTTAATATGATTATACTTCCAGTTCTAAGCAGTTGGATTTTTTGTCTTTCTTTTTTTTGTTTGTTTGTTAGGCCCCTGGGACCTGACCTGTGAGGCTTTGCATTCCTGCTGTAGTGTGAGCAATGCAATAATCCTCTCAACAGCATCCCTCAAACCCAGGGCCTACTTGCCATATCACAAATAGTTTGAGGGTTTTGTTAAGATGACTGTCCAACTCAGCTTTGGAAAGAGTCAGAAATCCTGATGGATTGAGACTAAGGGATTACAGTTTCCCTGTCACATCTCATCTGTTCATTACCGAAGTACTGTCCATGCTGGGAGGGCAATGGTAGCAGTCCCTGTGGCAGAGACCTTGGTGACACAGGTTAATACAGAGTGGGGCAGGAGTGGTGTGACTGCTGGGCTAGTGCTGGTTGCTTTACCATCTTAGTGTTGTAACCACTAGACTTTCAGCTTGTGGCTGTTCTTATTTTTCTGGTGTTTTGTAACTCTCCCTGTGTTTTGTGAGTGCTGCTTCTTAAGCCATGGTGAGTTACTTTTGAAGTCACTTGAGTCCACAAGACACTCACTTAACATGCTTGATAAGGATTTAACTTTGCTGATGGATTTTTTTTTTTCTTCTCTTTCTAGGAAATAAACTTAATTTTGAAGGCTGCATTGGATAAGTGTCATGAATTTCTCATGAAGACAGGAAAGAGTTATGCAGCCTCAAGAGAAGAAATAATTGCTGAACTAAAGAAATGGCTGCTTAGCATTCAGTCTCCTGGAAGTAGTTCTTAAGCCTCTTTGCACTTGTGTTCCACTTTCATTATGTTTGTCCTCATACGTGAGCTCAAGAGCTTGTGCTTTGCATGGGATGGATGATTCCAGGCAAAATCCAGTGCTCTCAAAAACCACGTCAGAACATGTTTAGCTTTCTAGCAGATCCTGATGTCACAAGCTCACTGACATGGATAAGAAAACACTCAGTTTGTTGTTTCAGTCAGTACTTGGTTACAGTGGTAATACTGCAATTTTTGCTAACCCCAAATTGCTCAACATTTTAGACAGAATCTTGCTTTTTTTTTTTTGTAGAAACTGTTCTGCAGCCCTTTATCTGGGAGGACCTGGTGCCTTGGTCTGGCCTGAGTGTACAGGACTGTTCAGGCTAAGTCAGTAACAGGTGACACTCCACTATCATTATTATGACAGAGCAGTAGCATCTATGGAAATGCCAAGTTACTCTCATCACCAATATTGGTAGCTCTAAACACTCAGGAGTGTAATTTTAGTTAACAGTGCAGTTCCTCTCAATCCTTGAATTCATTATCTCTGCTCTGTGGGTTACGGAACCCCCATCTGTGTTTATTAAAATGTCTATATTAGGATGCTTAGTTCTCTTAAAAAATTATGGATTGATATTTTGTACCTTAAGTTGTGATGGCACCCAGTGTGCCACAGTGGTTTTAATTGTTTTGAAAAATAAAATGTTCATTTTTACAGTAGTTGATATAAAGATATTTAACCCCCTTTTCTCCTGTGTCTTTTCCCTCTCTACTCCCCTAACTGCCTTGGCATAACATTTCAACTGAAAAAATTTGCTTTATACATTTGTAGGAATGTGTGCTACACTGTTTTTTTATAGTGAAAGGAGGATTCAAGCCATCTTAGTTTTAATTGTTCTAAATCCCTTATTGACTAGAGATGCTTGCAAGTCAGTCAGAAACAGCAGGTGATTGCTGCTTCTAAAGCTTTTACTGAGGCATCAAACCCTTCTAAGGTTTTGCTTTAAGGTTTTTTTTCTTGCCCTGTAGTATAGAATTGTTCAAGCTGTAAAGTCCTCCAAGATGAAGTCTAACCATTAACTCAGCACTAAACCATGTCCCCAAGTGCCACAACTATACTTTTATATACCTCTAGGGATGAGGACCTTACCACTTTTCCTGAGTGTGAGACTTTTCAGACAAAGTTCGTGTTAACTGCAAATTTCAGCCTAGTACGAAGCTCCTCATAGTTTTTCCATTTCCCCTGAGTATAGTCTGTTTTTAAGTGAATGTACTTTTCATCCCAACAGCTCTGTAGAAGCAGCTGGTGCAGAGATTAGGGAAAGTAACTGCTGAGGTGGTTGTTTTCTTCCAAGAGCTGAAGATGTTGAGTACATACAAGGTACAGAAAAGTTCTTTTTAGGTGTCATGCTCTAGGCCACACATGGAATAATTATGATGTTTTGGGTATTGTACTCCATAAGTGAGTTTTAAATTAATTTCTCCTCAAGTCCTATGTATTAAAACATTTCACATGCAGGTGTATTCCACTCCTTTGCCATAGCATGGATTCTAGTGTGACATTGACACTATTTGGGAAGATATGGCTTCTCATTGCAGTACTTCTGAATGAACTTGATTGATGCCTGTGCAAAATGGTGTGGTAATTTCTAGGTATTTCCAGCCTTAGAATACTATGACATTGGAAGACAGATGACTTGTGTGAGTTTTGACCTGAACTTTCTTGTGATATCCCTGCTTCTTGTGTCAGTCTAGTCTATATCCCAGCTTGACAAGATGCTGGAGGTCAAGCATTCCTTCCTTTAACTTCTCTGAGAATTTTGGGGTGTAACTTGCCTGATGCTACAAAGATTCAAAGTGTGTTTTGGTATTGTATANTTTTTTTTTTCTTCTCTTTCTAGGAAATAAACTTAATTTTGAAGGCTGCATTGGATAAGTGTCATGAATTTCTCATGAAGACAGGAAAGAGTTATGCAGCCTCAAGAGAAGAAATAATTGCTGAACTAAAGAAATGGCTGCTTAGCATTCAGTCTCCTGGAAGTAGTTCTTAAGCCTCTTTGCACTTGTGTTCCACTTTCATTATGTTTGTCCTCATACGTGAGCTCAAGAGCTTGTGCTTTGCATGGGATGGATGATTCCAGGCAAAATCCAGTGCTCTCAAAAACCACGTCAGAACATGTTTAGCTTTCTAGCAGATCCTGATGTCACAAGCTCACTGACATGGATAAGAAAACACTCAGTTTGTTGTTTCAGTCAGTACTTGGTTACAGTGGTAATACTGCAATTTTTGCTAACCCCAAATTGCTCAACATTTTAGACAGAATCTTGCTTTTTTTTTTTTGTAGAAACTGTTCTGCAGCCCTTTATCTGGGAGGACCTGGTGCCTTGGTCTGGCCTGAGTGTACAGGACTGTTCAGGCTAAGTCAGTAACAGGTGACACTCCACTATCATTATTATGACAGAGCAGTAGCATCTATGGAAATGCCAAGTTACTCTCATCACCAATATTGGTAGCTCTAAACACTCAGGAGTGTAATTTTAGTTAACAGTGCAGTTCCTCTCAATCCTTGAATTCATTATCTCTGCTCTGTGGGTTACGGAACCCCCATCTGTGTTTATTAAAATGTCTATATTAGGATGCTTAGTTCTTTAAAAAATTATGGATTGATATTTTGTACCTTAAGTTGTGATGGCACCCAGTGTGCCACAGTGGTTTTAATTGTTTTGAAAAATAAAATGTTCATTTTTACAGTAGTTGATATAAAGATATTTAACCCCCTTTTCTCCTGTGTCTTTTCCCTCTCTACTCCCCTAACTGCCTTGGCATAACATTTCAACTGAAAAAATTTGCTTTATACATTTGTAGGAATGTGTGCTACACTGTTTTTTTATAGTGAAAGGAGGATTCAAGCCATCTTAGTTTTAATTGTTCTAAATCCCTTATTGACTAGAGATGCTTGCAAGTCAGTCAGAAACAGCAGGTGATTGCTGCTTCTAAAGCTTTTACTGAGGCATCAAACCCTTCTAAGGTTTTGCTTTAAGGTTTTTTTTCTTGCCCTGTAGTATAGAATTGTTCAAGCTGTAAAGTCCTCCAAGATGAAGTCTAACCATTAACTCAGCACTAAACCATGTCCCCAAGTGCCACAACTATACTTTTATATACCTCTAGGGATGAGGACCTTACCACTTTTCCTGAGTGTGAGACTTTTCAGACAAAGTTCGTGTTAACTGCAAATTTCAGCCTAGTACGAAGCTCCTCATAGTTTTTCCATTTCCCCTGAGTATAGTCTGTTTTTAAGTGAATGTACTTTTCATCCCAACAGCTCTGTAGAAGCAGCTGGTGCAGAGATTAGGGAAAGTAACTGCTGAGGTGGTTGTTTTCTTCCAAGAGCTGAAGATGTTGAGTACATACAAGGTACAGAAAAGTTCTTTTTAGGTGTCATGCTCTAGGCCACACATGGAATAATTATGATGTTTTGGGTATTGTACTCCATAAGTGAGTTTTAAATTAATTTCTCCTCAAGTCCTATGTATTAAAACATTTCACATGCAGGTGTATTCCACTCCTTTGCCATAGCATGGATTCTAGTGTGACATTGACACTATTTGGGAAGATATGGCTTCTCATTGCAGTACTTCTGAATGAACTTGATTGATGCCTGTGCAAAATGGTGTGGTAATTTCTAGGTATTTCCAGCCTTAGAATACTATGACATTGGAAGACAGATGACTTGTGTGAGTTTTGACCTGAACTTTCTTGTGATATCCCTGCTTCTTGTGTCAGTCTAGTCTATATCCCAGCTTGACAAGATGCTGGAGGTCAAGCATTCCTTCCTTTAACTTCTCTGAGAATTTTGGGGTGTAACTTGCCTGATGCTACAAAGATTCAAAGTGTGTTTTGGTATTGTATAAATATTGCAGTAATATCTCCTTTCTTGTAGACTGGCTCGAGGCTGCACTCCACAGCCTGGATATTGCAGCAGCTCTTGGGAAAGAGATTCCCAAAAGCTTCCAATAGATATTGCAAGGGATTATTCAAGCCAGCAGATCAAGATTCTCAGGCTAGAGATATGATGCTTGTGTATCCCAGTGATTAGGAATTTGCAGCACAAAAGAAAAGCTGGATTCTGGTTCCTGCCCTCAGGGGTTTTGCAACACTGGCTGTTGGGTAAAATAAAAAGCTGCAATTCATGAAGAAAGAGAACTTTATTTCCAGGGACAAAGTTTTGTATTTCCAGTAGGTTCTAGTGCTTTCACAGTTGCCTGTCTGTTTGTACCTAAAATACTTAAATATATTTTGGTTATGTTTTATTTATATCTAGAGATAATTGATTCCTAGGTGTGAGTCTACTGCTGCTTTTCAAAAACTTCTACCCGTCTTGATCTATATGGCAGTGGCAGGAGTTTAGTGTGACCTGAGGAAGAGTGAAAGGAGGATGTCTTTGCTATGGCATACAGCTCTGTTTCCCTCAAGAGGGCAGTGTTAGCCAAAACTTTCTTGGTGTTTTGTGGTTTTTATTGTGTTTTTTTAGCTCTTCTGTTTAAATGTGCAGTTCAATTTTTTTGCATATGTTTAAGTATAATATATAATATGACATAAATTATAGCAAATTTCTATTGTACTGCTTGGGCTGGTCACACTTGTTTGAAATGTGTTGAGTTACTGACAATATTCTGGAAGCAATTTTTTTCAAGAATTGCCAACGTTGACATCTCTGCAAGTAGAAAAAGGAATAATGAGTAAAATGGGAAATGCAGCTTAGATTATGGCTTAGCACAGCAAATGAACACAAAACTCTAAGAGGCCATGTGACACCTTTTCCCCATTGTGTTACTGCTTTCCTTGGGAGGGAAAGAGAGGCTTCATTATCACTCCTGTTTTGCCTTTACTCCACAGCATGGCTGGAAAGATCTTCAATGCTCTGTCTCTGAAGCCTGAGTAGAGCTGGGTTAGATGAGCAAGGTCTGTATTTTCACCTGAGACCCTCCTGCTGTGCCAGTGGGATGAGCTGGAAGAGGAGCTGTTGTGTTGGCCACTTGGTGGGGATGTTGGCATGGAGAGTGGCTGTAGATTCATGTTCCATTTCTGCCACAGAAGCTGAAGGAAACTTGCTGAATCTGCGGCTTCAGGATACAGCTTTGCACCTTGACACTCATATGTTCTAGGACTAGCTAGGATCAGGTAAACTAGAAGTTAAAACTTACTGACAGATGCTTGTACCTAAGGATGTGACCCTTCATGCTGCCAAAGTAGGAGCTATTCTGGAGAAGGGAGATGGAGCCTGCACTTGGTTGTCTCTTCCTGTAGTTTGTGCAGAGAAGTTAGGAGTGAGTGTGCAAGGCTCCTGTGCACAGAGCTGTATTTGGATGTTGGGGCAAAGCGAGTGCAAGGCACAAGGTTGTGAGGTGCAATACAAAGCATGATTTGATGGGATTTGGGTCAGGTTTGTTGTCATTTTTTATCCCCCTGTGTTACTCTTGTTTTTGTAGTGCCATGGGGCTCTATCACTGCTGCGTGTTGTATAGCAGTCCCTGATGATCTCTGCCCTGCAGTGCTGCTTTTTGGGCTTGGTCTCACTTGCTACATGGAAGGTTCATGGGCAGAGCTGTTCAAATTTGGAGGCACTCCAGGCAATGCCTTGGGTTGAGACAGGTCCTTACAAGTACCAAAGCACAATCCCTAGAGGCGCATGTTGTTGATTCTGGGAGAAGGGAGGTTGTTACATGTGGTTTCTGACTGAGTAAAAGCATCAGTTTTATTACCATGAGGTTTTTGTATCTCTTTTCCCAAGCAGAAAGGTGTTTAGGAGTACAGCTTCCAAGTGGGTACCACATCATACAGTACTTACTGCAAAAGAAGAGTTTGGAGGTTGGGACAGTGATATTGTGAAAAGCCACACACTGAAAAATATACTTTAAAAGAGAAATGGGCATTAGAGGAAGAAAAAAGTTGTTTTTACAAGCTCTAAGTCCACATGGAGAGGACTGGGAGAGGCCAGTGTTTGCAGAAAATGAACAAACAAAAGGAGGGAAAACCCAGGTTATGTTGAGGTTTCCATAGCAACACAATACTTTTCCTGGAAAACTCAAATGATGAGATCTAATCTATCTGCAATTTAACTCTTGCATGCAGAGCCCCTCTCCTTTCTTGACTTACCTGTTCTCCACAGCATTCTCTCTGGTGTTGTCACTGTGTCATAGTGGTCTCCATAGGGAATGATGTCCCTGGGACACAGCTGTTTCTATTCTGTTCCCCTGTTCCAAAGCACACAGAAAAGGAAAACCTTATGAGGCAGCTTGTGTGTGGTGACCTGTTTGTGGGAATGACTTACTAGGTGTGCTGATCCTGGGGAGCTTCAATTCCCAGTAGATCCCAGAGGGAATGGGCTAAGCTGGTACTGAGAATTGGTACCTGCCAGGCAGGTATGTTACTGAGATGTTCCATAGCCTGCAGGGTTTGTTGCCTAAGGATGTGTTCTCCTTGGAAATGACACAGCTTAATGCCTGAGTTCTGCAGAAAACTCTTGTAACTACTTGGAGAGTTCATTGAAGTACCCTGTTTTAAATTTGTAGCTTACTTAAATTTGTAGCTAGTGTTGTGCCTGTTGAAAAGCCTCAGATTTAGGGAATGGGAATCCTTGATGGCAGCAGAGATTTGTTGTAGAGGAAGGTGGAAGAGTGGCAGCTTTTACATGACAAAAAGGACAACTGAGAGGGTGGGCAGAATGGCACAACTCCATGAGATTGCTAAGGGACTTAAATACATAGGAAGGGGTGTCTGTTCTTCCTTTGAGGAGAGAAGCAGAGAGAGTGGATGTGAAAGAACCTGTCCTGGTACAACAGAGGGAATGGATTCTGTTCCCTGCTTTCTGCCCATAGCAGCACCACCCTTTGCTCTGTCTTTGCCTCTGGTGTAGCCCCTGGCAGACAGGGCAGAGCAGGCCTTCAGGAGGGGCTGTTCTTGGAGGGGTAATGGAAGAGGGAGAATTTTCTCCCCCTTGTACCTGAGGTCCCCTGCATAGTAAGTAATTACAGAGAGGGTGGTAAGAGAATCCCAAATGATGCTATCTTATCATAAACCATGGAATGGTTTGGGTTGGAAGGGACATTAAAGATCATCTCAATCCAAGCCTCTGCCATGATGGGCAGGGATACCTTCCACTAGCCCAGGTTGCTCCAAGCCCCATCCAACCTGGCCTTGGACGCTTCCAGGGATGAAGCAGCCACAGCTTCTCTGGACAACCTGTGCCAGGGCCTGCCCACCCTCACAGGAAAGAAATTCTTCTGTATATCCAACTTAAATTTCACCTCTGTCAGTTTGAACCTGTTACTCCTTGCCCTATCACTACAATCTCTGATGAAATTTTTTAGTATGTTTAATGATGTCTGGGGTGGGAGAGCTCTTAACTTCTAAAGGAGTGTAATCTGGATACCAGCTTGCAAGCTGCTGTTTTACCCCTTGCTAGCACAGTACAAACATTGAGGGCATGTGAAGATTTGGGGAGACTTCACTTATTTCTGGGAACACTCTTTTACATTTCTGTTGGTGAAAGCTGGAGTGTTAGTGATGCCTTGTCATGTGTTACGGCATTTGCTTTTGCTACAGGTCTTAGGACTTTGGATGCAGTGCTGGGGTGTGTGGTACGTGTTCAGAGGGGGCTATTTTCAGTTCCTTTTCATTGACTCATTGCTTGGCTGGCCCTAAGTGCAGCATATAGTGTCCAAACCTGTGTGATCTCCCTTGTTCTGTGCTGCCTGATGGCTTTGGGTGGAGACTGAAGCCTACCGAGTGTGTTGGACACTGAATTTCTGTATCTGGATCTGTGTGTTACAGCCTTAAAGCCCTGTCAGTGGCCAAACCCTGCACAAGCAATATTCTGTTTTAATTGGTGGGCTTCATGTTTTTTTCCTCTCTAATTTGTTCTGTTATTAACCTGTTATTGAGCCCTGAAGATTTGTGGATGGAAAACAGCCATCATTACAATATTTAAAACAAAACCAATTTGGAGGTGTTCAAAGAACAGTAATGCAGGTATGTACCAATAAATAGGAAGCAGTGCTTTAATATCTCTTGACAAACCACCCCCATCTTTCAACATTTATTATATTTCCTCCTATTTCTCCTGACAGCCACCTGTTCAACTTGTGACCTGTTTGTAAAAATCTGCACACCATCTATCAGAGGGATACACGCACTTAGTAACTTCTGTTCTGTGGGCATTAAGTAAATTATTTCTTTAAGATCATATGGCAGATCTATAATTAATTAAACCCTCCATGATATTAGCGCAAAATAATTTAGCCTTTCTAAAAAGGTAAATGTAATTTGCCGATCTGGTATTTGGAAGAATGCTTTCCCCAAAATCAATTCCTTTAGTTTCCAGAGAATAGAAATGAGAAGCAATCTCATTTTAATTATATCTCTTTATTGCTAACAAAGGAATGATTTATGCAATTAAATTAACTGGCTAGAAAATTATTCTCAGCTGGGCTGTCCTAATTCTTTGCTTTCTGAATTGCAGGCTCTTACACTTCTCTATGTAGATTAATTTTTCTGATATGCAAACAATGCTCCTTGTGTTCATTTTTAACATTTTTTATTCACAGCTCCCCTTTTCTTAGTGTCAATGACATGAGTAATATTTGTGCACTGCTGGGCTCTGATTCAGGCCTTTTTATGTAGAAAGATTGGGAAAAAATCTTTTCTTTTGAATCTCATTATTGCAGAGCAAGGTTTTGAAGTTTTCTTATCTTTTGCTGAGAAAGAGCAGCAGAAACATGGAGGGACTGCAAAGATGTCAAAGGATGCAAACTTCTGAAGGAAAATGTATCAGCACTGAGGAGACAGGTGAATTTACAGTTAGTGTTAAGAAAGCATTTCTTAATGTATTTCTCAAACATCTGCCTTCTTGCATCCAGGCAAAAACCTGAATGCAAGGAAAAAAAAAAGGATAGATTTATGTTGTACACAGACTTAATACAGAAGGAATTTGGGATTTTATTTTTGCCTGGGATTATCTTGCAGTGGTTGGCCAGAATGTTAGGGAGTTATATTTGGGCTGAGGGGAAAATTACCATGTAACAACACATTGTGACCATGTGCCAACACAGCCTGACATCCTCTGAATGGGGCATTGGTGTAATCTGCTGCTTTAAACCAGCAGTGAACATATTGCAGAGCACGTGTTGGCTCTGTCTGAGCTGTCCTGCCCTGTATCAGTGGAGATGTGTCAGCTGGTCAGGCTTTGCTGTGTTGGCACTCTTATGCTGCTATCAGATGGCTTTAAACTGAATGAAAGTAGGTTTAGGTTGGATTTTAGGAAGAAATTCTTCCCTGTGATGGTGGTGATGCACAGGAACAGATTGGGCAGAGAATCATAGAATCATTTAGGTTGGAAAAGACCTCCGAGATCATCAAGTCCAACCCTTGGGCCAACTCCAGGCCATTTACCACATCATGGCACTCAGTGCCACGGCCAATCTCACCTTAAAAACCTCCAGGGATGGGGAATCCACCCCTCTCTGGGCAGCCCATTCCAATGCCTGAGCACTCTCTCTGCAAAGAAGTTTTTTCTGATTTGCGACTTCAATTTCCCCTGGCAGAGCTTGAGCCCGTGCCCCCTTGTCCTATTGCTGAGTGCCTGGGAGAAGAGACCAACCCCCACCTGGCTACAACTTCCCTTCAGGGAGTTCTAGACAGTGCTGAGGTCACCTCTGAGCCTCCTCTTCTCCAGGCTAAACACCCCCAGCTGCCTCAGCCTCTCCCCACAGCACTTGTGCTCCAGTCCTTTCACCAGCCTCGTTGCTGTTCTCTGGCCCCGCTCCAGCCCCTCAATCTCTTTCCTGAACTGAGGGGCCCAGAACAGAACACAACACTCAAAGTGTGACCTCACCAACGCAGAGTACAGGGGAAGAGAAACTGTGGATGCCCGATCTCTGGAAGTGCCCAAGGCCAGGTGGGATCGATCTCTTGAGCAACCTGGTCTAGTGGAAGGTGTCCCTGCCCATGGCAGGTAAGTTGGAACACAATGATCTTTAGTGTCCCTTCCAACCCAAACCATTCTAGGATTCTATGAAATAAAATGAGTTTTTGTCTGAGTGATTTGAGTGTGGGGGAAGGTCTGTGCCACAGGGATTCTGAAGGCTTTTAAAATGCTGGATAGGAAGGATCAGGCTATGATGATTTGGGTGGGACAAGGAAGCATTTGGAGAAAGATTCCCTTTCTTCTGGGCTGTGTGGCTGCTGGGTGGGTGCGTGCAGGGTAGTTGATGCAATACCTATTGACTGCAGTTATTATCCTTGAGGACACCACTGTTAAATTAGCACAAACTGAATTTGCTTAGAAAGTGGGATCACACTTATTAGAAGGACCTTTCTCAAAGAACAGTTGCTCTTGACTTACTGTTGAAGAGTGATTTTTTTTTAATTTATTATTATTCACTCCCCCAAAAAACCCCTTCAAACTCCCTGTGCTGGGCTCAGTTCTCCTCCATTAATATCTTGGCTCATACAGGAAAGAATCCCTTACAACGCCTGAGGAAGATACGGTGGGGTGTGAGTTTACCAGCAGTCTGTAGAGAAGGCTTTGAGTTCAATATTATCTACACTGTAGGAATGGTTAGAAATCAATAAGATGAAATTCATGACAAATGCTACCTTTAGGGAGGAAACATCTGATTAAAAAAATGAGAAACAGCTGCCTAGGCAAGCAGTACTGCAGGGAAGGGTTTGGGTTCATAGTGAATCACAGATAAGTGAGTCAGGGATGTGCCTTTAAAAAGAAATCTTTTTCCTGGAAGCATTAATAGGAGTGTCATGAGCAAGTTGTGGGGTCAGAGGAGAGATATGACTACTTCTCTGTTACTTGCTGAAGGCTGGAAGAGTGCAACCAACTTTGCAAGCTGCATTTCAAAAGCCAGAATTGGGAAGGAACTGGGAAATCATGATCTGTGGGATAAGTAATGACAAGTCTTACAGAGGGAGAAAATTAAACTTCACTTAGAGCAGGAGAAAATTAAGCTGATACCAGGAGAACATTAACCATAACTTTCACTGCTCACCTATCAGCCTGCCAGAAAAAGACCTTGGACCCCCTGGATGTGTCTTTGGCCTCCCAACTCCACCTCTTTTTACTCTTTTAACTCCTGTTGAGCTCCTGTTCCCTGCTACCTGTTTCATTCTATTTTGGCAGGAGATTTCAGGGGCTGGTACTGAAAGTTGCTTCTAATGATGACAAAAGGGAAGGTTTGACTTCTCAATGCCAGAAATCCTTTTGGAACAGGCAGTGTGTGTAACCATACAAGGAACACAAGAAGCAAAAAGATGTGCTTGTTGTAGAAGGCAATGGAAGATGAGGAAGGGAAATAAAATATAAAACTCCAAAACAACCAAAACAAATAATCACAACTGTGGGGAAAAAAAGCAGAAATCATCTCTTTTCATATAGCTGATGGCATCTTGGATCAATTTTCTTACAGAGGGCATACTGGGACACTAGAACACTTTAAATGGTGGGCAGAGTAAGTTGCACAACCAGCCCAGCCCTTTGCTTTATCCTGTTGAAATAACGGAGGTGAGGGATGCAGTACCAGGAGATGTCCAGTTGCAGGTACATCTTCATGGAGTCACTATGGGAGGGGGGAGAGGGAGAGCCAAAGCAAAGCCTTCAAACTTCCAGAATTTTGGAAAATGAGGAGGTTAAGGTAACACAGTAACCATTTTCATGACAGCAACAGTTTCGCAGAGCTGCTCCAGAAGAAACTGCTACAATCTTAATTCTGGACTCTCTGTTCCTTAACAGAGGAAATAAGAATGAGTTTCTTCCACATCCTCTAATAGAATTAATCACCTCTCCATGGACTATTTCCCAAATGTGCCAGGATTTAATTTCACAGCGAGTGATATCCAGATGAAAAGCTGTCTTTGGTAACGTGGGGAATCGCTCCTTCTGTAAAGTAGATCTCTATTACAGGTGGCTGTTGTCCTTGTGAGGAGATCCTGCCCCTGTGCCTTGCTTGTTGATTTATCCTACAGAGCTGGCTGCCTGGGAATGCCCTTCCTCTCTGGGTTAATGTGCAGTGCTTTATGAAGCCACTATAGATCTGTTTTCTGCAGGTGCTTTGCTTCCAGATGAGATGCTGCTGAGAGAGTAGTAAAGCCAAACCGGGTGGAATTTGAGAGCCTTGTCCATTTGCTCACATTTTCCTTAAAATAGGAGAAAATCACTAGGAAGGCTCATTTTGCAACTGCTTCTTATTTTTCTCTTTGCTGTTGTTTTGCCCAGAATTTTGTTTTTCAAATCTAATATCCTCATCTTTTATTTCTGCTGAGATTCTCATGAAACAGGACCCAGTGAGATGATTTGGACTTGCTTTCATCAATTTGAATAAACGAAATTTTCATGTGGGTTTTTTTTCTTCATTGTATAACATTAAAACTTTAATGAATATATTAATAGGAATTAAGCAAACAGTTAATATTTAATTTTAAACAACATGATTTTGTTGGCATCAGATTCTAGATATCTAAATGCTGAACTCAGAAGTTAATCTGGTTCACTACACTGAATGAGATGCAAGTACTTGGAAAGCTTTGTTGACCTTGTGTCTTCATTTCCCCTGACTTTTCATTTCTAGCCTTTCCTATTTCCCAGTAAATTACTGAGAGATAGCTCCTAGCTGTATCTGATGAGCAGCAGAAGAAATGAAGCAGTGTAAAATACAGATAATATATACTGAGCAGTCCTGTATGTAATTAGACTGCATAGCTGTGCATGTCTGTGCTCTGTCTCATCGCATTTCAGAGAGAAACGCTGTGGAACAACAAGCTCAGGGGTTTGACACTCTGGCCTTTTATAATCTGTTCTGTTATTCTTGTCAAGGACTAGTTTGGAGCTGGATGATGTTCTTAAAGGTCCTCTCTGACCTGAACTGTGCTGCCTCTATGAAGATCTGTGTGGCCATTGTGCCCAAATTGGCAATACCTGTACTGCTTGTGTGAAAGACAGAAATAACACAGCTCAGTGAGGGTATTTGTCTCTGAATGTCATCGGGTTCCTGTCAGCCACCATCCCGCACACAGCTTGCCCTGCTGTTTTGGTGTTCCCTGCCTGCTGAGATGCTCACACTGGTCCCAAAGTCCATCCTTTAGGGATGCCACTGGTAACAGACCATCACTTGGACTTTGTTCTGCTGGTCACCAGGCCCAAACGATTTTATGCCCATCTTATTTCTGCCCAACCTGAATTTTAATCTTCCCCTTTTTGATCCAAACGAACTCTTCCTAGAGAGTTCTTGGTGTCCAGAGCTCTCTTGGCAAAGACATGGACACTGTTGATTCTAAAGGACTTTAGCAAAATTTTAAATATGCAAATAATAATAATAATAATAGTAATAATTATTGCTGGTAATAAAAGGACAACAAGGGATTTCCTTTTTTTTTTAAGATTTCTCTGTCCTTTGCAGATGCCACTTTAATGCAAATCAAACTTTGTGGATTGTGTTACCTATTGAAAAATAGTTTCAATTAGAAATTCAATTACACTGTCTTGGGGGGGATGGAACTGACAGTTTCTTTGAATTTTGCACATTATAGAGGGCTCCAAAGTGCCATAAATCTGCTAATTGATTTCTGTACCTGTAATGTTTGATTAGGTGTATTTTATTGTCTTCTTGGTTTTAATTAACCCTAGGCTTGTCAAAATGCTTCCACTGACAAAGGATATATGATGAACTGAGATAAACTCTATTAACAGAGGCTGACTTTTGTCAGTAATTGCTATCATGCCTGCGAGTTATTAGAAATTATCACACACAAAGAAACTGTACTTTTGGTAACAACTTTTATGGGCTGTTATAAATCTGTTGATTGCCCCCTACACACAGGAGATAAGCAACTGTGAATGACAAGGGGTCCGAAGGAAAATCAATCATTTTCTAGATGCCTTATAAATATTAAGGGTGACAAAATGGGAAGAGTTATGAAGTCTAAGTGCTGAAAATTGAATGGATGCTGACGCACCCATACCTGTTCCCATTAGGGACTGTGAGGGCTGTTGAGACAAGGGCACAACCATCTCGGGCTGCTCTTGGTTGAGGTGAAGCAGAACATCCTACCTTAGCTGTAGAGCTCTGAAAGGTAAACCATCTCTTAGACAAAACAGGAGAGAAGGGTAAATGTCTTAATTTTTAATAATGTACCCATCTTTAAGGACTTTGTGTATGTAAGATCTTTAGATAGGCAGGTATATAGACTTACACAGGAGTCTGTACATAAACATTTGGGGGTGAACTGCAGCTTCATCTGTTGCAGGTCTCTGCTCTTGTTTAGGCTCTGGCCTTGATGTTTGTTTGGAGCTCTGTGTGATTGGGGTGTCAATGCAAGTGCAGTCCTGTGGACACAGCTGAGATTACACTGATAATATAAACAGAGCAGCAATTAAGCCACATAAAGTTGTAAAAAAAAAAAAGAGACAAACCTGCAAAGTATTTGTTAAAGCTGGTGTAAATACTTCCTAGAAACACCAATACAAACAATGATTCATAGTTAAGGTAATGTTTGTACATGTTTTTTGTTGTTGTTTTTTCTCAAATATATATATAACTATATGTGGGGTGAGCACATATAATCCTTACGAACTGCAGAGACCTTTTTCTCTGTTCTCTTCCAGCTTCTGTCCAAGCTTTGGACACTCCTGGCTGCAGCAACTTTCAAGTAACTTAATAGATCTTCTGTCTTACTCAAAATAGTTATTTTAGCTTGATTTTTCTGTCTTTGTTTGTTTATTTTGTGGTGTTTTTTTTTTTTTAATCTACAACAGATAGGGTATTTTAAAGTGACCTTCATTTTCTTTGCTGCTTTTCCTAAGAATTATCACAATGACTTGCACTACAACTGTGTGAGTGAGCTTGGAGAAAGGAAGAGCAGAGTAGAGTTTTTGCATGTAGGGGACAGCAGTCCTTAAAGCTGTTTTATATTAGGATAATTAGCTTATTATTAATATTTTGAGGAGCTTTTAAAGTCTCTCTGGAGCTTGCAAGGTGTAGATTCTCACTTTGCTGTATTACCTTACCCCAAAACTGATTTTCCAATGCTTGGGGCTTTTTGCAACAGTCCTTTTTCTTCCTGGGCACTGCAGCATTTGAAGTGGCTGTGGTGGATCTGCTGCTGTGCGTAGAGAGCCGTGGGTGGCCCCAGGGAAGGGCTACCAGGGGCAGATTCATCCTTTGGTTTCCATTGAGAAGAAACCATTTAGTCTCATCCTCAGAGGATCAAGAAACCCCATTCTGCTTGAATCCCAGTTCCTGTGGATCATTCCCAGGCAGGACACACAGGGAAGATGTTCTGCAGCATGTCAGATTCACAAGGGTCCTGTGTCTGTGAGTGATTTGCTGAAGTGGGAACTATCACTGATTTCTGCAGCCCAACAGAGGATCTTAATGCTGGACTCCTGGTACATGGCACAGGTTGGATTTCCTATGGAATTCCCTCCTCTCAGCTACTGTGAGAGTGGGAAACTCCAGTATCTGAGGAGTTATGGTCTGGCTTGATGTTTTTTGGAGCACTGGGAGAGTCCTAGACTTCCCATAGTTTGTGATGTGGAAGTGGGAGTTGAGACTAACAGAAGAGGGAGATGGATGCCCTGCTTTGAGGAACTGAGGCAGATCTTTCAGCCTTGGAATATTGGGAATGGTTTTGCAGGCTGGGGAGTTCAAATTGATTTGCTGCATGTAGTATCTGAGTGCTGTGTTATGGAATTGCAGCTCTCCCACCACACTTGCTAATGTCCCCAGCATTCAAGGGGCAGTTGGTAGGTTTAGGAGCTGAACCCTCCTTTTGGTTTGTCTTGGTTACACAGCTCTGTTCAAGAGATTCCGTGTAAGTCCTGTGTGTGTGTGTGTGTGAGTGCACATATATCTATATTCCCTCTTGGGGCATGCTGAAAACAATCCATTTAGAAACCAGGTGTCCTTGTCTCTCTTGGCATCTGGTTAAAATATTAGCCAAGTAGGAGAAGGTAAATCCTAGGATACTTTAACAACTGCTGGGGCTGTGAAGCCCTGGGCTCCATCTGATGGGATTTGAAGGTCACGGTGATTGCCCACGTGTGAAAGATGTGTCCTCACTCCCCATAGATAAAACAGACCAAAATGATCTATCTGAAAGTGTCCCTAAACTGAGCTATGAGCTGAGACATCCGTGCTTCAGGCTGCTGAGAGCAGAGGTCGCTGTTGAACTGTAAATGGAGCCCCTGTGCCTCTCTAGGGCCACCTTTCTATTGTGTCCAGCTCCCACCCAGCTCTGTAATACCTCAGGCTGCTTTTCCCCCACAAAAAGACTGTACTCTCAAAAGCACAGCTCTAGGGGCTGAAGAGGTGCAGCTGGAGGAGAGTGTAAGACAGTATGGTTGAGCTTTGTTTTTCTGCACTTCACTCGTGCCCTGCACACCTGCCAACATGTCCTGCAAATATCCTTAATCTGCAGCTCCCCTATTACTTTCATTCCTGATTCCTGGCATAGCCTTATCCATAGCAGACTTCTCTCCGTTTAGCCCTGGTGATTATCTGTGAAAGGAAAAAAGCAGCCAAGGCAGTGTGATAAGGCTGGTGTAAGGATGAGAGAGCTGTGGATTTGTAGGGGATTTGATCTCCCCCCTCTCTGCACATCTGGAGGAAAGAGGCTGGTCAGAACTAGACATATCTTTGGGTAACATGGTATAGAAGCACAGGAGACTGAGTTTTGTTGTTCCTGTTCGACCACAAATATCTGCACATCTGTGTGCTGCCTTCCATTTCAGGATGGGCTGCCACACATGGCCCTCCTGAAATTAAGGGGTGCACATGCAGGAGCAAGACTCAGTGTATGAGTTCAGGTGGGACATACAGTGTTTTCTAACAGTGGTGTACAGGAGGCTTTGCCATGACCCTTCTGTATTGCTCAATTGAACTCAACTGACTCCAGAAACAGGAGATTTGGTGAGGCTCAGAACCCTCCCTGCATATGGGCTCTGTGGGTGAGTTCATCTCAGCCACGTTCCACTGGACCAGCAGCACCTCAGGCATGCCTTGTTAAGTGGGCAAATGATGGTTGTGTGGGTCCTGGATAACACTTGATCTCAGAAGCAGCACTGCAGGGAGACCCATTTTTATGGGCTAATTCAGCCCCTTTTGGCTTTTCTGGTGGTTAAACTACTGCTGCTACACTCAGATGTGTTCCTGCAGTGGGGTATCGTCCTCTCCTGGGCAGGGCTCTGGCAGGGGGTGCAGAGCTGAACCACTAAGCCCAGTTGATCCTGACCTGGCTGTGGGTATGTCTGCACTGAGACCATTCCCAAACAAGGAGAGCTGGATGAAAATGCTCAGCTCCCCTTTTATGAATCTTCATAAAATCCCATAGGTCTCAACTCGTTGCAAGTTGCCCAGGTAAATTCACATCTTATGTCAGCATTCCTTACTACTTGAAACCACCTTGGCTTTTAACTTCATTGCTTCTCTCCAGAGAAAAATGAGTGAGAGCTTCTCCAGCAGAGTCTATGGATGCTTGTGCTTTTTCTTCAGGAGGATGATCAGGAATGCTTGGCAAGATGGGGACATCCATGGCAGCAAGAGCCTGGGAAGTAAACAAGCTGTGCTTCACATCACTAATTCAGTATTCACAGCAGCCTGAGATCCAGCAGTATGTTCTCAATTGGTTTATTATAGTCAATACTTATTATTTATAGATATGAAAGAGACAAGATCTGAGCCTTTTGATGTTGTAAATCGATATAGATCTGTTCAGCCCCTGAAACTACAGTCTATTCCCTGCAGGGCCACAAATCCTTAGTTAAAACTTCAGTCTTTTGCCTAGACCTGTAAACGTATTGTGGATACCTTTGTTTTGGCAGAAATAGGACCTCCATTAGTCCAGCAATTCCAGTACATGTGGGAATAAGCTATCTAGATGAAGGCACTATTTTGCTAGAAAGATTAGCATGGTGTGGTTATTTTGGCAAATTCCAGAGGGATAGGCAGGACAGTCGCATGGAGCATTACCTGTATTTGGGTGGACTTGAGCTGTGCCCCCCTTCTCATGGGAGCAGAATTCTGCATTCATACCGTGGGAGTGTAGGAAGCACTGTGGTGTCTAAGTAACTTGCAACATCATGTAATGTTACTGCTCAAAAGGTCTGAGTTAATGATCCAGTTGATATACAAGTCAACTGCATGACAATAGAAATTAATATTCACTGATGAGCCAAACTGGGAGGCCTTGAATTATTTTTTCCTCTTGAATGGTTTTGTGTCAAATATGTGAGTGAGTTCTTATACCTGTGCATGGATCAGGGGATATCTGGGGATAAGGAGCATTTGATGAACTTTTGGACTCTCCTGCAAAATGCAGTGTAAGAAATGTTGTGTGAAATGATCCAAGTACTGTGCTGCTCTGAGAACGTCTTCTAGTACCAGTGATGAGCAGGTAGAAAGGAAATTCCTTCTCAAATATGGCTTTGCTCAGGGAGCAAAATACAAGTAGCTGTGGCCAGATCCTGCTCTCTTTTGCTTCTCATTTACATTCAGCTGAGCTTGCACCATTGCAAAATCAGAGTGAGAGAAAAGCTGTGGTTATTAGAGGAAGAAGGTGGCACTTTTTTTTAATTAACTGATTTGTAGTTAGAAACAGGCTTACTCAGTGAAAGCTGCTGGCTGTGGCATGTCCCCTCCCTGCTGCACACTGGTAGTCAGAGGTGGCTACTCAAACTGTCTGTTTAACCCAAAGAACGGTAGTGCTAATCACCTGCTTGATACACAGATGGGTGTTGGATGGCTGAGAGCAGTTCCTTGACACCTGGATTACTTTGGACATATCTGCTTTTATTGGTTTTCTTCTTCCTCATGCTGGGTTGAACTGACTGATGTCCTGTGGGGAGAGGTTACATGAACAGTTCCCCATCAGCCTGGGGCCACGTGGGGGATTAAAGATCTTTGGGGATCATAGAATTATTAAGATTTGAAAAGGCCCTTAAGACCCAGTACAGCTGTTAAACCAACACTACCCTGGTCACCACTAAACCATTTCCACAAGTGTCACATCCACATGTTTTTATAATAATTCCAGGCATGGTGATTCTACCACTTTCCTGGACAGCCTGTTCCAGTGCTTGACCACCCTTTGGGTGAAGAAATTTCTCCTAATATCCAATCTGAACCTCCCCTGGTGTGACTCAAGGCTGTTTCCTCATCCTGTCACTTGTGACCTGGGAGAAGAGACTGACCCCCACCTGGCTGCACCTTCCTTTCAGGTAGTTGTAGAGTGAGAATCCTCCCCAGGCCTCCTTTTCTCCAGGCTGAGCCCCTCCACCTCCCTCAGCTGCTCCTCATCAGACTTGTGCTCCAGACCCTTCCCCAGCTCTGGACACAGTCCAGCACTCCAATGTCTTTCTTGTCATAAGAGATCCCACACTGACTCCAGGATGGAGAGGGCAATCACTGCTCTGGTCCTGCTGGCCACACCATTGCTGACACAGGCCAGGATGTCATTGGCCACCTGGACACACCTGGGCTCATATTCACCTGCTTTAGACCAGGATCTAGGGTCCTTTTCATCCAGCCACTCTGTCCCTATTCTGGAGCTTTGTAGGGGCTTGTGATTCAAGTGCAGGACCCAGCATCTAGTCTTGTTGAACCTGAAGGATGCACCATCCTTCCTTCCTCCTCACACCAAACATGTCTTTTTTTTTCAGAGAAAACAGAGAGATGAGCTTGTATGATCTCTTTGTTCTGCTGTTCAGTATTGGCAGGGGCTGGATGTAGGTAACTTGTCAGAGGGGCAGTAATATAGAGTTCCTGGCCTTGCTTTCTGCTCTCCAAGGCTCAGTAAGGTCTGTGACATCCTCAGGCTGTCCCTTAGCCTGTAGCTTTCCTTGCAGAGCCAGTACTTAGCAAAACTCCTCTAATAGCCTTTATACTCTTAACCCAATTTCCTTCAAAACTGCCATATGCTGTGAGCTTTGGGAGGGATTAAGAACATGAGAAGGCTGCTCTTTTAAATCCCATGGAAAGGAGGAAACATGGCATTTTGAATGCCTGCAGGCAAGGAGTAGAGAAATCTCATCACTTTGGTTTTGGGGCAGAAAAAACTGTGTGCCCTTACCAAATTGAAGACTGCCTCCCTCAGCAAGCATTTTTGCTAATCATAGGAAATGTGAGGGAAGTTTCACTTACTGGTGGGTTTTTGGGGGGATGGTTTTTTTGTTGGTTTTTTTTTTTTTAGGTGATGCTCTGAGATGTTTCTAAAACTTGTGAAGAAATGAGGCCACGCAGAGGATGATGAGCTCCAAAGAAGAACCAGATGCTGCAGAGATGAAGTTGAGCCTCCTGCTGAGTAACCACTTCCCTCCATATCAGCATGAGATGGATCCCAGCTGTTAGGGGGAATTTTGGAGGGTGCTGAGCCAGCCAGGTGCTGTCTTCTGAATCACTGCTGTAGCAGGTGATTGCAGTTAGTATTCAATTTAGGATTTAAAACACCTGGTACCAGGGGTGGTCCTGCTTACATGCAGGGGACAAGGTAGGTGCCACTGCAGATGCTGGGTCAGAGAAAAGCTTGTGGCAGCCATGCTGGCAAGCTGGAGATCCCAGAGGTAGGCTCGGAGGGTCTCCACGTGATAGGGTCAACCTTTACCGGATTTGTAGAGTTGTGCTGAAACCCGTGAAGTTGGGCACCCTCCTTGTCAAATGGCTCAGTGCTGATGCATGCTGGTCCTCAGTCTGGATCAGCATGTGAGGCTGTGGTGGCTGCCACCTGGAGTTACAGTCCTGCCTGGATCAGGCAAGAGAGCAGTGCCCTGTGGCCAGAATGCCTCCATATGGATGAGAAAAAAGAGTCTGTCTCTATAGCTATGGGTGGACTTTATGCAGTGAAGCTGAAATACCAGAAGGTAGGAATTTCTTATGTTTGGTATAGAGGTTCTGTGCACAGTGCATAAAGAGATTAAAACTGGATGTGTTTTTTCACCTGAAACACTTGTTCTTTGATGCTGTGGTTTTTGTAGCCCTGTGCAAGGGGTGTTGCATCATAGCACTAGGGTGATGAGGAAAATGAACTCTGTCGATGCTTTGGAGGACTATAATAGGAGTTATTCTGCATTTAGAGAGCATCTGAGATCCCCTTTTGCATCTGTGGTTGAAGGACAAAGTGCAGTGATGGAAACAGTTCTGAGAAGCAGGATCCAGAGGTCAATTAGTGAATGAGCAGGGATAAGAAAATGGAGGTTGAAAAAGAGTCAAAGATATTTACAGCCTGTGTGGCCTTCCCTCTCCTCTTGCTTTATTTTTAATGGCTTGTTGCTTTTACCTCTCTTTGTTTAATGAATATATTGCTGAGTTACTGGAAGCACAAACTGCATCCAAAAGCAGGACACTCAGGGTTTATTATATTCATATAACTCAAAACCAGCCAAATTGATTTTTCTCCCCCCCCGCCTCATTTTTAAATCCTGCAGCAGGCTTAGTGGTAGTGACAGGTGTGAGACTGACAGCACTGGAGATGAGAAGCTGTTCTTAGGTAACGACCCCAGCCGTGGGTGGGGAGAGCATACTCTCCTCTTCACCTGATGCTTTCTTCCCCTCCAGCCACCTCTTCTTGTGGCTTGGGGCAGATACAATCCTTGGCTGCTTGCTTGATATTCTGTTCCCTACTGCTGGAATGGCTGTGGAAGGGCCTGTCCCTTCCACCCAGTTTCCAGCACAGCTTCATGCCAGTGTGGTTACCTGCTCCCATATAACTGGACAGGGGAGGTAGTAGGACGTGCTTGGTCATCACAGCACAGTGTGAACTTGCACCTCTGCAAAGCCTGTTGGACCCAGAGCTCCTGTGGTGGCTTCAGCTCACCCCTGGCAGTGGGGGGTGAGTAGCTTGTAGGGAAAAACATTTGGAATGGTTTCTCTGGGTGGTCTTTTTTCTAAGCATCTCTAGGAGTCTCCAGCTAATCAGTCTGTCCAGCTAATACATTCTGAAGGGGCAGAGGGGATATCTTTAGTATCTTCTGCCTTCTTTAGGGCTCTTGTATGGTCTGCCTGCCCTCTCCTGGGGTCGTTCCAGTTGCTGGAACAGAGAAGGACATCGCCGTGAAGTGTAGGGCAGTTTTGGAGCAGCAAGAGGTGCTGGACTCCAGGACCTTGTCTTGTCCCACGTGACTAATAGGAGTACAACACTGGTGGGCTTCAGGGGCACCCCTGCCCTGTCTTCCCAGGATGGAAAGGGGGCAGAAGAGAAAACAAGGGGCTAGGGAGATCTGTGCTCCTGGGGAGAAAGAAAGGAACCCACCCCTCAGTACGAAGCGGCAAGAGGTTTCCAGCTCAGCCCTGGTTAATGAGGGCATTTTGATCTACAATTGTTGACTGCAGAAAGAGCCTCCCTGATAAAGGGGGAAGGGATGTCCTGGGGGAGAGGGTCGCTGAATATGCATGGCCCCGGGTCTCTTTGTTTAGCTGATATCTGACTATATTTATTCTTCTAGATTACACATTCTGACTGCGGAACAAAGGGCTGGCAGGAGCTGCTCTCTTGTGCTTAATAATTTGAGTGAATTTACATTTCAATGCAGCCCTGCGCCACTTCCCACCCCCTACGGAAAGAACAGAATTTCCCTGTTGCGGGGAGGGGGGAAAGAAACTCCCATCCCAGTGGCCAGGCTGGGAGATTTATTGAGATTCCTCTCTGAATTTATTCCTCTCAAATCCTGTACACGTGTGCCCACCCTCCTGATGCAGAGATGTTTTCTTCCCTGCCACCCCACTCCATGACTTGCTCAGCTAACTCTGCCTGCCCCACCTCCCTGCTGAGCAGTGTGATTCATCCTCTAGTAATTAACCATCAGCAGTACAAAAAGTACCTGGCTAGGCAAAAGTGTGAAAACACATCTACACCTAACGGGGAACCGGACTGAAGATTTGCAGTTTGAGTGACATCCAGGGAGCTGAAAAGTGACAAAAAGACAGAGTTGCCAAAACTCCCCAAATACGGTCTGGTTCCTGTGCAATGTCCTTTTCACTCTACTATGGGGCCTGAAAGTGCAAAAAACCAAAAAAAAACCAACAAACCCCAAATCCTATGTTGGCTGAGTCAGAGTTAGTCATGAGGGGTGTAGAGGTGGCAGTTTCTCACTTGACTGTCTGACCAGGCTTGGGACCCTGCCTGTAGCAAATGATTCGACCTGTCTGGCTCATCTCTTACTTCTCCAGCGAGTTTACCCTTTTCTGCATGCCCAAGCTTATCATTGAATATAATTTTGTGTCCCTGCATAGGATGCTCGTGCACACAAGGCCCAGGATCCTGTGCTAGCTGCCACACACTCCTTACTGAGCAACAATCCTGCAGTTTAATGTTAGGAGAGCTGCATGCTTTTCTTTTGCTTGCCTGATAATAACTTTGCAGGGACAGGGACTTTATATGCTGATAACCCCAGCATGCTGCATTTGGATCTCTTACCATTAGCTGGTTATAACAAATCTTTGATTATAGGAACAGCTCCTCATTGCTATTTCAGAGGACTGCTCTGCTTTTCTTGAGCCCATCAGGAGGTGGGCTGTGAGGTCATTAGCACAGGACTTTGCTGGGTGGGATTTGTATGTTGAGATGAGTGTCATTATTACCTTTCTTTCACGTGATCTCCTCTCTGGTCCCACAGTGTCTCATGTGGTGCAAAATGAGATGGACCCTCACTGCTCTAGAGAGTGAAGAAGTAGGACACAATGGAAGGAACAACCTTGGACATACCTGAGCGCAGCAGCATCCTCTTCTAGAAGTTCATTACATCTGAACTGGCTCCTTTGGGCAGCCAGAGGACAGGTACTTACATCCTGAATACTTTTCTTGCCATCTTTTTCCTTCTTTTTGGGCTTGTATGAAGACCTCTGTGTGAGATATGTGAATTCTTGAGCTGAGCTGCTGAGGGCTTCAGTGTGGGAGGGAAGCCTGCTTCTAGCTGGCTCCAAATGTGTGACCACTGGCTTTTGACACATTCAGTTCAGGCCTTCATTCCAACCTGAGCAGCAAAAGAACTTGGAAATGGGTTTTATATCTGGATTTCACCACTTTTGCATTGGAATGTATCAAGTTCTCTGTAGATGTGTGACCCTATACTGCTCAGAGCTAAGTCTTGTCTCTGCAGAAAACAAGGCAATGATCCTAATTGAACCAGTAAGAACTTGTGCATGTGATGCTGCTCTCACTGCTAACCTTTCTAGATGTTGGTGTTCTGCAATGCAGAATGCAGGAAAAAGTGTTTAAGGAACATGGGCAGAACCAGGACCTTGCACTGTGTCCCACTCCAGCAAAACAAAGGGAATTTCCTGCCCTGCAGAGCTTCAGGGTAAAGGTTGAAACAGCGTGTGGTTGTTGGGAATTCTGTCTGCAATGCCTGCTGGAACAGGTAGCTGTGTTTATTTTAAAGGCTAGATGTTTACAACCATTATTTTTCACTCATTTTGCATTTTGTACATGTGTAAATGTGGAAACATACATATGTATGTTCCATATCCCACACATATACACAATCTGTACTATACATGAACACAATGCAGCATTAAATCAGGGGGCTTCACTTCTCCTAATTACCTAATTATATTGATTTTTTACGTTCTGTACATCTTGGTTTTATCTGAACTTTACAGAAGGTGTAAGCAATACACATCTTGTCACATCCCATTTTCACACTAGCGCTGTTGCTGTATGAACCATTGCTAGAAATAAAACACGACTAGAATAGTCAGCCATCTGTCTGGAAAGCACATGCGGTCCCAGATGGCAGCTTCTCTCCCGCTCGCTGGTAGCAGAGTCCTCTGTCTAAGGAACACAGCAGAAATGTGTAACAGTTCAGTGGGGATATGTAGAACGTGTGGTCCTCCCCTGGGCTGGGGCCGAGGGCCCTCCAGCAATGAAAAGGGAGGGAAACTGAGCACAGAGCCCATCCCTGAGAGGGGCAGGTGTTCATCTCCTGCCGAGCAGAGAGATCAGCTCACTCACAGCAACCTCTCTGCACTCAGCTCTGTGTGAACGAGGTTCCTCATCCCTTCTTGTCTCTGTGTGTGAATATTCTCTCACAAAGGTGCATTGGGGAGTGGATGGAAGAGAGTCCACAGGACCTTGGCAGGGGAAGCTGGAGGGAGGTGAAAACTTGTGAGCTGGTCTCTTTGGCACTGCAGGGCTCTTTGAAGGAGAAGTGTCCTCATCCCAGTCTGCAACTTTCTCATGAGGGTAAGAAGAGGGGCAAGCACTGATCTCTTCTCTGTGGTGACCAGCGACAAAACCCAAGAGAAGAGCCTGAAGTTGTGTTGGCGGAGGTTTAGGTTGGATATTAGAAAAAGATTCTTCACCCAGAGATTGGTTGGGTACTGGAACAGGCTCCCCAGGGCAGTAGTCACAGCACCAAACTTGACATAGTTCAAGAAGCATTTGGAGGATACTCTCAGGCACATGGTGTGACTCTTGGGAATGGTCCTGTGTGGGGCCAGGAGTCAGACTTGATGGTCCTTGTGGGTCCCTTTCAACTCAGCATATTCTGTGATTGTTTTCTCTGCTGTAGATCTGGGTACTTGCTTTGCAGACAACTTGGCCACCAAGAGCTGACACTTGCCAGCCTCCAAGGCTCTCAAACTGCCTCACAGAAATTCTCCCTTAACCAAGGAGTTGTTCTGTATTGTTCAGAACAAATGCAATGTGGCATTGCTGCCTGCCCGCAGTTGGTGCCCCTTGTGAAATCACAGCAGGATAATGTCTTTCCTGCCAGCAGAGTGAATGGGTGATGAAGCACCTCTACTTAGCAAAGCATGGTCACTTCTGCTGGACTCAGCCTCCAAAGGTTGCATTCACTGATCAAAATGAGCAGAAAAAGCCTCAAAATGTGAAAAGCACCAAAGCTGGGGAGTGACTTGGTAAGAATGCAGCTTCCTTATCCTTTGAACTTCTTGCCCCTGAATGCAGTTTTTAATCTGGCCTGTGGGAGGGATAAAGGATATCAGAACAGGTTTCTACAGAACTGAGGAATACTGAAGAAATATTCACAAAAGAAATGACAGCATTTGGGAGAGGCACCCAAAGCCATCAGTCTGTTGGCTGTGACTTTCACTATTGCCTCTAAAGGAGTTGAATAGTGGTCCTGTGAAATAATAATGAATTTCCTTATCTCCTTATCGTTTTGCTTTGCAAAAACATCTTCCTGTGTTCCAGTTTTCTGGAATGTCTTTCAAGCCTGTTTCTATTCCCTCACAAGTCTTTGCACCTTCTACTGACTTTTTAACCTCATATTACCTGTTCCCATCTGCTGCATTTCCACAAGGAGGCTCAGGGATATGGTATTGTACTGCAGAGGTTGGCATGTGCCCTTTTGTACAGGGTGAAGCTGCTGTGAGCTCTGTGAAACCTTCAGCAGACAGTAGAGTTTTGGTTCAAAACCTGTCCTAAGCCTGAGTGCTTTCCATCTGGAGATCAACCAGCTGTTTGCTCTTGGTGGGGAGCAGGGGCTGGTAGGGAGCCCTGTCACCACTGTGGTGCAGCAATGGTGTGTGTGCAGGAGATGTGATGAGTGGTTTTGTCCTCTAATTCAGTGCTTTCCTTTGCAGGGATTTTGTGGGAGCACCAGAGCTGCCCAATTTGTGCAGCCACTGGAGCTGCTGGTTCCCAGCTGTCCCCTTTCATAGAATCACAGAATGATTTGGGTGGGAAGCTTCTCTGGGTAACCTGTGTCGGGGCCTCACCACACTCACAGGGAAGAATTTCTTCCTGATATCCAACCTAAACCTATGCACTCACATGGTCTGGAGGAAAGACAGTGCAACAAGGAAAAGTCCTGCTGAAACTGTGCGAAGGGTCAGATTATTTTGTAGCAGGAGAAAAACAACTGCTTATTCCTTCATCTCGGAAATTATTTTGTCTTGGCCCAGCTTTTGCAAAATGGAATTAGAAAGGCTTGCTGAGCATTGGGAGCTGGTGGGAGCCATCACTCAGCCAATTCATCATAATGGGAGCCTGGTATCTAATAAGCAGGTAATAAATGTGCTAAGTGTCCACCTTCAACTTGCCTGTGTGCCTCCCCACTGTGGCAGATTCTGAGCTGCAGCTGCTGATGAGGAGACGTCACCCTGGCTGATGAGCAGATGATGCCAGTCCTGCTGGAGCAGTGCCTGTCTGGCTTTTCTCTCTTATCCGCAGACATGGCAGGGGAGAGCACAAGCTTTGCAGGGCAAGGTTAAGGGGAAGCAGGTGAAGGTGTGAAAGCCTCAGCCCATGTAAATCAGCCCTGGAGGCAATGGGGCCTGTCTTATTTCTGCAAGTCAGGCAGCAGGTTGTGGTAGGGGATGGGTAGGGTTTCATTTTGTCATGAAAAGCTTTGCATCTTTGGTTGAGGTGCTAAAATTGTGATCTCTCTGATTTTCAGTGCATGAGGTGATGGGCAAAGGTCAGGCTGAGGGAGATGCTCAGGTAGCACAAGAGAATACTGAACTGAGAAAGCATAGAGTGATGCTCCCCTCTGCTCTGAGAAAATAGCCATGAGGCAGGCTGTGGTACCATAGAATCCTGGAATGGTTTGGGTTGGGAGGCACGTTAATGATTATCTAGTTCCAGTTTCCTGCCATGGGCAGGTACTGCTTTCAGTGGATGGGGTTGCTCAAACCCCCATCCAACCTGGCCTGGAACATGTCCAGGGATGGGGCATCCACAATTTCTTTGGCAGCCTCTTCTAGTGTTTACCAGCCTCTGGAACAGGTGGTACCAGGAGGACCTGCATATAGAATTGGAGTCAGAGAAGCTCTAGGGAAGCCTCTGTCCTAGGGAATTGCCATTCTCCCAGCCCCTGCTGTGCTGCAGTGAGTGGCTGTCCTTGCCTGGGGGATGTGGGTGAGGAGATGAGATCCTGGAGGAGGTGACAAGTCCTTGACCTCAGGGTAATGTGGATCCCAAATGGCAGTCAATGGGGAAACATGGAATTGCAAGGGCCTTTGATGGCATGAGGGCCTGGGCAATTAGAGTGATCTGTCTGGTGGGACTGGAGACAATCCTAGCTGGAAGAGATTGCAGGAAACAAGGACCTCTTTACTTCCTCAAACTGAGAAGAACCTGCAGGAACATAGGCTCTGGAAACACCAGCTGTGATTGACAGCTCCCTGTGCTGTCAATCTTCAGTCCTTGCTGGGGCTCTTCCCAGGGCACCCAGCAGCACACAGGTGACACTGCCCTCCCCAGACCCTGCTGGTCCTGCCTGTCCAGGCTCCAAGCAGGAGGTCATTCCTGCAGGGCCCCACTCAGCAAAGCAGGGAAGCCCATCCCTATTTGTCACGGAGCGCCGGGGCCTTGGAGGTGAATCAGATGCACTGTATTAATAGATCTAATCATGACGAGCCTTGGTCGTGCTGGATGTAGCAATCTGTTTCCTGGCTGACAGCGGGCTCGCTGCGAGCAGGAGGCAGAGATGGAGGAAGAAGCATTGCCCACCCGCAGCTCTGCAAGGCAGGACCTTGGAGGGGGCTGAAGGGAGTTTCTTCTTACAAGTTGGATGGGTGAAGTCCTGGTCTCACAGTCCAGCAAATCTGATGGAGCAGATTGCAGCCAGGCACATTCTGGCTTTTTGGAGAACTCACTGTGCTTCCAGGACTGGGGGTTCTCTTTTTCTTGGTTATCCTTAAAGAGCGCTGCTGCTCCTTTTAGCTTGCTGGCATTCCCTAATTTTGCATTTGTCTTCCTTGCTAGTGCTGTAGTTGGTGCCAGTGCTGGCTGGTGCTTCAGACCAGCCTGAGATCAATAGGGGAGCACTTGCAAGCATCATATTAATTGAGTCTTATGCTGAGAGCCCTTGTGCTATTGATTGTAACAGTAACTTCAGCTGGAATTTGGGAAGCACTTACTTGAAGTCGAAAAAATGAGAAGAAAGCAGAATGCTGGGTGATTGGATTGACTTCATTTCCAGCGGATTACACTGTAATAATTGTGTATGTCCAGTCTGCTTTCATTACTTGTCCCTCTAATGAAAGTACCAGGAATGCTTTCAGATTTCAATATGCAGGATTACAGGGCTTGCTTGGAGCAAGCACCAGAGTACACTGACTGGGAGCAATATGAGAGACTTTATCTTAATAACTGGCAGAAGATACCCACTCACCCTGCTGTCTGCCCCATTCACATCCTTTTCTTTGCTTTCCTTCCTCTAAAAAAAGGAAACAAAAATGCCAATTACTGACTGAGAACATGAATTTTTCATTGACCTCCTGTAATTCCCCACAAAGCTGAAGAGCCTGGAAGGTAATGAAATGAGATTTCTTCAAAGAACAAATGAACGAGAGAAGATGACTGACTGAACCAAAAGTGAGATGAGGGCATTGTCAAGGGCCTGACTTTGGGTTGAGGGCAGGACAGGGAAGCTCTGAGGTCAGGAGGGCTAAGAAGGGGTGGAAAAGGCTCGTCATATCTCTGCTTTTCCTTCCAGCCCAGAGGATAGCCTTTTCTGCCAGCAACTGCTGAGATTATGGGATGGTGTGGGATGCCCTGAGGGGCTGGGGCAAACTTAGAGTGTGCAGGGCTGTTGTGTTCTGGCTTTGGCTTTTTTTGGTTTTTTTTTTTCTCCTTCTTTTCTGACATATAGCCTTCCACTATTGCTCTTGGTATGGGTTGAAGTATCCCAAATACACCCAGGCTGAGGGTGCTTTGGCTGTCAAACGTCTTGCTGTGTGTTGCAGAGCTCTTTGCACAGGGGCCCTGCACAGCCCCAGGTTTTGGGGTCTTGCCACCATGCTGGGGATTTTGAGGATTTTTGTTGTTTTTAATATGCTGCTTTGAAATAATCCAACAAAACCTCTTCTCGAATTCATTTATTATTTTTTTTCATAAAGGCTCCACCCCTATTTTTTTTTAAGATGTTGTCAAATTGCACTTCTTAAGATTCATGGTGGATTTCCTCTGCCTGACTCTATTACCCAATTTAAATATACAACAGCAAGAGGGGTTGAATGCCACTGTGTTAACATGGTGCCAGAGACCTCTGCGAGGTTGTTTGTTAAAAGCAAATTGTACCTGTTAAGGGGCTGGGAAGGGGAGCACAGCTGCTGTTAACTGCTTTACCAAATTGACTCTGACTCATTCGTTTCAAATGAAAATTGAAATGCTTTTGACTTCTTCTTTTTCTTCCTTTTTTTTTTTTTATCCTTCCAGTGGCAAATTTGCTTTACTTAACGCTAAGTGGGGATCATTTCTTGTGATTACTGAAAAATGCATCATAACTTTTGATTACGCTGCTATTAAGGATGCAGAATGGCAATTGCTGCTGCTTGCGGAGAGGGAGAGGGAGGAAACACTGCTGGAGGAGCTTGTGTAACCCTTTGCTACACAGAGTGCTGTGGAAAAGGTGTAACTGCTGCTGCTCTGGGGCCACAGGCTCATGGGGCAGGACCTGGGGATTGAATTCGGGCTGGGTGGAAGTGAACACAAACAAGGTGACCTTGGAGGAATGCAGTGAGGGCTGGAGCATCACCAAACTGCCTCAGCTTCCCAGAAGTTTGTCTTTTGCAGGGGTTAATGATCCTCTCTTTGAATGAAAACACCTTGGGAAGACTGTTGTTTGGAAGGAGGAAACATTTTGGGGGATGGAGAGGGAGTGTTTCTAGAAACAGGATGAAAGACACACGCGCCAGGGCTGTAGAGACCCTTCAGGGGGATGGATGTTTCTGACAGAGGAATTTGGATTTACAGTAGGAGAATGGTATAGATGGCCTGGGAGATGCAGCAGGAGAGGGTTCATGGAGTGCTCAAGGACACTGCCTACAGTGCTAGGGAAGCTGAGGCAGGGAAGAGAAGGAGGGAGGATGAATTGCTTTACATTGCATTGTGGTTTTCAGCAGCAAAGGCTTGACCTCAGGATGGGTCCCAGTGAAGCTGTTAAGCTTACTGGAGGTAATCCCTCCCTTGGATGGGGAGAAACTGCAGGCTGTCTGCAGAGAGCCCTTTCCTGGCTTAGGAAAGGTGTAACCAATGTTTTCCTCCTGCTGCTCTGCACAGGATGCTATAAACAAAGTGGATCGGTGCAAACATGTGAGTCCAACATTGCAGAGTATTTGGTTGGTTACCTGACTTGGAGGCTGGGGAAGAGAGAGGGGGTTTGGTTCTCCACTCTCAGCCCACAGAGGGGTCACAGGAGTGAGGCAGGGAATCTTCTGTGGTGGGCCACTGAGATATGTTTCCATTTGCAGCCCCTTTCCAAGGGGTCTTGCTTCACTGGTGTTTTTTTTCCCTGCCTCTTTTGTAGCTCTGTCAGGGCACCACCAGCCCCCTGTGGTCGCTTTAGCCCTGTTTTTCCACTGGGAACTACGTTTCCCAGAGTTCCAACTCTTAAAGGACTGATGTGCTCTATCCTGCAGTGCTGAGCTGCCTCTGAGGGGACATAAGAACAATAAATGTTGGAGCTGAGGCTGCACTTAAATAATAAGCACAGAAGAGCAGCCATAAGTAGCTATTTGTGATAGGTTTGGAAGATGAGGCTTGCTTAAGAATAAGAGGAGGACCCATTTCGTCCTAGTGAAGTCCCTGTTGCTCTGGGGAATGCTGTGGGCAGCTGCAAATAGCTGGTCCTGTCTCTTGCCTTGAAACAGCAGAGTTGGTAGTGGGAGTGAAAAGATAGGCTGATTATTGAGGCTGCATTTGTAGGTGAGCTCTGTGAGGCTCTCGGTGTACTCAGGAACAGCTCTCTGCCCTGGCAATACTTGTCAGTGACCCTCCTAAAAACAGGAGCAGCACTTTGATGGTACTGCAAGGCTGGAAAAGTTAAAGATGGACAGAAACGTGGGGAATGTTTGGATGCAGAGATCAGCCTGCAGAGCTACAAAGGGAGAAACGTAACAGCTACCAGTATTGATGAGACAGCCAGTGCCCTCTGTGGAGCATTATGATTTCTGCTTCATTTTCTTCCTCTTCTCCGTGCAGCAAACTGAGCTTGATAGCAAAACACATGTGACTGGTCCAACCAGTGAAATCAGGTTACAGGAAGGGGCCTTCTCAGAAAACATTGGCAGCTGTGTGGGCTGGATTTCTTGGCTTGAAAGCACTTGAGGGAACATACCTTTACCAGCCCACCCCCTAGCTGGATGGAAACTGAACCAGTCCTTGCAGCCCACCAAGTAGAGATGGGCTTTGTCTGGGGAGAAGGGGGATCCTTATTGGGTGGAGGTTGTGGCTTGGCAATGTGCTGGAGGTCAACCTGTGTCAGCGTTCCCAGAAGTATATACATACATGCATACTTACAGATATATGTGTATATATTCATATGTATATGCATGTGCATGTATATATAAAATACATATATATATATTTTTTTGCTGGCAGCTGAGATAAAAGGGATATAATGAAAATGTAAACGAAAAACTTTACAGCAGGCATGGCCTGACAGAGGGAAGATTGATATCCCATGATGCTTTGTCTTGATGAGACAATGAAAAATAACCACCACGGCAGCTGTGTCAATATCAGACTTGGTAATGCACCACTAGCTGTGGGTTTTTATTTAATCCGCTTTGCTTTAAGATGATAACGGTTGTTACTTTTCAATGCCTGTCTGTCAGCACCCTGGCATTGCAATATTCCTCCGCAGCTTTGCGAGCGGGTTTCATTTATTTTAAAATACCATTTCACACACTGCTGACTTTTAACAGTGTTCCATGTGAGTTTGGGAGATTGAATAGTGACAGAAACAACACTTTTTATGAGAATACAGAATATTAAAAATGGGGCACAATATACAGATGGCAGTTTTCACTACAGCTTGTTTTTTCCCCCCAACCTGCTTCTGCTACTCAGCTTCCCACTGAATGCATTTGTAGTAACACCATAAATGTCACTTTCGCTGACTGCCTTTTGGCATTTTATTTAAATGGGAATTCGGCATTTGCTGCTGCCGCTGCTGCCACTGCATCGAGCTCGTGTTTTGCAGGAGTGCCACTGTGCACGCTCCTCCTGCATCCACTGCATTTTCCATCACTCGGATCCGGGGGCTGCCAAAAGAGGAACCCCAGCTGTGGCAGAGTGACGGTGTGTGAGGATCTCTGTGTGCACACCTGTGTGTTTCTGGGAGGACTGGAAAGGTCACTGAAAGCCATCCAAGAGTGGTTTCTACAGGGTGAAACACTTTTCTTTCTGCTTGGCTTCTATAAGACTCTCATCTTGCCAGCAAAATGCAAAATCATTTGCTGCTGTGATGGCACCAAGAGGCAGATGATATCTGGAGTTAGTAACTCTGGTTTTAACTCCTGGGGCTCTTTTGGCCGCTTTCTGCCTAAAAATCCGGCTGCTTGCTTTAGCTCAGTTGCTGTGGTGCTGAAGGAGCCCTGTCCCCTCCAGGTTTCCTGGGGCAAATAACACAACAAATCTTCCAAAAAATGTTAGTTAAACAGCACATCCCTCTGTGGGCCTGACTGCTGCTCCTGTAGCTGTGTAAATCTCAGGAAAAAAAAAAACCTCCAAAGCCTGGTGTGTAGAGAACTGTGATGGGTGACAGTCCTTGGCAGTCCTGATCTGTCTCCTGTCACTGGGCTGGAGACAACTGCTGGTCTCCCAAGTGCTTTCCTGAGGGATCATGTAGACTGCAAAGCAACAGGGAAAGGGGTGAACTGAGGACTTGCTTTGAGTTTTCCCTCCAAAATATTAGTGCCTCAGAGTGGCTGGAGATAAGTGACCTCCTGAAGCACCTCTCTTTGCTGGGAGCAGGCAATTTTACTGATTTTTGCCTCATTGTGGTCCCTGAGGGAAGAGAGTGAACTGCTGCTTGTGCCCTGGGTGTTGTGGTTCACCCTGCTGCCTTTTGCAGCTCTGCTCCCTCCCTTTGTTGCCCTTCAGGTTTTTGGGCTGTGATTCTGTAAACACAGGAGAATCTACATCCATTGCCATACTTATCCCCTACAGACACTTCAGCATGGGGAGCAAAAGCCAGAACAAGCCTTATCCTTGTTTCCTTATCCCACTGCCCTATTGATAGTCTGTGATAACTCTCTGTCTTCTCTAAACACACATCTGGGAGCCATGGGTTGCACCACTGTCCTCATCTTCTAATTCTACAGGACACCAGAGTGTTTTTGAAGATGTAATTGCTTGGATGCCCTGTTCTATACCTTTGGAGATGTCTGAGCCTCTGCACTTCCAGGTTGGAGCAGTTTAACCGAGTTGTAGGGGATGCTTGTGTCAGAGCCAGGAATTCTCTACCTTTATGGGAAGAAAAAATATTTTTGTTTGAAGATGGAAATACTGATTTTGATTAAAATCAGGAAAGGAGGTAATGCAAAAATTTTTGGGTTTTTTTATTTGTAATTTTGAGATGATAGCTGTTTGAAGGGAAGTATTGCCCAGAGAAGCTGTGATAACTGATCCCTGGAAGTGTTGGAGTCCAGGCTGGATGAGACTCTGAGCACCCTATTCTTGTGGAAGGTGTCCCTGCCCATGGCAGGGGTGTTGGAATGAGATGAGCTTTAAACTCTCTTTCAACCCAAACCATCCTATGATTTCTTTGTTTCCTACCCATGCACCACACAGAGGTCCCTGACATCACCAAATGCTTCATGAAGCTCTTTCAGTGTTTTGGAAAATTATAGATGTGCTATTATTACTTTCATCTCTGTAAAATGCTTTTATTTTAATCTTTGAGCTAGAGGCTCATTGTACAGGTGTACAAGGATATTATATAAAATATAATGACCCGAGACAATATTTTCTCACCCTCCCTGTACTGTTTTTGCTGTTACAGATTGTGTTACTGCAGGGCTAAGTGCACCTGCATTCCTTGAACCCTTCTGGGAGGCTGGAAATTTGTCCTTCTCTATTCCACGGGGACAAAGCTGCTAGTTCTGGTTTTGTAGGTTGCAATAGCATCAGACTTTCAAGTGGTGATATTTTAATGTACATAAAGCTGTTTTCCAGTGCAGGCTGAATCTTCTCCCCTCTTGGTCCCAAGGGAGTGTGTAGCAGGGGGTGGGAGGAGCAGGATGAGCCATTACTGAACAGGTTGACTTTCTAAAGAAAATGTGAGCTGTTTGAAAATGCTCCTACATGTGCAATGTTCAAGGCAATCCTGGGAGATGGATGAGCAGCAGAGTGCAGGTGAGGCAGGCAGAGGCACAGGAGAAAATGCTGCTTTCTTGTCTCTGTCCCAACAGAAGTAATTTCCACATAAACAGCACCTATCTGTTATTTAACACTTAAATCATCAAAGTGTCCATCAGTAAGGGGCTCTTTTGTGCTGGATGCTCCACAAATATAAAAGTGTGTGCATGAGAAAGCATGGAGATGGTTTATGGCTCCTGTTTTAGGGCAGGGAGATGGTGCAGGTGACCTTTTCAGAGCCCTTAAACCCCATTATCTATTAATCATCTATTGCAACTCTTCCTTGTTGCACAAAGCTTGCCTACATTTCACCAGATCTATGGTCTGGTTTCCTAGAGTGAACTTTAGGAAGCTAAACTTTCCTCCTGCTGTCTGTAAAAATCACTTAACTCCACTTGTGTATGTGTTGGCATCATGTAAGTTATCAGTAATGTTGTATTTGCATGCTCTATCAGGAAAAAAAAACAGTGCACCTTTAGGCTGATCCTTTTTGGCTTCTTGGACACAACGCAAGATGGATAACTTTGCAAAACATCTTCATTATAAGCCTGATGCCAGCTCTGCATGTTTTGGCCCTACTGTAGCATTTCCTAAAAATATTGCCCTTTTTTCTTTCTTATATTTCCTGGAGCTACAGTGTTTGCCTAGTGCAAATGGATGCCAGTGTTAATTTAATGTTTCTCCAGCTCCACCTGGCATGGCTGTGCCAGGGAATATTGCTGAACTCCAGAATGCTGTGTGTAATATATGACTTGCTCCTCACAGCTCAGTAAAGCAGCTCTTTAACAAGCAGAATAGATTAATTAATCTGAGATGAAGAAAGAAGGTCCCGTATCATCCCCCTTCCTCTGAACGTTTGTTTTCTGTGGGGCTGGGCAGTGACACTTCATGTGAAACAAATGGGGACATGTGCTGGGTAGGGGGACGTTGTTAAGGCTGGGTGAGTTATAGTGATGTGGGAATCCCGGGTCACGTCTGTGTCTCCTCTGTGCACCAAAGGAATGTGCCTTTCCAGTGATGGACAGCATGCCTTGTGTGCCCTGGAAACCTGTCTCTTAGCTCCCAGCATGGCTTTTTTGAGCCCTGTGGAGGCAGGAACATCAGACAACAGGATTTTCTAGGACAAAGTGGAAGAGATGCTGAGGCGTCTCCCAGTTTGAGCTCTCTCCATCGATAGGTGCAGCTTACCTGTGTGAGGTGGTTATAATGGATTCTCAGTATTTTACAGGTGAACACAGTTTTGCCTGTCATGCTCAGGCTGTCTCAACTCTGAGCATGCTCATTCTCCTTGGAGGAGCCATGGCAAGTAGAAGTTTCTCCCTTTGCATTATTTCTTCAATATGGAGTTTTTTTAGCACAGAACTATTGGTGTCAGGGTGGTAAGCTGGGATTTCTGGGAGGGAGGCTCAGCATGCCTTTCTGCACCAATTTCTGGGTTTGTGGGTACAGGATGACCCTGACAAGTTTTGTCCAGCACTTAAGGCACCTGTCTGACAAACACCATGTCTCACACAGCACTCTGACTGCTGCTTATGCATTCCAGCCCCTTTGGCATATTGAGTCCCATGGGTTGTTTTTTCCACAAGTGTAGTCCAAGGCTATTTAGAAGTCCCAAACCACCAAATGGTGGTGCCTGCCTGGGTGGCAGCAGCAGGGACAGCCAGCAAGCTCTGCACAGAACCAGACAGCTTGTCACACATAGGTATGCAGATGCACTGATGGACTCAGCCTTTTTGAGGTGACCAGAGGGTATTTGAGCTTTCTGTGGTATTTCTCCAGTTGTATTTATGTTGATAGCATGGTCTGCCATGTGGTCTTCATCCTACAGCACTGACACTGAATCTTCCCAGAGTGAGAGTGATCCCTATTTTTTAGAAGATGATAATGAAACTCCTGCTGGCTGAGGTGGATGCAGAGTTTTAGGATCTCAGGGCAGTGATTTGGATGTAACTGCCCTCCAACAACTTGACTAGTGAGGTGATGTTTGGGGATGCAGAAGGGTTTGTGGAAGAATTTCCTGTGTGATGACTTGGAGCTGCAGGGGCCAGGAGGTCAATTCCATGTGCAAATGGGAATGATCTAGGATGGGATGTGATTTTTCCCAGCCTCCAAGCTGACATCTGTTCTGGGATTTCTGAGAGGCAGATAGTGGCAATTGCTGATTTTTCCACCTCTCCTTCACTTGTGCCAAGCCTTGTGCAAAGGTGAGTCGTGAGGAGAGCACAGAGTGAGTGATGGGTGATCCGTGGGTTGGACAGGTGGGATTAACCCAACTTCTGTAGTTTCCATGCATTGTTTGCTAGGTGAAAGCACAATAGGTAACTGTGCTACAGGTCCCCAGCCCTAAAGAACTGGCAGATCAGCTGCACTGTGCTCCATCCACAGCAAACTCCACGCTGACTGTCACTAGTGCAGCATATGGACAAAGACAGCCAGCAAGGGTTCAGAGCTGTAGCTGGGGTTAGCAGCTTTCTGTGCAGAGCATAGAATACCACAGGGAGTTTCCAGCCTTTCCATCATCTGTTGCAATACCGTGGTTATTATGGATAGCAATATCGGTACCTGGAAGCTCTTCCGTGGCAGTTGCTGTTTCAGAGGCTATTAAGCTTGCAGCTGAACACCTCTTTGTCTAAGCTAGCGCCTAATCTTTCACATGACAATATCTTTACAGCTATACCCATCTGGAGCCTGAGTCATAGTCAGATTCACTTTCACTTAAAACTGTAGGTTTGGAGAATTACACTGTGTCAGTAGGGGAGGGGAGAGAGATTTTTGCTAAGAAGGTGGAGATATCTTCGTATCTACAAAAGGATGTGCTGATTTTGGCTGGGATAGAGTTAATTTTCTTTACAGTAGCTGGTATGGGGCTGTGTTTTGGATGTTTGCTGAGAACCGTGTTGATGACACTGGAATATTTTTGTTACTGCTGAGCAGAGCTTACACAGAGCTTCTGCTGCCCCTTGCACTGCCCCACCAGTGAGAAGTCCAGGGACGCATGAGGAATTGGGATGGGGCACAGCTGGGACAGCTGAGCCCAACTGACCCAAGGGGTGCTCTATACTATACCTATGATGATACAAATCTGAGGGAAGGAGAGGGCCCATTTTGGAGTCATGGCATTTGTCTTCCCAAATAACTGTGTGATGGAGCTCTGCTTTCCTGGGTATGGCTGAGCATCTGTCTGTCCATGGGGAGTGGTGAATGAATTCCTTGTTTTGCATGTGTGGCTTTTGCTTTTCCTATTAAACTGTCTTTATCTCAACACACAAGTGTTCTCACTTTTACCCTTTCAGTTCTCTCTCTCTCTCTCTCTCTTATCCCACCAGGGCGGGGGATGAGTGAGAACCTGTGTGGGGCTGAGTTGCTGGCTGGGGTTAAACCACAACAAATGGCAGCATTAAATCTTTGTCAGGGGATGTTAGGAGGGATAATGTCTTTCAATGTAAAAAAACCAAACCAAACAAACCAGAGATAATGGACATTTCTGTGAAAGCAAATGATCTATGATTTTTGAGCATGCTGGAATCTGGGTAATGGGCTACTTGTTCAGATATATTTTAAGTTCATTAACTTAGTTCCACCCTCTACTTGGTTATTTTAATATATATCCTAAAATACTACTTGCATTTTATTTCTATCCCTGTGTTTCAAAAACCAGAACAGCTTAGTTCACAGAATCACAGAATGGTTTGGGTGGGAGAGATCTTAAATATCATCTTGTTCCACCCCCCCTGCCATGGGCAGGGACACCTTCCACTATCCTGGGTTGCTCCAAGCCCTGTCCAACCTGGCCTTGAACACTTCCAGGGATGGGGCAGCCACAGCTTCTCTGGGCACCTGTGCCAGGGCCTGCCCACCCTCACAGGGCAGAAACCTTTGAGTTATCTCTCGCTTGAGGTCTGAGTATTAATATGATGTGGAGGATGAAATAGAGGTTCACATATTTTCCGTGCTGCTCACTGTAGAGCAAGGAAATTACTAACCTGACACCTTCCGTTTGTCTCTGCATTTTCACTTGTGTGATGCTCCCTGCCAAACAGGGTGAGTTATGGATGGGAACTGCTGGGGTTTTAATCTTTGGTGCTCTGTGCTGTAGGCAGTTTTCAAAGGGCTCCAATCCTGTATTTCTGAGAGTTTTGCTGTTCAAGTAGGGTTGTGCCAGAGAAATATATACCCTCAGCTGTCCTCAGACTTTCAAGTCTTGCTTTTTTAAAAAAATAATGTTTTTTCTTCTTACTTTCTCTCTCTCATGCTCCATGATCCTCAGTTGCACCTCTCCCACTCCCTGAAGAAGCCCATTGGAATCCATAGTGATGCTCCTGGAAGGAAATGTCTGTGTGCGCTCCAGGCACAAAACTGTGGGGGTGCATAAATCGGATAGCAGTGGAAGATTGCAAACAATTCCTGAGTGTGAATAATTCCTCCTCCCCTTTGTGGGTTCTTTTTCTAGCTTATGTTCAGATTTCACTAAAAAAAAAAAAAGTATATCTTACCAAATACAGCATTTTATACTCCCGCTCTATCCCTTCATTGCTCATGAATCCTGTTTTTTCTCACTGTATTATTTGTTTATTTAAATTTATATTAATGTGAAGTATTTCTAAATGGTGTAGCAAGGTCATTTTTTCTTTTTTTTTCTTTGTATTGGAAGACAACTTGTACATGTGATGTGAAAATACCATCATATTTTCTAGTTATGCTTTTTCTGTCTCTCTCTGTGGTGACCCTCTGACCAAATAATATCCTCAGTCAGTTAGATATCCTCATTAAAACCATTAGGTTAAGTGCTGAGGAGGAAATGTATATACTGTACCTTAAGTTTCTAATCACAGAGGCAGAGTTTAGATTGGTGCTATCTTTTTTTAATGACCAGCAATTCAGTCTCTTGGATGAGGTAGTTAATTGGTTCTTTATTGTCTATAGCCCCAGCAAAGCTTTTTTTGCCTTTTGTGTTTGTGAAAACCACTTATCCTCTATTTTTAGTGGTTTCTGCTGCTTTTTTTTTTTTTTTTTGAGAAAATAGTAAAAACGTCTACAAAATGCATGTGATTTTGCAGGGGGTTAGAATTAAAAATCACTTTCTCAGTGCAATGAAACAAACATCTGTAAATGAATCTGAAACTGCAGCTGAGCTCTGAGTCCTAATTCAAGGAGAGGGGCCGCTGGGGGTCATGTGGGGGAGTGAAATTTAAGGAAAATTCCACTGGAGACTTTCCATTTGTTGCTGGTTTCAAGCATTTTGCAGCCACAGAGGTTAGAAAGTTATAATTATCCTTTAGCCACAATTACGATTCTCATGTGTTCAGTTGCCACCAGCAGCTGAAGCTGGGAAAAAACCCCTCCTGAAATACTTTAAAGAAAAGGAAATAATGAGGATTTAGGAATATTGCATGAGGCACCTGAACTATCTGTTTGAAAGTGCTACAGAACTGCTATTTCATGGATCTGGCCTGGGGTGCCAGGGGAGTAAGAGGTGTTTGTATACATGGAGTAACTGCAAAGCAAGTTGTTTCTCACTAAAATATGGTTAACAGTGTGTACTTAGACGTGGTTATGGAGTGTTGGCTGTCCAAGGACACTCTTGTAAATTGGGAACCTGCAGTCAGGTGAGCTGAACATGACCTGATGTGCCTGCAGAGCTGGGGCCATACAGGCAGGCAGGGACATGTCAGTGAATGAGTGTGATCCAACTTTAATGCCTCAATGCTGGCCTTGGAACGGGATGAACTGATTTTCTGTGGGAGGAGGGTTTTGAGTGTTGAAGTGCCCTTTTGAGTGAGAAGGTGATGCTGGGAGGGAGAAGGGGCTGCTGAGGGCAGGAAATGCCAGGGCTGCACTTTCACCTTTTGGAGGGGAGGTTGTTTTCCTTCTTAATCAAATTGAGGCTTTCCAGGTCTACCCTGAGCTGTGGGCTCCAGCCTTGAGAAACTTATTCCATGTGGATCACTAATTTCAGGGAGGGAGGCCTGACATCTCTCTCCTGGGAGCTGTGGTTGAAAGGTCATGTGCAAAACAGGGAGAAATATATTTGCTTCTTCTGCCAGGTAGTCCTTTGGTGTGGGCACTCCTGTGCTCATTCAGCATGGGTGTGTTTCAATGGTAAATCTACCCCTTGGAAGTTTAGTCCTCTATTAAATTTTTGGGAAGAGTTGCAACTGGCTTTGGGTTCCTGCAAATACAGATGCTACAGTGAAAATATATTAAGTTCTGGAAAAAAAAATCCAAGCCCTGAAAGAACTTAATTTGGTAAAAATACTAGAATTGGTGCAGCTGATGTAGAGAGTCATTTTAGCTCAATGACTTTTCCTTAGAAATTGTTAACACAGTTGTTTTAGAAGAAGTTTTTTACCATGAGGGTTGTAAAATACTAGCACAGGCTGCCCAGAGCGGTGGTGGACGCCCCATCCCTGGAAACATTCAGTGTCAGGCTGGACAGGGCTTTGAGCAACCTGATCTAGTTGCAGATGTCCCTGTTTGTTGCAGAGGGGTTGAACTATGTGGCCTTTACAGGTACCTTCCAAGCCAAGCTACGCCATGATAATAAAGTGATAATGGAATCAGTGTAAGATAAGGAAAATTGCTGCATGGTGTTATTTCACAGAGAAATAGTGTCTGATGAAGTGTGTTGTAAAGCATCAGAGTGCTGGGGCAGGTTTTGCAGAAGACAGTGTGTGAGGGGAGTAGCAGAAATCCTGGAGAGGACCAAAAGCATTTGCAGGAGCCTGGCAGGCTCAGTTGCCCACAGGAGTGGGATTGCTGCTCATCCTCATGTCCTGGGCTGGCACAAATAGCCAGAGGAGTCTGATGTCCTCCTGCACTGCTGGAGAAGTGTCCCTGTAACCATGGGCAGGTCTGAGCCTCGCAAGGGAGCAGTGATGACATGCAGAGGACCTGCTTTCCAGCCAGACTGCTTCCAGTGTGGTCTCTGTGGGAACTTCTCTTAGCATATGTAAGCCTGAGGTGGAGAAGCTGGTTTGCAGTCATTCCTAGCCCCACAGGGAGCTATGAACACTTATGTTAGCTGTGCTTACAGCACGTTATTCCTTAGCTCTGCACTTACACAGCACCACTAAGCACCTGCTAATGCTCTGGAGGATTTTTAACCATGCATAGCTTGATTAAATACAAACGGAGCCAGATATGCAAGGAAAATGTGGAGGTAGTCACACAAAACCTGCATGCTTTATGTGGGTTTTTTGTATCCAAACAAGCTCCTGGTGACAACATCACACTTGCTGCCTGTGACTATCGTTGTTGAAACAGGGTAAGACAAGTGCCTATTCCAGGCATTAAATTTTCCCCTTGCTGCTATTCAGTTAAACAAAAGCAAAGGATGTGTTTCCTGCTCATGGGCAAGTCCCTCTGACTCACAGGTGTGTGGGCAAGAGCAGAGCCACTTATATTTGGAGGGCAATTTATAGGAGGAGCACAACAGCAATGAAATAGCTTTGGACTCTGCAAGGTGCTGATGAAATGCCTCCCTTGTACTCTGTCCCGCTGGGATCTGCTCCCAAAGCTCCTGTCTAAGTTCTCTGAAACCCCTGCTGGCTTTATTGAGGCTTGGGCCAAGGGCTGCTGGCCCCAGGCTCAGAGGGAAAGGGCTTGTTTCACTGGAAATGCTCACATGCTGGGTTCAGCTTGTCCCTGAGCTCTGCTGAGATGGGAGGTACTGGTGAGGCTGGACTGGGAATGTTTCCCTTGGGAAGAGGCCATCGGATTGCATGTGAAGGCCAAGGCGAGAGAAGAGCACAGTTCTAAGTAAATTGTCAGCCGCCTTTCTGTGTGTCCTCCCCTCGCTCCTGCTTTCTCCTCACCGACATATCAGCGATGTTTATTAAGAGATGACAAGTCTATCAGGCCTCATAAGCAGCCTTTCACAAGGAGGAGATCTTATATCCAGAGAGCATCATCAATCTTGTCTCTGCTCTGCTCTTCTGAGCAGCTGACAGTGAACAAGGCTCCATCCTCTTCCCCCCTCCTTCCCACCCCTTCCCCTCTCCTCCCCTTCACCAACCCTCTGCAGCACAGCGGGAGTCAGCAAGGAGAGGTTTGATTTGCATAAAGTGTTGCTGGTAAAGAGAGGGGAGAAGCAGAGAGAAATGCAGTGCTGCCCTGGGAAGGCAGCCCCTATTCCTGGATTGGGAGTGGTCTGGGGATGCAGGATGAAATGCATCCCAATCTGCTGCCCAGGCAGCACACAGCTGAAGGCTGCTTAATTCTGGGGGGATCTGAGCAGTGTCAGGGAGTAGGTAGAGACTAGAAAATCCCCTCCCTAACAGGCTAATACTGTGCCAGTGAAGGCAAGGTGAGGAGCAATGCTGTGGTCCAGCCATGCCCTCATGAGAGTGTCAATGCCGCCCCAAAGAAGGGCCATGCAGACATGTTGCCCTGAGAAGCTGTGGCTGCTCCATGCCTAGAAGTGTTCAAGGCAGGTTGGATGGGACTCTGAGCAACCTGGTCTAGTGGAAAGCGTCCCTCCCCATGGGATGGGGGGTTGGAAAAAGTGTCTTTGAGGTCCCTTCCAACACAGCCATTCTGTGATTCTTTAGTCTCAGCGGCTTCTGCTGAGAGCTGTGGCTGTTACCTGGGGCAGGGGCTGCTGGGAGAGGTATCCCCTGCAGGGCAAGTGGGGAGAGCACATGTGCTGTCCTTCAGGATGCAAGAAAGGTCAAATCCAGGGAATAATATGCAAGGAGTTGGAAATCCCATCTCGGGGCATATCACTTTACTTTCTATTGTACAAAATTCATTCTAATTTGTAAGTAACATGGATTTTTTTGCATGATCTCCCCACTCGACACTTACGGTGAGCTGATGGATTGGAAAACCAAGGTTACCTTTTGTCCCTGACCAAATTAAGTTTCTAATTATTTCCCTGCCTCTATTTTCTACTTCTTCTTTTTTCTTTTTCCAATTTTTAAAATACCTTTCCTCTCCTCTTCTTTTATCTGAAGAACCTTGACTGTTTAGGACTAGATTTTGTGTGCAGATCCAGTCCTGAACAGCCACTATATGTGAGGAAAAGCTGCCCAGTACCTCTTTACAATCCTCTTTCCACATCTCTGCTCATGCTGGCAATGCTTAGATCTCAGGGGAGAAGACATGGATTTACTTTTTGGAGCTTGTTATGTAGCATAGCAGTGAGCTTATTCCACCAAGTTTTTTGTTCCCTGGTGTTTCCAAGAGTTTTGCAGCAGTGTTTATGGCAGAGAGAGGAGGCTGAGTAATCTGTGTGGGTCTTAGCCTGTGGCAGCTCTAACCTGAACCTGTGTGTTCTCAGCTCCCTGTCTTCTATTGCGGAGACAGCTACAAAATCACCTTTATCAAATATATATAATCCCCCACCAAGGATTTAGGCTATCAGGCTTGCAAGTGTGGGACAAATGTTGACACATCATCGTTAAAAATGTTGCTAAACCTTGCATATCTGATGTGCTTTCTTTTTTAAACTGAAAACTAGACAGTATCCCTGATATATATATCAAGGATGCACCTCACCAAGTTTTGCCTAGACAGACAGTTTCTGGCTGAAGATGCATCAGAAGAGCTGGCAATTTCAAGGAGTTCCCATTAAAACTTTATGATGAGAAATTGAACACAAACCTCACAGAATATTTAAAGCATTAAAACTAACCCTGTGTGAAATTTCCCACCGATCCCTTTAGGAGGCTGCGTACTTCCAGAGGAGGAGGCAGGAGTTTATGCTCCATTTTAAGACTCCTTGAGCACAGCCCCAACCAGGATGGCACAGAAGCTGCCTGTGTTAACAGATCCTCCTGGGACATGTGGTGGAGAGAAATATGACTCTTTCTTGGAGGCATTTGGAGTCTGATCCTGGTCCCTTGAGCTCTGTGGGAAATCTGCTGATGCATCCAGCACTGGGTTGGGTGTGATGGGAGCTGGAGGCTGCAGGAGGATTGTGCAGCCTGGGGTAATACCTGTGCCTTGGTGGTTGGGCTCAAAGCTGCCAAACTAATTTGGCTGGTATTGAAAAAGAAAAAAAGAAAAAAAGGCTGAGGGTCAAGAATTGGGAAGAGGAGAGGATGCAGAAAATGGCTCTCAACTGAGAAAAGGGCTGTTACAAAGCAACTTATTTGCCATGTTAATTATTTAGGCATGAAGGGATGGCAGGAGTTGCACCAGGATCTGTTGGAATCTGTCTGGTGTTTGTGGTGGCTCCAGCACTGTGTGTTTTAGTGGAAGGTGGAGGAAATTATAGATCGAATGGCTGTGGAGTGACTTACTCCCATTCTTCTCTGTCTTTCAAAAGTCATTTGAAGTCCAAGGGTTTATGTCCCTTCCAAAATTCTGTAGCATTACACTTAGGTGTTGTTTAACTTGCTGCCTATAATGTGCCAACATTACCCTTTTAATGCATGCACATTCCCTCTCTGTCCCTTTCCTTGGGAGCCAGGAGATGGGGGAACAGCCTGACACAGCTTGAACAACGCTGTCAGGCACATGGTGTGACTCTTGGGGATGGCCCTGTGCAGGGGTAAGAGTTGGACTTGCTGATCCCTGTGGATCCCTTCCAACTCAGCATATTCTGTGATCTTTCCTCTCTCTTGCTCTGCCCTGTGCTGCCAGAATCCAAAGACAAGCAGTGCCACCCCTGCCAGCCTGGGTTTGCTTGCTATGCCAGGGAGATAGCAACCAATGCTGCTGGTTTTGGTTTTTATGAGGTCTGTATTTTCCCAAAGGAACCTGTCAGTTAATAGTAGATCCTTTGGAGGCAAAGATACTCCTTCCTGGCTTCTTGGGAAGAGCTGGACCTGCTGCAGCCTTGCAGCATCACTTCACTGAGAGAGATGTGCTGTGTCACCTGCTGGTCCCTCTGCTGTGGCTCAGCCTGGGCCACCAGCCCTGAGGGCAAGTAGCACTGAAGGAAATTGCAGGTTCTCCATCACCACTGTGCCTTTGTTTCAGTGTTAAAGTGGCTTCACATGCTTCATGTCTCTTCCCCTAGAGTGAGTGGGCTGAGAGTGTTTTCTACACCCATGCAAGACTTGGTTATTGACATGTTTCTCTCTGTTCCTTTGCTGTTCAGAATATTTACTTCCTTGGGCTAGACTTTTGGTAGGAAGGGACTGAGGTGGCTGGAGCAGGTCACCTTTTGCTGCTTGGGTCTGTAGCTCATGTGCAGCTGGCAGTTTCTCTGTCAAATAGGCTTGGTGGCTCAGCCTGCCTTGGGCAGCAACCCATCAGGCGTTTCCAAACCTCCCTGTGCATGTGTAGCTGGGAAGATGGGCAGCAGCAGTTTGGGAGAATGGAGCTGGAATTTCTTTCCTGTCCCCTAGGATTGACAGGCCAGCAAAGGTCACTGCCAGGAGAGGCCATTAGAGAAGCTTGTGGAGGAGACCCCAGGCAAGTTGTCTTACCCTATGGACCTTTCTGTGTCTATGCTGCTGCAATTTGCTTTGCTGGACAGCTGCATGGCAGGAGACTGTCCTGAGCCATGGGATAGGGCTCTGTGGGCCACAGGGATACTCTGGCCCGTGTAACCAATGTCTGTGGAGCATGTGTCACTTCCAGGAGACCCCGGATTTTGTGGAGTGGTAGCTTTCTTGGGACCAAGTGTCTTTTTCTCTGGGAAGTCCCACTGCTGCAGAAATTGGTACTTTGGAATCCTACAGTGTTTGTCTTGCTGCCATTGATAAGAAAGGGAGGAAGGAGTGAGAGTTTGCTCTGTCACTTCTGTTAGCTCTAAAACACACATTGACTCAGGAGAAAGCCTCTTTCTGTACTAGAAATACCCCAGCAATGAAAAAGCCAACTTTCTGGCTGGTGTTTGCTCAGTTGCTGAAGTTTGAGCACAGCCTTGGGGCTTCAAACACCAGCATGGCTGTGGTTATGCTATGGCTGATGGACCCTGCAGCCATTAACGAGCTCGTGGGAGCATTCCTCTCTGCTTCCAAATGCTGTGACTCACGTCTGACCGTGGAGAGGAGCAGCTGCAGCCTCCAGGAGAGCCCGTAATGAGGCCAGGATCTCCAGCACGGGGCCTGCTTTCTGTCAGCTCTTGGAGGAGGCCGTGGGTAATTACCTCTCCTGTCTGTTCTTCTCTGCTGCCGGCTTCGCTTCAGGTTCAAACGCTTGCTGACAGGGAGAACAGTTTTCAGATACATAATTTGAAATTCTGATGGCATGTTGTCAGGTCAACATGCTGCAACATGGGAAGAGATTTTACATCCTGGGGACTCCAGAGCCATTCTTGGCTATGCTGCTCATCTGGTGGGTTTTTTACCTGTTTGAAGGGTGCATGGTGGGTGGATTGTTGGCTGCTTTTGAGTTTTCTTCCAGTGGGGTTGTAACTGTTCATGGTGTCCTCTCACTAGTCCTCTTGAGGTCTGTGATTGCTGCCTCAGTCTGATCTCATGTTGGGGATGTTCTGTATCGGGCTGGAAAAGGCAGGAAGAAAGAATGTTGAGAGGAAAATAGCTCAGGCTAAATATGGTTATAGATTGCTGTAACCCTTCCTTTACCTGATATTATACCTTTACAATGGTGAAACCTTTTTGTAAGGTTCAGTCTGTTGGTTTTGAGTGCACAACATTGGTCTAGAGTTAAGTCTCTGTTTTAATTGTCCTCTGTCTACAGCCTGTGCTCCCAGTGCTGGGTAATGCACCTGATGTGCAAAGTAACAGCAAGTTTGAAGGGCATTACTTGTCATCAGAGAGAAGGATCCCGGTTGTCCCAGTGTGACTTGAGCTTGGTAAAGGAATGGCACAGACCTTCTGAAGAGAAGGAAGAGCCCTGGAGAAGACAGAGGCAGGAATGGCTGAAACAAATTAATATTTTAAGCTGGGAGGAGTAGAGTGGGTTTCTACTGTACATGAGCCAAGTGCAAGTGGGAGACAAAGGGAGGAAGTGATGGGGTGAGGAGAGTGCCAGCCCTTCTGTGCCTGAGTGCAGGGGTTCAGCTTTTGCCTCAGTTTTACCCTGTTTGGTGCCACCACCTTCCCTGCCTCCACATGGCAGCATCAGTGTCCAGCTGCCTGTCAGTCACTGAAGGCATCCAGATGGAAGCTGGTGTGAACACAGGCACACCAGAAACACTGTCACTGGAGCCAGGGTGGCAAGGCAGGCAGCACTGCAGGCAAAACTGTACAGTCCCAACTCTGTACTGGATTTGGGACCATCGTTAGGAATGGGAGCAGGGTAGTGTCTCTGCTTGGAGTGATGCTGAAACTTGACATGGAGGGGCATGGCTGCTATAAATCAAAGGACTGAGATTTGGAGGGTGGTATTTGGATTTGTTAGGGAGTTTTTTATTTATTTTCCCTTCCTGCTCGGCTCCGGGCCTGTTATCCGTTCAGCCAGGAGGTGGCTCTGGAGCACGCTGTGGAGCTGGGCACAGCTCAGCGTGCAGTAGCCAAAGCGACAGGGAGAATCTGTGACCGTCACCAGTTGGCGATGAAAGGCAGATGGCCTTCCTTCGAGCTTCCAGACGGGATGCGTGCATGTCCTCTGACACATATGCAGAGGCAGCTTCAATGCATTTCCAAATGCTCCTGACACTGTGTGCTCTGATGCAATGTTTAGGAAGCGGGGAACATGCTTCTGGTGCTGGTAACATAAGCTTGGCTCAGACTGTCCTTTGGGAGCGGGCATGACTCCAAACGCAGCGTCATACCAGATGTAGGCTGTTCTCAAGAGCTCCACACTTGTGGAGAAAGTTGTTGTGCGAGGCAGCTGCTCTGAAATGTGCAGAAAAGAAGCCACCTTTGTACTTGTCATGTTCCCCAGGGAGGATGTAGGACAAAAGGGGCAAAGCAAGGAAAACCATAAGAGAAGTACATCGGAGCATCACTGCTATCTAGGAAGACACTGGCTTCCCAGGCTTTGGAGTCTGTGCCAAAACTTATGCTTGGCACATGCAGGGCTGCCAAGACTAAATGACTTGCTTTCTGTCATTCTTGGGCAGCTCTATGCACCTGACAAATGGAAAACTCCTGTGTGAGAACAAGATCAGAGTAGCCCAGACCTCTCTTCATGGTTGAAGCTTTGTGATGCCCTGGAGCCAGGGAGTTCCTGCTCTTCTGCTAGTGCTGTGATATGGCTCCTGATGGTCTCGTCTGTGCTGGGGATAAATAGAGGAGTTAGCCCTGGAAATAGAACTCACTCTGCGCTTTGATCCTCCTTAGGAGCTCAGAGGTGTTGGAGGAACCTTTGACAGAGAAATTGCACTTCACATTTTGAGGAGCAAGAAGAAAGGTGAAAGTCGAGTGGGTCAGGGCTCCCTGAAGGACACTTGAGGTGGCTTTAGAGATGGAACAGACCTAAAGCTCTCCTAGGGCAGACCAGAGATGTATTCACTTCAGTTGCATGGAAGCTGGGCTCTGTTTGGCAGGTCAGGAGAGCCTGAGAGATGATGTGAGGAACATGGAAAGGACAGTGGGAAGCATGGCGGCTCAAGATTGAGGTGTGCTGGCACAAGCTAAGCTTCCAAGGATTTTGAAGTCTCCCCTTCTGAAAACTTTGGATTCCAGTGACCTGCAAATGACAATGCAAATGTTGGTACTTGCTTTACACAGGAAGCAAAATCTCTTGACCCTGTGCTTGGTTGAGTGGGAAGAGATGGTAGACTTTAAGGACATGTCCCTGACACTCATGTGGCATGGTGGCTGTCCTGTCCCCAGAGGGCCTGGTCAAGCTACATGTCCCCAGGTGTGGCAGTTTGGCTGTTGGAATACTGTGGTGTGATATGCTCTTGATGCTTTGTGTGTTCTCTGAAGACCTGGTGTCCTCTGACAGTGGTGCAGGGTCAGGACAATGCCTTGGGATAGCTGCCTTGGCTGGAGGAGTAGTTGCTTGTGCAGATGGGAACAAGTTGTGCTCAGCATCCTTGTCAGCTGGTTGTAGGGAGCCCTGTGGTATGGCAGCAGTGTCCTTGCTCTCAGCTGCAGTGTTAGGGTGTGTGCACCTGGTCATAGGAATGTCACTGAGGCTGTGTTAGGTGCCTGTGTCATCCACAAAGCATAGTGTGATCCTTTGGGACAGATTCATGAGTTTACCTGGACTTCTGCATGCTGAAGAGACAACCTGTAGCAAGCAGAGGAGGGCAGAGCATGCTCACTTAAACCACGCTCCTGTGGAAATGCAGGAATACAGTGTTGTTACTGATGAGATGGGAGCCTGGCATGCTGGTTCACAGCTTGTCATGCTGCACACAGAGATCATCCTGCCCAGAAGGTCTAAAACAGCTTTGCCTCTTTATCTCCACTGGCCCAGCAGTGCTGTTGGTGGTGCTGGCCAGATATTTGGTGCCCTTTCCAATATCTGGGATTAATGGGGAGCCTGGTGCTAACTTCGTGGGCTTGGAGATAAGTGCAAAATGATTTGCCTGTTGACCTGTAGAAGTCTGTGGCAGGACCAAGGGCTGCAGCTGAACTTCAGCCTCTGCTGCTGATTGTCCATCTGCAGTCAGTCCCATTTGGCTGGGAGCCAGGGCCAGCAAATGGGCCCTGCTGTGAGATGCTGGTTGTGTGCTCTTCATACCCTATTTAAGGAGGCAAAAGCTGAAGAAAGAGTATGTGCTTTAACTCAGCTTTAGAGTCTCTGCTGGCCACTGACTTAAGCTTTGCCAGTGCTGTGTGGAGTGGAGAAAGGGGATTATCCAGCACTACTGGCTCTAGTCTTCAGTCTGGGAGAAGACTTTTGAGGACAGACCCCAACCCCAGGCTAAACAAGTTGGATGTAGAATTATGGCTGATTTGTTTCTTGTTGAGGTCTGTAGGGCGAGACCTGCCTCTGTGGTCTAAGATAAGCTGCAGGTATTGAACTGAAAAATCCGAACTTGTTGCCATATTTCAAGACATGCAGTGAAGCCTGTCAGCTCTCTGCTTGTCTATGGCTTCCTTGGGAGCTAGAGAGAAAGAGAAGAGATTCCCCAGGCTCCATGTGAGGTGCAACTGTAATTCAGTCTGGGTTGCTGGACCCAGAGTCCGCTGTGGGCTGTTGGAGGAATACGTGCTCTGCTAGGGTTAAATGCTTACATGAAATCAATAGAAGTTTTATTGCCACCACGTGACTTCAGCTGGAACTCTGCCACCTGTAATAGAAGCTGTGTTAGGTCTCCCCCCTCCAACTACAGGACAGATATATTGGTCTAGACAACTGAAAAATAGTGGTATATTGGGAGGCTGCGTTTTCATTATGTAAATGGAGCTCTACAGGAGGATTAATTGATTATTCAGTTACTATGGATCTGTCTTGGATGCCCTGGCAAGATGAGGGAACCTGATGGAAGCTCTCCAGTGATGCTATATGGTAGTACAAAGGAGTCCTTGAGCATTCCCTGCTCCCCTCCAGACAGTGCACAGCATGGGCACATTGCTCTCCCTGCAAAGGGAATTGCTTCCCAAGATGGTGTAGGTGCATTCATGCCTATAACTAGTTACTATATCCTGGTACAGGCAACAAAGACTTGCAAGTCATAGTCAAAACCAACCTATTTCAGCCTACACGTGCTGTTTGGAGGGACTCATCTCTTGACTGGGTCTTGCTGGTGGCAGCTGGAGACCATCCGGAGGGCTCATGAGGAAATGTATTGGTGCAAATGCTGGGAGCTGTGTGAGATACATCCATGTTTGGAGATTTGCTCCCAGCTGAAAAGCAAGTGCTGTGTGTTGTCTTAGCCCCAGGTGAAGGATACAGAAACAGAGGGGCAATTTTCTGGGAATATCAGCTGAGGGAAGGAGGGCACCATGGTGATGACAGGCATGAAGATGTACTTCATGGGCGGCTTGAGAGCTCTTAGGGATATGTTTAAGTGAACAATGTGATACTCCAGGTAAATGTAGTACTATTTAGACATTGAGATCAGTGTCCACAGCTGAATACTTTGGAGCGTGGGTCAGCTGCTGATAAAAATGAGTGATTTGTGCTGTTCTGCTCTCATTTCTAGTTCTATCCATACACAACATTTTAGGGCAAAGAAAAGGGTAGCTTTCCTGTGTGCATGCTGAGGTTTCCACTGCTGCCTATGTCAGGTGGAGTGTCCAGGTGTGGGGACAGCTCTGGAGCAGCTCTGCTGTCTTCCTGTGGCCCTGGAGCACTGAGCCTTTTTGTGGGTAAGCAAGCAGAGCTACCACATCTTCATAACTAGATATATCCCTTCTGGCCAGGCTAACACATTATAGCACAGAGAGTATTTCCTGAATTGGATATACCTGTAGTGCCATCCACAGTGGTGGGAAATAGATCTGCACAGTCTGTTGGATTCAGGTTGCTGGAGGAAGAAAGGACAGCTGTGGTGAGATGGATGCACTCACTTTCTGCTGTCCTGCTGCGTGGGATATAATTGCTTTATCCTTCTCTCTTTTTCCAAAACCATTTCGATACTGCTGCCCAGATCAAATTTTGTGAAGAACATTTTAAAACAAATCTTAGCCTTTGGCCTGAAATACATCACCTGTGGAAAGTTTTACAAACAATCCTGACATTTGGAGGCTGAGTGTGGAAAACATGTGATATTGGACAAATGGAAATTTAGATCCTGTTTCTTATGAGGAAGTGCAGATACCATAACTGAGGGTTACGTGTCCCCAGATCTGGGGGGAAGAAACTTTGGGAATTGGAAAGGTTCTAGTGTTGAAAGGACAGTGGTTTCAGGAAGACCTGCTTATGCTGATGAAATTGGGAAACATGCTTCTACTCTGATGTCTGTAAAACAGGGGGAAAATTAAAATTCAGCTATTTTACTGAGTGTAGCATACTCTTCCAGGAAGTTTCCAGTGTCTTGCAAATCCTACTGTGAACAGGGCAAGAAGCTTTCTGGAGCCCAAAGTAAGGACTAAAAGATGAGATTCCCCTTTTTCCATGAGAAGAGAACAAACTATGGCCAACTGCCTCCTCCTCATGGGTGACAGAATTGTACTGCACTGCTGCAGTGATAGCTGTGAGGTGGCTTTTTATATGCACATTCTGATGTTGTGAAGCCAGCAGAGGAGACTAATTGTTAGACTGGCAGGTCTGCAGGGCGAGGCTTCCACTGAAGCTGGAATTTATCTCATTTATTTCATTTATACTTGCTGATGCTTTGCTCAGTATTGGCTGTGTAGAGGCAGCTCAGCTCGTGCTCTGTTGCTGGCACATCTTGTGCATCACAAGGTGTTTGCTCTTTCTCTGAAGTCACCAAGCACCAGCAATTTAGGTGCAGTGTAAAACTTTGCAGACGTGAGGCTTGTTTGCAAGACAGACATGCATTTCCACATCCTGTCTCATGGATTCCCGAACAAAGATGTTTACAGGAAAAAAAAAGCACTAATGCTATACTAGGAGGGGGGAAGCATAATGTATTCTTCAAATGTTTGTATGTCAGCAAAATGCCTGCAAACCATTCAATAGATTAATCCCGTAGCCTGCCTAAAAGGAATGGATTTCTAGCCATAACTGAGATTGGGAAAAATTGATTTCCATGTTCTTGTTGACTGAATAAGATAAAAACAACTACCTTGGCACTCATTACTGGGCCAAGAATTCAGATTTCTGCTGCTGAACTGCAGAGCTGCGTTGAATACTAGAACCAGCTCAGCTCAAGAAGTGAAGAAAATGGACTTTTCAGAAACCAAATCTTAAAGCTGTCCCATTGTGGAAACAGTACTTGCAGGAGTGCATGACTGCTAACATACCTGGTGGCTTTGTATGGCTGGATGCTTCCATCATTCAGCCAGAAATACGAAGGCATTTTGGTAATCAAAAATATGGGCATCAGGAGAGGACCTTGACTTGGTTTAGGTGGATATTAAGAAAAAGTCTTTCACCCATAGGGTGGTTGGTCACTGGAACAGGGTCCTCAGGGCAGTGGTCACAGCACCAAGCCTGACAGAATTCTAGAACTGATTGGACAACACTCTCAGGCACACGTGGTGGCATTGTTGGGCTGTCCTGTGCAGGGCCAGGAGTTGGATTCCATGATCCTAGTGGGTCCCTTCCAACACAGTATATTCTGTGATTCGAATCTTTCCATATTGGAGAGCAGCTGCTAGAGATTGGTGCATGCCTTGCCTATTGGAGCCTGGCTATTATTTTGAGCCCTTGAAAAAGGTCTTAAACTCCTGGGGATAGCCACTGCTCTGTGGCACTTCATTGTCCATCACATCCAGATTTGGAAGAGGCAAATAGTGGTTGGTCTGCGTTACCCGTGAAAGTGCTCAATTGTGTGCTGTCCAGTGGACTTCTCTGAGGTTGTTTCCTCTGGCTCTAGATGTAAAATTTCATTTCAAAAGGCAGTTCAAAAGAAGAAATTACAAACACATTCAGGTTTCAGGAAGGGTGTTTGTTAGATTTACTGTTAAGCAACTCTTAGCAAGGGGAATAATGAGCTTGTGCCATGGCTGGGAATGCTTATTGTTTTCCCTACCTCTGACAAAAGCCAGCAGAAAAGATGGGAGAAAATACTGGCTAGGACAGGAGGTGATATGTACAGGTGGGACAGCTGTGACACACACTCTCCAGATTCATCTGTTTTCCCCATGGGTAGGGAGTCCCCTGCTGTGCTGACCTGGCCTTTCTCAAGTTCTTCCAGGCTGGATGAGCTGTATCCTCCTGTTGGGGTGCTGCGTGGGAGAGCTGATCTCCAGCTCGGGGAGACATGAGGGCAGCTGTGGTGCTGGGATGGCTCTGGATCAGCAGGATGCAGCTGGTAGCAACACATGAAGGAATTCCTGCGCTCAGGAGAAGCACAAAGCCCTGCAGTGGAAGAGATGTCACCTGGGAAATAATTTATATATTTTTTTTCACCACAAATGAGCAATGAACAGGATCTTCTCAGTTATACTGGATACCAGGTTTATGAATTTTGATTAATCAGTCTGTGAACATGACCAGGGAGTGTGATGTGCTCAGCTTGGCCTAATTCTCTTTCCCACTTCTATCTTGTTTTAGAACAGTTGGAACAGTCTATAAAAATCCACCCAACAACCTCTTCAGATCCTTGGAATGGAGGGAGGAAATCTATGCTTTGTTGTAACACCATTTCAGGATATAACATTTCCTTTCTCCTTGGGACTGATTCCCGTTGGAGAACCCTCATGCAGGAAGCAGAAGAGTTAAGCAATACAAGCTCAGTTTGGGGTCCTGCAACTCCAAATATCTCTCAGATCCTCAGTCTCTGGTGTTGTGGATTAGGCCCATGAGAAATGGTAAATCTCTGTCCTAAAATGCCTTTGGCAAAGTGGGAATCGTGGCAGCTTTTGACTGACTGCAAACAGATCACTTGATAACTCTCAGTCTTACTGACATAGCTCCAAAAATACGCTGCAAAGTGTAAATAATAAACGTGTAGTATCTGCACTGGAGCAAATAAACACTGCCTGATGTTGTCTGGTATTTCACTGGCAAGGTGTCCTCAGCGATGCTCCAGCAGAATAATTTTCCAAACGAATGGCTTGCGTGACAGGTGGATGTGCTGAGCTCCTGCAGCCGTGCACGGAGCTGGTTCTGGGGCCGGCACAGCTCTGTGCCGGGGATGGCAGCACATGGAGAGCTGGTTCTGGGGCCGGCACAGCTCTGTGCCGGGGATGGCAGCACATGGAGAGCTGGTTCTGGGGCCAGCACAGCAGCACATGGATGATGCCACTGTGGGCCCCCTCCCACCAGCTCTCGGCAGGGAGGTGTGAGGAAGTGCCTGGCAAGCTCGCCTTGGGCTTGCTGACATGGGTGTGTTGCTAAAAGCTTTTTTCCTGTGTGGTGTGGATATATCAGCTTCTGAGGCTGGATGACACGCTGATTAATAATTCATGCTGGCAGTATTGACTGTTGGGAGCTAATCTGAGAGCGCCGCGGTGAAAGCCGCTTGTACCCTTGCCCTGGGTGAAGAAGCTGTCTTCCTGCTCAGGTGCTGGGGTTATGTGGGAAAGGCAGTCTCCTGATGGCAAGGTGGCTGCTGGTGTGCTGCCAGATCCCTTCCAGGCTGGCAACTATGACAGCCGAGACCGTGCACCTTGTTACCCAGAACACGCTCCTGTTTTCCTGCTTTTTGGCTGTCACAAAGTGGCTGGAGAAACCAGACTGTTAAAGGCCAGCTTTTGCCATAGTTCATAACTTGCAGATGGAGTCCTGTGACTGCTATCCTGGAAGTGCTGGGATTGAAGTCCTTCTGAGATGTGATGGTCTCAGGGTTGAATTTGCAGTTGCTGCTCTGGCACATCATTCATTGTGTATAGACACAGTCTGTGATCTTCCCCAGGGTGTTGCAAGGCACGATAGAGCACCCAGGCTTAACTTGGCAGGCCAATCTACTGTAAGACCCAGAGAGGCCTTGAGAAATTAGCAACCTGACTCTGGGGGAGTAACAGCCACCAAGAAGTGGATGTAACTTCCAGGAACTGGGAAAGTACAGTTTGCATAAATGTGAATTTTAAAGGAATGAGTGGCTTTGAATGCTGCTGTGATCCTGGATGGAGGATGCCACCCTCATGCTGTGTGTTGTGCCTGGTTGGCAGAGGTCTTCCTGACCATGTGGAGACACTGGAAAGTCTCTGAAGTGACCCTAGGGCTGTACAATAACAGTCTGCAATGTCTTTGATCATGAGTGACAGACAGAGGAGTCTTGTGATAAGTACCCAGGCATCCTAGGGGAACTGCTCTCAACTTCAGCAGTTGCACTAAGATCTGCCTTTCCTCTCCCCTTGTCCTGGTGCACAGTGTAACATTGCACTGACTTTTTCAAATAAGATGTAAACCTGAGCTGATGGGCTTTTGCAAGCAAAGCTCTGTTAACAAGAGCAGAGATGTTAACCTTGGATTCCTGCCCAAATTGAAATGGATATAATCTCTAAATGGCTTATACCAAAATGAAATCCACTTACAAGGGAACGTGTGTCCGTCTCTCCCCTGCAGTGCTGATGTGTTTAGCACAGAGGGCATAGAAACTTGCAGATGGGTGAATTTTGTGTTGAATGTGGTAGGAACCAAACCAGGCCTCTCTGGATGAGTGCTCTTCTAAGAGCTTCAACAAAAGCAAGCTGGAATCAAGAAAAAAATAACAATCCAGACTAGATCCTGGTTGAACTCTGTTTAGATGGACTTTGGATTGAGCCTGCTGTTTTTCATGGGAATACCTGACTCTTGGCACTTTCGTTGGGATGCCACACTCCCTGGGCCAGGGTTGTGCTGTCACCCAGCGCTGTGTGATGGATAATGCTCCAGACTGGAGCTGGAGCAAGATGTCAGAGCACTTGGCTCAGAGATGGTGTTCCTCTGTCAACTGTGGTGGGGGGTAAAGCATCTGGGCTCCTGGGGGCTATAGCTAAAAAGAGCCATGGGGTACTACTCTCTGTGAGTAAAAGCTGTACACCAGGAGCCTGGGGAGCAGAGATGTGTAGCAAGATGGAATAAGCTGGGTGTCTGCAATAGACTGGCTGCTGGGTTCAGAAGACTGTGTTCCTGATGATGTGAAATGTGCTGTAGTAATGCAGGATCTCTGTGTCTTGGTCATCCAGCAGCACTGGACCAAGTTCTGGGAAGACACTTCCAGCTTCAGCTTCACCAAACATGTGCTCTGGCTAACACAAATGTTGCTTTGGAGATGCTGAGAGGTTCCCCCCCCCTTCTTAAAAAGAGCATATGTTCTCACCACTAACAAGCAGGTTTGTGAAGAGTCTATTTTTAAGATGATTATAGGGTATCAGTAGCTGTTCCAGTGTCAACTGTCGGTTTTGTTTCCTTGTCGGCAGTAAACTGTTGGCAGGTTTGTGCACCAGAGGTTTACTCCTTCCCAGCTGTAATTGCACAGCACAGAAATTAGCACTTTCTCTGTGCATGCTTCTGCTGCTTCATCCCTCTGAGCCTGCTGTTCACAAGCAGCTCCTCCAAGCACTTTCCACCAGTGAAGGGCCATGTGCTGGCATCTCCTGCTGGCATAAGAAAAGGACTGGGTAGATCTAAACTGCAGAGATGAGACTAAATGTGGCAGTGTGATACATGTGTACTCGATACTGGGGCATCCCACTTTGTTGCACTGAGAAAGAGCTCAGAACCCAGTTCCTCTCCCAATAAGACAAACGTAGAGACTATTTTCTGCAGGCAGTTCTCTCCATCTGCTTTGTATAAAATTATACCTACAGCCCCAGCTGAGATCTTCAGGGTGCTGAGCATGGGTGATCTGGTGGCCAGGTCCCCAGGGAGCTGGCACTCTTCAGCTTGTATGTGTGTCTGGCGCATAACTCAGTCTTTCTGCATCTCGGATCTCTGTTTCCTGCCAGGCAGAACATCACAACCAGACTCCACCAGGCTTTTCTCCACATGGCCACAGAGAATCTGAAGTCCTCTGATGCTCTTACGAAAGAGGATGTGCAGTCCTTCTGCTACAGTCAAAGCTCTGTTTGCTAGAGGGCACTGGAGTGTTAACTCACACCATCCCTTCATCCTGCTCTGACACTGCTCAACCAGAGGTGACTTATGGAGGAGGAAGCAAATAGGATCCTTTATTGAGAATTAAGGAAATTGCACTGTAAACACTTGCATCCTTTTATTATTTTTTTAAAGGAGTCTAAATAACCCCATGATTTGTGACTGCAGCTCTGCAGAGGTGATGAGGGAGTGCAGTGGGAAATGTCAGCTAGTGGGAGGAGGGCTCTGAAGTCCCTTTCCTTACCCTGCAGGGCACATCCAGTAGGAAACAGCCACTTGAAGTATACTTGTTTCTCTTCCCTTGACAGGGCGGGTGGCTGACGTTGCGACAATGCCTGGGTGTGAAGTCTGTTCCCTGCCCTTCAGTGCAAGTCCTTGGCACACCTCTGGGCTCAGAGTCAGCCTTCTCCCCCATCCTGAAAGTTTCCAAGTGCCACTAAACCGATGGGAGAGAAACAATTGTTGTGTTTCCCAGGCTGACACCTCCCACTGAGCATCCTTCCCTGCAGGAACAGCAGTCCTCTTGTGTTACTCTGGGGACACGCCGCCTTGGTGCTGATGGGACCAGACAGGATCCGTCACTGTGCTGATGTGTCTTCTCCACAAAAAATCCTAAATGACACCAGTGTCTGAGAGATGAGGAACAAAGAATAAACAAATAAAAATATCTGCTCCCTTTGCACCCCCCTGGTCATCTGTCATCCAAGTCTGGAGTGGAGAGTGTGGAGGAGGGCTTGGATTTGGAAGTTCTGCTGGGGATATGAAATGGGTTATGTTTTTTTCACATGAGTCCAAGAAGCCTTGCAGGCCAGTGCAATGCTTCTGCTGGCCTGTGGTTGTAGACTCTGTCCCTGGTTTTAGCTTGTTTCTGGTGTACAGGCTCCTGTGACTGGTATCATAACCTGTTCCTTGCAGTGGGGCAAAGGGAATGGGGCAGAGCTCGGTGTTGCTTGTGCTACAGAAGAGGTGTCAGAAGAACCTTGCCAAGGTCTTGTGAGTCTGTCTCCCTGCTTCAAGGTAAGATCAACGCTACCCATGTCATTGCTAGACTAATTTGTTCTTAAAGACCCTTGGGGATACAGGTTGCTCAACCTCTTCCAGGACTTCTAACAAGAATAATGTAACAAGCATAGAAAGTGTGTTGTTCTTTTTTTATTTTTCCCTCCTTTCCTTTGTCTCAATTTTTAGCCTCTTGTTTATGTTCTGTGGTGGATGTGGCTAGGAAAACCTTTTCCTTCGTATTTCTAGTAGGCTGTTTGAAAGCTGCTCTCAAATCAATGAGATCCAACTGGGATGACTGTGCTCCTGTGCAATGTGTGTGACAGATGTGTCACCTCTGGGCTCACTCTCTCCAAATGGTCCATTTTTGTCTCAGAACACGGTGGCCAAAAGCAGAGCACCAGACTGATGATGAAAATCAGACCTGTAAGGTAAGAAGCTGAGATACTTTTGCTTGAACAAGATGTATGGGGAACCTCACCCATCAGAGGATGCTGACATTAAACCTTCAAGGCATCAGGGCCTTAGCTCTTCAGAGCAACGTCTCGTTCAGCTGGGCAGGGAGATTTCTCCCAGGTGGGGGAGGTTTTTTTGTTTGTTTTAAATTGGCTGGCAGAATTTTTCCCTCTGTTTACATAGACAACTGTTATTTGCCATCTTCAGCTGTGAAGGTACTCCAAAATTGGGTGGGTTAGTGCTTGTGAAACAGTTTAGGCTGTTCAGTTTCATGGGATTTAAGAGTGACTTATTGTTTGTGTCCTGAAAATTGTTTGCTTTGCCTGGAGGCCATTTCACATTTAAACTTAAATTGTTCACTGACTCTCCTTTTGTATAAGTTGTCCAAGCTGAGAGTTGTGTGTTCTATAACAGCCACTTCTTGTCTGTGATAGAAATATCTTGGGACCTGCCCTGATCAGAGTTTTGAGTGGCACCATTCTGAAGTCTGCTGGAGCTGCCTGATTCGGAGAGAACAGAGAAATGAGAGTGCATCCTGCTGAGGTAAGGAGACTACCAAGAACAGGGACAGCCAGGCTAGAAACATACAAATTATAGAAGCATGGCTGAACTAAAACCTTGCAAAATAGTCTTTCTGGCCTTGTAGGCTCTCCTCAGGCAAATGGTTTTCTGGGGACCTCACAGAGTTGTGAAGAACCAGCTGAGAGAAACAAAACACAACTTCCATTAACTTGAGAAAACAAAACATCCAGTTCTTTAAAAATGCCCCAGACTGAGCAGCTGCGGTCTTGGTAAACAGCCTTAAAAATAAGCAACCTGTAGCTTTGACTAATTACACGATAAGGCTGCCACCTTCCCTTCCACAGGCAGGTGAAGCAGGCTGGAAATTAAAGGTACCAGTGTGGTGACAGCAGAGCTTGCAATGAAGCCACTGGTTCTTGTCCCTGGGCAGCTCCAGTTAAGAAAGAAATACATCCTCAGGCTCCAAGTCTCCTGCCTGCTACTGGGACTGCTCACTGGTGATGACATCTCAAATATGTTTTAATAACCAGCGGCTGTTAATAAGCACCAGCTACTTCACCAGCTTAGATGCATCTCTTTAAATTTAAACAGGATTAGATAAGGTAGGGAGATTATTAAATACCCAAATGAACATTAAGCAGATATATTGGAGGCTTAACAACTCTGCAGCAGATTGTTAAATGGCTCTAAATATTTCCCTACTAGTCTGGGGGTATTTAATTAAAACAACCCCTCTAGTCCTGTGTAACATGCCTAGCAGGCTTACAAGCCCTGCGCAGGGCAGGACCCTAATTGGCAGCGTTACTGTTAAGCTGAGCTATGCTCGAGGACAATTAAAAAAACAACAGCCCCCCCTCACCATCCCACCCCACAAACCACCCCAAGCCCCTCTAATTAGTGTGAGAAATGACGACAAAACAACTCCAAGTGTCTCCAGTGACAGGTGCACAAATAACAAGGCTGATGAAAGATTTTGCAATTAAGATTGCGCTATGAAGATTAATGGGATATTTTCATAAACTGATGTAAGATTGCCTATAACCCAGTTGTCTCCACATAGCTCCGTTTCCTCCTCACCAGCCCTTCTGTATCTCTTATTTCTCAGATTTCCTTCACCCCTATTTTCCAGGTTGGTGCAGCTTTTCATTCCCAGCATGTTTTTTTTAGGTTTTCTGATGTTTCCTAGAATTTCCCTGGTCTCTTGCTTTAGCTGATGTTGTCTAAATCTTGGATTTCTTCTCTATTTAAGCTTCCTGGCTGGGGTGGAAGTAGGGTTGTGCACATAAGCCATTTGTGTGGTGTTACTCCATCATGGGCTGTGTTTGCAGAGCTTGGGGTGGTGGATGACTGGTGGGTATTTCCAAGTTGTTCAGCTCTGGTTCTGCTCATGGTGTTGCTGCATTGCACAAGAGACCAGGGCATGCCAAGAGGTCTTTCTAGCCTGGTTTTCCAAGATAGTGATGTTTCCACCACTGTGCTCATAAATTACCTTCCCTTCCCATTTATTTATTTTGGGTGGTTTGGTTTTCTTTTTTGTTTTGGTTTTGGGGGTTTTTTTGAGCTGTGTTGTTCCTCAGGGGGTGATGGATCATGATCTCAGAGGGGTTAAGCTCCTGCTAGTCACATGGAAAAGCAGGGAGGGGTACCAAAGGGAGATTGTTAACACCCTACTGGGGAAGTGCATGTGGTGTGTGATTGACCTTTTTTAGCACCCTGAGGATCCAGCTGCAAAGCACATGTCTGGCTCTAGAGCCACATGTGCCCATGGGTCACACTGCCTGTGCTGCTTCCTACTTGCCAGCAATGTCTCCCTTGAGTTTGCCAGCAATTCTATTAACCCAGATTAAATGTGATATAACCACTGCTTGATAGAAAACATTAAACTGCCAGAGAAATAAACTTTAGAGCTGGACCAGACACCCCTTCCAGTGCATCCTTCAAAAAGGGAGTGAGATTTGCACCTCACACCAGAACCCACTCCCTTCCCAGAAACATTTGCCTATTGCTGCTGTCATTGCTACTCCATTACTCCTAATTGCCTGTTATTCTTGGTATCTCCAAAGAAGACCAGTAAACAGGGGATTCACATTTTTAATCTATTGAAAACAACAACTGGCATTGCAACCTCCAATCCTGGTTTTCTTCCTTTTAACTGCTGCTATACTCCAGGTTTGATGTCTGTCTTTTCAGTCTGTCTGTGCTCACTGCCTGCCCCTCCTCCCTGCCCTTGATTTTCCTTCCTGACCTCGTCCTCAGCCCCACCAATAGATTTCTTTGCTGTGATTTTCCTTCAAGACCTCAGAGGGCTTTGTTAGGACAGGGGTTCACAGGCTCGAGGGGGGCATATTGGGGACATTAATCCTGCCTGGCTGGAGTAGGCTCTTCCTTGCTTCTTGCTTTTTTCCCATTGCCACATGTCTATCTAAATGATGTGTTAGAAGAGATGCCTGCCCAAACCTGTAGCCCTGCTTCCCCCAGGGCCCTCTCACCAGCCAGGGCCCCAAGACTGCCCAGAGCTGGGGATGTATAATCCCATGTTCAGAGATTTTGGAGTAGTTTTACCTGGGGCCCCAGTACAACCGGTACAACTACTTCCACACTGTCCTAGTTGTTAACTCTGTTGGGGAGGTGTGTAAATGAGACCTCAGGGAGCTGCTGTTTGCCTCCTGATTCAGAAGCTCTCCTCTATGTTTCCCTATGCTTCTAACCCTAGCAAATGGACTGTAAATTCTTGTTTCCCTCAGCTTATGAGCAGTCTTTAAATGAGTTAGCACAGGGCCAGCTGCTTGTTTCAGCCACTTCTCTGTGCAGAGGAATGTTGTGCACTCTGAGCTCTGACACCCTTTCTCAAGCATGCCTGTGAAAGCCTGGTCCAGCAAAAAGGCAGGAGGATTCAATCTCCTAAGAAAGAGGCACTAATTGGTGGTGACACAGAAATGTAGTTTTTCCTGAGCGTGGTATATGCCTGACAATATTCCACTCACCAAAGCAAACAAGCAGAAATTAGGGCTTTCTGTCTCTTGTCCATGAGCCTTTTTGACTTGATATCTTGCTGTCTCTCCTTCTTTTAATTGCTCAGCTGTTGTCCTATTAGTGTCAACGCTTGGCGAGTGTAGGGGTTACAGCTGAGATGCTCTGGCTTGTGTTACACAGAGGTGTCAGCCTGGATAAATACAGTGGTTCCTTCTGTTCTCACAAATCTTTCCCTCTCCCTCCTCACTTTCATGATGCTGAAAAAACCAGGAAAATGTTTCATGCAGCCTGTAGGTACCCTTCCCTCCCAGGTCCTTGGCTTGTTGGTCTTTGCAGCCCTGCTCTGTATATTCCCAGTGTGACTCTTTGGGGCTCAGTGGATTGCTGCTGGGTGAATTCCAGAGCTGAGCTTATGCTGGAAACGAGATATGACAAGTAACAAGGCTGGCTGCAGCAAGATGATACTCCTCAGTTTGGGATTATCAGAATCTTGTAGATTTGCAAAATGCCTAGAAAACATTCCTAGCAGAGGTTCTGCTGTGGCCCTGTCTCATGGGATGTGCAGATCTGCAGCCTGACCGCTTGGTCTTGTGCTTTAGCCTCATCCCTGTGTGGTGATCCCTAGAGGCTGGCAATGAGCTGGCTGGCCAGCTGCCTGCCTGTGTGCTTTTTATTCCTTGTCCTGGTGGTTGCACTGATGTTTGGTTACAGCAAATTAACCTTTGGGGGGAAGTTTCCACCTTGTTAGCTTTCTGCCCTGGCTACTAATAACTCCTGAGAGGTTAGTGCTTCCCAGTGATCTGAAGCAGCCAGGTAGCCTGTCTTTTGTTGATGATGGGGATGCAGAGCAAGGAGGGGAAGGCATCAGAGTCTACTTTATGGGCTGACCTATCCTGTGTTTCTGCATTCTACTGGGATGTGCTGCAGAGTAGATTGTCCTTGGAAAACTCTTTTTGCCAAAAGCTGTACAAAAATGCTTTCTTCCTTCCTGGAAGATGCACAAGTGGTGCCAAACCAAGCCTGCCAATAGGCAAGTCCCAGTGCCCTAGTCATCTGTGCCTTGCTGTGACTTCTCTTGCTGCCTCCCTCTTTGCCCTGGGGAGCTCGGAGCAATGTGTGGTTGAGCCTCCCTGCCCTGTAGGGAGGTGAGGACTTTCCAAATGGGTGTGCCCTGACCAAAATAGCCCCTGCAATTAGTGCCAAACAGGTCTACATGGAGACTAGAGCCCAATGTGATAAGAGGAGATGCAGCAACAGTGCCTTGGAAACCTCTTTGCTTGGTCCCCAGCCTGGGTGAGCCACAGGTCCTGAGGAATAAGCAGGATGCAGCCTTGCCTTTAAAGATGCTTTGAAACAAGAAAACACGTGGGCAGGAAGGGAATTTGTGTTGCAGGGCAGATTTAATTCCCGTTATTTTATAACCTGAGTGCATTTTACCGATGTGGTTTTCCTATCCCCTCCCATCTTAATAGCTATTTTATAAATATTATTATGAAGAAGTCTTGGTGGTAATGCCAAAGGGAAGCTGGGCTTTGTTTTATCTGAATAGCACTTGCTTCCAGCTTGGGATAAGGGCTGTAATGCTGCAGAATGAAGCTGAGCTGGAACAAAAGGAAATCTATTCATTAACTTAAATCGTAGTAATTTTAGCGTGACCCAAGAGGAGACTGGTGAATCTAACCCTCTATTTTCTCACATCCTTCCTAGCAAGTGCCTTTCTTTCTCAGTGAGGTTTGAGAGCTGACTCACTTGTAGACTGGAGTGAAATCTGGGGTGGATATTTTTTTCTCTAAAATTAGTCAATGCTGTTACAACAATTACAGTGGAAAAAGAAATGATTGTCATTGTTGATTTTGATGTGTAAAAGCTAAACTTAAGTTGTCCACTTACCAATTTCCTAGTTATTGGATTTTTTTTGTTATGCCTAATCAGAGGTCTCTGTAGATGTTGCTGTCCACCTGTGGGTAGGGATCACAGCTGGGACCTTGACTACTCAATCCCTTATAGGGTTTAGTGACTCTTTTCTAGGGAGGTACCATTGTCTTTTGTAGGATTTGGCATTTGGTGTGGGGGGGTGAGAAGTGCTAATGAGTGTTCAGGGTGAACTGAGAGGGTCCTGCTGGTGCCAAGGCAAGTGAGGAGTGCTGGGCCTCATCACCTGCAGTGTGTCTAGGCTTGTTAAGAGACCTGGACATTTCCACCACCATGGGCCAAAACCAGAGCTCAAATTCCCTTGGCAAGTTATTATTGTTTGGTAGTGTGGCTTTTTAATTTTTTTTTTTTATTTCGGATGCAGCTACAGTTGTATAGATGAGTGGACAGAGGAACAAGCCAGAGGAAGAGAATGGAGCTTCTAGGGGGACAGAGGACAGACGGTTGGGGATATAGGAGGTCACACATATCTCTGCTTTCTCTATCTCAGTTTCCAGTCTGTAAAATGGGGGCAAAGATCTTAGTAACTTACATAAGAGCTACTGGCACACAGTATTTTGTAAAGGCTCCCAAAAAACCTCCTGGATGGCAAAGCACAATGGGAGCACAGGCAGCCTCATCACTCAGACAGCAAACTCCTACATGTGAAAACGCGAGCCGGGCGTTTGACGTATTTGCTACCCAAATGCCAGCAGGTGACGAGCAGATGGGGCTGCCGGGCGCTTGTCTGAGGTCTGCCTGAGCAGAAGGTGGAGGGGGAGTGGGGATCTGAGTGCTGGGGCTTTTTTTTTTTTAATATATGTTGTCGAAAGCTGACACGTGGTTCTCACCAAAGATGTAAAAATAGAAGCCGTTGGCTTGTGCGGGGCTGTGGCACGGCACTGCTTTATCTGGGAGTGTGGATGTCATGCTCTCACGGATATTTATAGATGGCAGGCAAACCTTGGGAGAAGGACGAGAGGAATAAAATGTGGAAAACATTTCACATGGTGGTTTTGGGCCATGGTGTGTTGCCTGCTGGGAATCCTGGATCTTCTAATGGTGTCTCCATCAATCCTGCAAGGACCAACATAGAAAGGAGAGTCCATCTTCAGAGGGGCTCTTCTCTTTGATCCATGTGTGTGACCTGCCCTGGAAACAATGTAGATTTAAACACATGGGGGAAGAAACAGAGGTGTATTGAAGGAATTGATGAAGAGCTGTGCAAAGGACAGAGGCAGCGAGCAGCTTGATTGACGTGCTCTGTTTTGGGAGTGGGGATCTGCTGTTCTCGTGGGTGAATCAGCTGGGCAGTGCATGTACCAGAGCCTCAAGTCTTGCTGCAGCCTGGAGTCCTCAATCTGATAGCCTCTGGCTAGACCCTGCATGGTCCCAGTCATCTTACACTTTGTAACTTCCCATGCTTCTGTTATTTTTGAAATACCAATTATATGCCCCAATGCAGGTCTCAGGATGGAAGGGAATTGAGTGTTAAAAGCCTCAAGACACATAACCCTAAAATCTGGTTCCCACTGCAGGTTCCTCTCCTGAGGTTTTGGAGCTCTGTGTGTGTCTGTGCTTTTGTCCCTCAGCCCCAGCACAGCCTTGGGAGAAGCTGGCTGAGGCTGTGGGGACAGGATGGGGCTGGGCTGTTGGATGGTTTGGAGTGTGGGGCCAGACAGGCCTGGGTGTGCAGTGTCTGCTTGTGGATCTGTCCATGAGCCTGCTGGGAGGTAAACTGAGAGGTGCAGATGGATGTGGGGATTGGTGACCTCCATGAGCTTGGCCACTGGCTTGTTTTTTCACCCTCCTCAGCTCCTCTGACACAGGAGAAACCAAGGCAAAAGGGTGAGGCTTGAGAGTTCAATCTCCTTCCTACCTGAAAATGAGGAGAAACCCTCTGTGCTTCCCTGGGAACCTTCTGTGCATCCAGGCCTTCCCTGCCCATCTAGTGCTGGGAAAAAAACCAGAATCCCCTTTGGGCTTCCTGGTGGGATTGACCCTCTCCCTCCCCTTCTCTGTGGTAGTTTGTGAGCCATTGAGAATGAGATGCTGACAGATCCCCATCCCTGGTGTTGATGTGATGGGAAGGGGCCACCACACCTGATGGTGGCTTGGAATAGGAGGCAAATGATTACAGCTGAGGAGGTCGTATACCACTGTAATCCCGAAAAGAAACATTATGATTCATCATTCCTGATGTAATGTCATCTGTTTAATAAAGCCGTAATTCACTCCGTACTCATTTTTAATGGGGCTATTTAAGTAATGGCGTTGAGTTTTCTCTTTCCCAACTTCCTTCCACTCCCATACTAAGTAGGATTTGGACTGAGCTCTTGGAAAGAGCTATTGGAGCCGAAGACTTTTTTTATATTTACAATATCTTTCAGGCCATAGCTGAATGGGGTATTATTTATGTCAAATCACTACTTACCCTGAAATATGTGGAGAAGGAAAGCCAACAGCTGGATATGGTAATGAGTAAATAAACCATGTGTCTCTTTAATGATAGGGACATGAATTTGTGCCGCATGGGGAAACGGCCGGCGATAAGATGTCTTTGACTGAGGCTGACCACAGAACAAGGACACCCCAAAATTTATGTGGCTGGAGGGCTCCCTTGGCAGCTTGCTGGGAAGAGCGATGGTCTAATGGTTTGGGGTTGGCTTCACTGCCTGTTCTCTGAGGGGGTGTTGTCCACACTCAGGCACAGCAACATTTGCTACCTCCGGCTTGGTGGCACAGCACAATTCTTCCCACAAAACCCTGGATTTGGAGGGTGTGGGTTCTGTGGGTGTCTTAGAAACTCAGAGGTTTTTAAAAATACGGAAGGGTCATTTTGGGATGAAGTGGTGGGAGTGGGAGTGACTGTGTCCCCAGTCCAGAGTGAGAAGATGTAATTGTTCTTATGGTCTGTTTTTTTTGCAGAGTTATTTTCTGTTTGTGGAGAGAAGTATGTCTGGGCAATACATTTTGAAGGCAAATGTTTGAACACCTACAAGTGACACCAGTTGTCTGTGTCTTTGCTAGGACAGCATGGCAGTAATCTTTCTGTCTCTAGGGATGTGCTACAAGGGCAAATCCAGTGTGTGGGCAACTGATCCAAATGGTTAAAAGAGACAGGATAACAGGATAAGACAAACGGAATTGCCTAAAGACAGCAGAAAACTGAAGACCATGTTGAAGTAGGTATGACAACTTTGAACTTCTTTATGTATTCAGTCCCCTGCTCAAGGAGCAAAGAGGCATTTTCATTCTGTGGTAAATCAGGGTTTGTGTGAACTTGGTGCAGGGTAAAGCTTCTACACTAGCCCTTATACTGTAGCTGAGTTTCATACACCTGGACATATGTGGAGGCAGTGGGAGCTCTCGTGGCTGATAATCCCTCTGTGCTCTGTGGAGTAGAGACATGGGACAGAAGGTCCCTGTCTCAAAGAGCTGATGCACCACTGGGTGAAAGTTGATCTGTAGCCAAGTGAGCCCCTTTCTCTTAGAACTCAGTTGTATGCCTGGCTCTCTGTGCCTGTAAGAAAAATAAGAACTGCCAAATTGCATGGATCATTTCTGATATTGTAAACTCCTCTTGACAGTGGCCAAGAGCAGACGCTTTGGGATTGTATAAGAGCTGGGCATTTATGGACAGATCCTTCCCACTAAATCTACCTGGCTTTTGGCAGCCCTTGATGTAGGGACTGCCCTAAATAAAGGAGACTGTTAATGTCAAAAGAGACTTGAGTTTCTGCATGAGAATTGCTTAACCTTTTGAAATTAATGTGCTCACCATGCATACGGTTTATTGAAAAACCAAGTCATTCCTGCCCTCTACCATAGGCCTTCTGAAAGAAAACAAGAAAGGTGACTTGTTAGAGCTCCTTCTAAGATGCTTTGATTTTGTGTAAAAGGGCCATTAAAATTATTGCCCACCCATAGATTGCTTAGTTTGCAGCCATATATAAAGGCCAAAAAGGTTTTATTTGAAAATGTGTTGTTCTGTGCAGATTTTTTTGCCTAATTCAAAAAGTGAGGTCCCTTTTAAGAAGCCACAAAATAAAATAGTAATCTTGATACCTGTACAATTTTTGTGGCTGGCTGCAATTTGTATTTTTCCCTAGGCTTTGTAGTTAGAAACTCCCTGTTGTTTATCTATCTCTCCTGTTATCATATCAGGATCAAGAAAGGAAACAAAAAGGAAACATGGAAAAAACACCACCAAAACCACAACAGAAAACGTACAAGCACGTTAAAATACCCCATGCTCAAAACAGTTTCTACTTTTGTCCCATCCGGTGGTAATTTATCACAGTGGGATTAGACGGATGTGGGAGCCAGCCCTCTGCTCTTCGGAGGAGCCAGGAAAGGCGGAGGGCTGGGAAGGTGGGTCCTGTTTGGAGGAGAATAGGGTTTGGGTGTTATGAAGGTGATCAGGCTTCCTGCAGGTTTCTCCACTGTGTCTTTACAGGCTGAGTCTCCCGTGTGACTCCTGCTGAGCTGCATCCTGTTTGGACCATGGGATTTGATCCTCCATGGACCTGAAAGGAAGGTCAATAGCTGCTGTGTGAGGACACTTGGACTCTTGCCCAGCCTGAGGAGGTGAGTTGATGTCTGGTGATGAAATGGTCAGTGAGGTATCATGTGCTACAGCTTGGGACATGGCATTTGGTGTAGGTCCTGGCTTTAATATCCCTTTCTTTTGTTTCCTTCCTTATGCTGGTCCTCACCTACAGAATAGGAGTGATGGTTTTTGTCTGCCTTTTAGATGGTTTTAGATCTGATGTGCTCAATGGCTGAGATTTTGGTGGGGGGATTATTACCACTTTTCTTGTAGACCTTCAAAATGCTCTTTGCTCTTGTTCAGCTCGGCCTGAACACCTGTGCTCATGTCAAATACCACCTAATTCCACCCATGGTGCTGGTTTGGGATCATTGGAGCAGAGGACTGGTCTTCATTATTCCAGCCCTGTATAAGCAGCTGCTAAAGCTTTTGTGCAGTGAGAGGAAATTGTTTCTGCCTGCCTTTTATGTCTGCACTATCACCTGAGGAGCCTGTGCTGGAAGTTACCAGGGCTGTGCTCAAAAAGCTTAGAGCAGGGACTGAAACCAGCAGGTCTGTCCTAAAACAAATACCAAAAATCTCATCTAATGAATGCTGTTGAGAATGTGAAATTTGTGGGTAAGTCATAACATGGTCCATGGGGTCAGCAGCGAAGGATAAACCTGCCACTTACAGATGTTCCAGGCAATAAAACGGGACCATAAAGAAAAGCCCCTTGTTGCCAGGCAAAGCCACAAGCACAGAATTGAGCCATGCCTGGGGCCTCCTCTTTTCCTAGGAAGTAGGGAAGGGGTTAAGTCTGGAGCCGAGTGCTCAGCTTGCTCTGTATTATGTCCAGGTGGCATGACGTGTGAACAGACGAAAGATAAAAATCACAGCGGATAAAATCACAGAGGAAATGGCTCTGTCTGAGCCCGGATCACGACGCCTTGCACTGACCCCACAACCTGAGCTCCATCAGTCAAGTTGTCCTTCCCCTGACTTCTCACCCCATGCTCTGCTGCTGCTGCTACTCCATAAAAGAGGAGGGTGGTGGGAGGAGGGGAGAGTCAGCTCAGCCTGATGACTAAGAGGGTCTGAGGACACAGGTCAAGTTCTTTCTGCTGGAGTCTGGAAGGAAAAGCTGAGTACTCTACCAGACCCTGCTATAAAATGATCTTCCCCATAAAAGGACGGAACTAGTAACCGGGAGGCGAGTGTGGTCCTCAGCTGGGGATGGGGGTGATGGAGCAGAGCCAGGATGGCCCGGAGACCTGCACTGCTCGGCAGGGAGAGCAGTAGCAATGTCAGGGCCCAAGGCTTTGCTTGTGAAGCCATAATGTCTGCAACTCGTCTGTCAGTCAGTCAGTCAGTCACTTTCCATCCACCTCGGCGGCTGCATTAGCTCTGCTGAGAGGAGGCAAGGGAAGAGACCAAACTATTCTACGTAAGGATGTTGCTGCTTGGTCACCTTCAAGAAAGAAAGTCTTTGAGGGCTTTGATCAACTCTGTGGGCATCTCTGAGGGGAATGAAACTCCTCAGTCTCCTTCTTCATCTGAGACAGGTGGCATCAGTGACAGAAATAGTGTGCCACTTTCCCAGAGCCAGGCAACCACAGCTGTGGGGAGAGGTGCTCTCCAAGCTTGATCATTCCTTGCTCTCATAGGAGCCATGTTCGCTGCAAGGGCTGGAGGATGCTGGAATTTGCTCCCTTTGTCTGATCCAAAAGTGCCTAGTTTTGGGGAAGGCCTTCTGGGCATGCTGCACAAGACATCTGTTTTACAGGGTGTTTAGGATTGGGCTCAGCTCAGGCTTCCCAAAACTGGGAAAGGCTGGGAAGTGGTTCGCAGTGGTAGCTGGCTGAGTTCCCCTGCCCTAATTAACTTTTGCAGCCCTGGGATTTGAGTGTGTTACCAATGACACTGCTAGAGCAATAAGAAGTGGAAGGGAGTTTTTAGGTGATTAGATTATAAACTGCTCTGTACATCTAAAAAAGAAATGGTTTGTCCTCTCTTTATACCTTTATGCTTTATAGCTCTCTTGTGGTATAAAGATGCAGGGAAGCACAGCTCTGGTGGCTTCATATCTCTATGGAAACTTGTATTTTCAGTTCACCTTTGCCTAGTTCCCTGTGTATTTTAGCTGAGTTTAACTCAGCCTGGTTTAATTGGAGTTGATGCACCAGAATAACCAAGGTGGTGTAGAGCTGGCATCCCCTGAGCTGCAGGTGGGCTTTGTTTATAGAGATGCATGCAGAGGTACAGGAGTCCATTGCTGTCCCTGACTTACTGGGAGCACAGCTATGGCAGTAATGTCCTTGGGCATCAGTAGCTGCAGGTGCCAAGGGGCCTTCAGTCAATGGGGAGTGTGAGTGAGCTTGGGTTAAGCATCTGCTGAGTCAGTCACACAGTCTGTGTGAACATGAGACCCTTAGGTCCTAAAGCACCATATGGTCTGAAGTCAGCATACACTGTGCTACCCTGTCCCAGGGCTGGGTGCATCTGCAGTGGTGCCTGGGGCTCAGTTGGAAGGTGAAGGCTTATATAGCCCTTCCCTTCCAGGAGCATTGCCCTCCAACTCCGTGAGGGCAGTTTTATCATTGCCTGCTCAGAAGGATGTACAGTGACAGGGTGGGCACCTCCAGAATAAGACATGACCTGGTACAAAAGAGTATGATGTGTCCATTCAATACTGATTTAGAGCTGAATGGACATCACACCTCTGCCTCTTCTTGCTATGAAGGAGGTCAGGGTATAGTGACCAGACGCTGCCTGGGAGCAAAGGTGTGTCTTGGCTTGAAAGCATCTCCTGTGGTCTTTGGCACATGTAGAAATAGCAAGTGGGCTCAGAAAATGTAGAGTAGACTGAGAACTACATTGTTCTGAGCAGGAAGGTGTAATCCAGCAGCACACATTCTGTCAAGGGCATGGGAAAGGTCCAAGGAAACAGACATGGCGTTTTTGGAGGGAGCATGACCCTTGCCTGTGAGCAAAGCAACCACGTGGAGGACTGGATGGCTGCATTTTGGGTTCCTGGCAGGCTCTGTAGAATGTCTCCTGCTCAGTGAGCAGACAGGGAAGCCCATCTGTGTATGTGTCTGCTCCTGGAGAGCTGGAGAGCATCACCACTCCTCCTCCCCAGGGAAGGCAGCTCCATGGCATGACCTCCCACCTGGGGAAATGAGATCAGCAAATGACTCCTAAGTAGCATGTCCATCACTGTCAAATTGACCATGGATGTCAAGTGTGAATCAGCTGTCCCCGCAGCGTGGCCAGAGCCAGCCCCTTAGCTGGCTGAGCCGAGCTGTGTTGACTCCCCGTGATAGCATTTTAATGTGAGGGATGACAGAGGCCTCTAAGTTAATGTCTGCAGAGAGGTGACAGTTTTGAATGTCAGCCAAAGTGGAAGGCCTGCCTGGAATTTCACAGAGAGTGAAGAGGATGGGTGTGAAATTAGCCCAGGCAGCCGTGTCTTCTGGCAGCCTTATGGTGCTGATCCCTGGTGCTCCCAAAAGTGACCACCTGAGCAGAACTTTCCCCTCGTTCTTCTGAGGACCACCTACATGTCTCCCAGTGTGGCTCTTCCCAGGAGTTTCTTCAAGGACTGGAGAAGGGATTTGAGCCTGGAGCTCACCACTGTGCTCTTATTAGGACTGAGATGTGGAAATGGCAATCGAAATGCTGCACTTGTGATAGGAGATGGGGAGGAGGTCAAAGCTGAGCTGGTGTCTGCCTGCTGTTATTAAGAATAACCAGTGCATGTATTTAGATGAGGCTTGGCTCTTGAAAACTTGGCTGGCTGCCTGAACAGCCCCATGAAGTCCCACAAGGAAGGCACTCCTGGTGATTAAAATCTGATGGCAAAGAACACCTGAGTAATTCCTAAACAGCTTATTCACGAGAGGGAGTGAAAGCCTCCTGATGCTCATCATGTAGATGAAGAAATGGCCAGTACAAATCAGCCCATCCCAAAAGAGCAGGTATTCCAGTCCCTCTTCCCAGCTGTGGGTTAGGCTTTGCTGTGCCTCAGTTTCCCTCCTCTGCATGGGAGTGTAGGCTGTGTCTCTTTATGGAGAAATGTTGGGGAAAATAAATGGCTCCAAGGTTGCAAAGGGTCTTGAAGACTGCAGGTGGGAGGCATTCCTGAAAGGAGACAAGAGCAATGACAAGATACTGAGCATAGCCAAGAGCTAGGCTGGATTTATTAAAGCAAAAATGAGGGAGACGTCTGTGGTCAGCTTGATAAATCGTCTCCCCCTCAAAGCTGTGTTTCTGTGTTATTGTTCGCCTGTGACGGGATCTTGACAAACTCTTTCCTGGGCTCGGGGGCTAATTGCTGAGTTCACAAAGTTGCAGATGATCTTCTGTGCTGTCATCTTAGTGGGGATGAGGCTGAACTGGCGTTAGACTGGCCACTGGGAAATCTTTAATGGGTCTATTTGGTAAGGCAATACAGGGTAGAGTATTCCTTGTGAATCCAGTAGAGCCCAAACTGGTAACCTTCAAAACAGTGCATTTCTGTTTGTCTTCCTTATGAGATATTGTCTGTAGTATGGAAAAGAATTTTCAGAAACCTGGTGTTGGATGGCCAGGAAGATCAGGGGGCAAATGCTCTCCCTCTCCCATCTGGAAACTGCAGTTGTGTCCTTGCTGCAAAAGCACAAGGAGGAAGAAAAAGTTTGGCTCTGTGTTTCCAGCAAGGCCACACCCAGGGGACTCTTGTGTCCTGCTGTGATCTTGTATGTATACACTTTGACTTGAATGTTTGGGAAATCACAGTTTTGATACAAGAGAGTTTTTTGAGTGATATTGCCTGATTCCCAAAGCAGGATTTTGACTAAGAACTGTTTAAATTAAAATATGTCTCACTATTTGTGTGTAGATAAAGCAGTGTAAGGAATGACAGCAGCCTACTGTATGAATGAGGTTGGCTCATGAGGAAGAGGATTGCAGTTGTAGTTGTGGGCAAGTCTCTTCAGAAAATTTCTCCTGGGTGTTGGGAGGTCCTGGAGGCTCCAAGAGTCACAAACCCAATCCCGGTGTTGCTGAGATGGCACCTCAGGTTAGTCTGAGATGGTGTTAACAAGCAATAAATTGTGGCTGCTGTTCTTGCCAGGTTTCACCTTTAGCTGCCTATACCTATGTGGAAGCAGAGATAAAGGATTTGATCACTTCTTGCTTGAACAGAAAGTCCCACTTTGTCGTTGCACTGAGGTCTGCAGGGTGGCTGTAGGCCAGTTACACAAAAAACCCCCACCAGATATCCTCACAGATATGTCAAATATCCATTATATGTAAGAAAAACCCCTCACATGCAAAAAAAAAAGCACACCAAATAGCCCACAAACACAGAAAACAAAACGAACTTCCAAAGGAAAACAGAAAATTAACTGTGGACTGCCTTGTTCCCATCACCCCAGAAGTTCAAGTTAGTGTTGGCTGGTTTCAACTACTATTGAAATAAAATGCTATGGATGCTGACAAAAGCCTGCTTAAAATAAGGAAGGAAAATGTCTAAAGTGAATTTAAAATTCCTTACTCTAAATTTAATGCTGTCTTTATATGCCTGCGCAACTGAGTGGAGCTTTCTTTAAGTACTTTTCTTGGCAGCACTTTGACCTTTAGGTATCTCCTGGTCTTGACCTTCGCTCTTTCCCAGCCAGACAGCCTTGGAGGAATGCTGCAATTTGCAGGCTCTTAATCCCAATACATCAAATGCCCATCTTGCATTTGCTGCAATATTGGCTGGTGTTGTCTTAGACATTGCTTGTCTGTGCTGCTCTGTGGATCCAGGTCTCTTTCTCTGATAGCCTTTAAGGCTTAAGCTATGCCAGGGGAAATTTAAGTTGGATATCAGAAAAAAATTCTTTCCAGAGAGAGTGCTCAGGCATTGGAATGGGCTGCCCAGAGAGGGGGTGGATTCACCATCCCTGGAGGTTTTTCAACTGAGATTGGCCGTGGCACTGAGTGCCATGATCTGGTAAAGGGACTGGAGTTGGACCAAGGGTTGGACTTGATGATCTGGAAGGTCTTTTCCAACCCAATCAATTCTATGATTCCATGACACCAGCAAGCTGCCTGTGCTTGGGAGGATGTGGTATCTGACCCTCTCCTTTGGACCAGCACCCAGATGGCTCTTGCTGGTTGTGCTCAGTGGTGGCATGGGGGGGATCTCATAGTGGGGCTCTGGCTCCAGTGCAGGCCACTGAGATCCTCCAGGATGGTGTTTCTCATCAGCTTTTGGGTTTTCATGGTGTAGAACTTTCCTGCTGTCCCTGTTGTCATGCAGAGTACTAATTTTCCTTCCCACCAGTTCATTTTGCAACCAATCCAGAGCCTGTTAGCTCCCAGAGTGTGGGTGGAGGGACTGTGGGAGAAGACCTATGTGGATTAAACTCCCACTTGCTGCCATCCCTGCCTCCTCTGCTGAAAGCTGTGACCGAGAGGGTTCCTTCTCTTCAGTCCTGGGCTATGAGCTAACGCAAAGGAGAAATGTGTGCGGTCGTTTATCCTCCTCATCGACAGATGGGATCCGACAGCTTCTTCCCTTATGCAGTCACAGACTCCACAGCTTGCATCTTTTCCCCTTTTCTGCCAGGAATAACTTTAAGGGGGGCTTTAAAAAATGGTTCATTAATGTTCTGAAAATGTTGTTTTGTGTGTGAATTGCAGGAACTATTTACAGTAACTTCTCAAATGAACCTTGCGAAAGGGGAATAATTTTGCCGTGTGCAAATTTTGCAGCCTTTTACTGCTCTGATTTTTTTTTCTTTCCCTTGACAGCATCTACATTTTAAAGTTATGGCCCCAGCCTTAAGAAACCCAGTGTCTTTTTGGGCCAGGTGAATTATGAATCAGCCTTGAACTCCCTTCATAGCGCTGAGTATTAATGTGTCCATATTGCAGAGGGTTAGTGACTTAGCCAGTGGGTTGAGCAGAGAGCAAAGAGGAGACTTGAGGTCTCCAAGTGTTTAAGGCAGGGTACTATATTCTTTCCATGCTAGACAGATGTGAGACAGTGAGGCCCATGGACCTTGGAGAAATTAATGGGGCCCTCTGAAAAAAACGTCCTGCTTAGAAATGAAATGTTAGCTGCACCACCGTGCGCTTTGTGTGGCTGCCTTTAATTTTATTGGCCTCTCATCTGTTGAAGTTGTCACCTCCTGCCATCATCCCAGCTTCCTGTGCTGGGAGAAGGTTTGGTGGTAGAACCCTTTCCACGAAGCATGGGGATGTTTGCCAGTTGTGCTGTCTGCATCTCATTTTAATGGGGGGTCATTAGCCAATTATCAGCTTAAGTGGAGGTACTTGCTGAAAATTTAATTAAAACTGATTATGTGAGGTGTGATTTTTCTTGGATGGGAGCTTTGGCAAGCTGTAAGGTGGAAGACAGCTTGCTCAGGAGCAGACCAGAGGATCTGTGGGCAGGCAGCTGGTGTGAATGTGAGTGAAATGGTGGGTAGTGGCAAGCAGCCCTCAGTCTGCAGGGCCTCTTGCTATGGCTGATGTTTTCTATGGAATTAGGATGGGACTGACAGAGCTGCAAGCTCTGATCTGCTTCTGGTTGGTGTCTGACTTGACCCCATGTGAGAATTGTGGGCCCCCACATGGGATGTGGCAGCCAGAGGGGCTGTGGCTGATTTGATCTGGGTCACATCTCTGCAGAGTTTATTGACTTGGGGGATAGAAGTCAAGTCTGCTTTTTCCTACAACTTGATGGACCCAAATTTCCAATAGCCAAGTATATAGTGAGGAGTCAGGACAGATTCTGTTGCAAGGCTGTTTGGCCAAATGGGGCCATGTATTTTGTTTAAAGGTTTTGTTAACAGATTTGGTGTTTCTGAAAGAAGCTTTGAAATGAGTCCTGTGCTGGCAGCTCTCTGTGGATGCTCAAATTCAAGCATGTCTCTCTTTTCCCAGCAGAAGGAGGGCTGCTCCATGGACACGAGCATGTGACCACCAGTTGTGTTGGCCTGTGTTCTTCTAGAAAGCAAAGTACCATTCTGGTAACTTTCTGTTTATCCTGCTAAGTGTTTATGCCCCCTAAAGAGAGGTGTGACAATGTAACAGATGTCTGATGTTATTTTCTTTTAGGTCTTTCTTAAATATTTTGGTCTGGTCAGTTTTGTTGTTCTTTCTTTTGTTGTTCTTTACATGAGTTACCTTCAGATCCTGGGTTTCTGGGGAAAGATGTGTTGGATAATGTTGCAGCCTCTCTTGTCCCCAATATCCTGAGGCTTTTTACTGCCTCTCAAACCAACACTGCTGACTTCAGGTTTTAACTTGCTTTATTTATTAGTCTCTTTACATCAGCCCCTCTGCTAAAGCCAAACCTTGTCTTGTTGAGCTTGGCTTCTTGGCAAGTCTGAATCTTACAAATATGGCCAGGTTCAGAAGAAAAAACAACTGTTTGAAGATTTAGAGTTGAATTGAAAGCCAAAAGGAAACACAGCATTTAATTTTTGGTAATTAATAGATTTTTAAAATAGAATAACATTCATATTTTTTGTTGTTATTTACTAATAAGTGTTGTTGCTGAAATACTTCTTTTGAAATACAATTTTAATTGAATTTGAAGCGAAAGGCATTTAAAGATGAGGAAAACTGAACTGCTGGGCTCAGAAATATTGCAGCTAGACATCTTGATTTTGCAGAATTAAAACATTTCAGTGTGAAAAGCCTTCAAAGTGAAGGAGTCTGAAGTGATTTGAGAAGTATTTTGATGTTACTCAATCTGCGTTTTTCTCTGGTTAAACACACAGTATTGGTGTGTGGTACTGGAACATTTTTTACCTGATTCCACAGTAAATGAGCAGGTCGCACAGTCCTTTGGTGAAAAACCTTAGAATTTAAATAGACAAGCTGGCAGGTTATTTAATCTCTGGATACTTTTGCCTGCCAAAAAGAGTAGTTTTTCACTTGCCCAGCTCAGTCTTTGGCCAAGCCAAGAACTGAAGCTGAGTCTTCGAGTCCTTGTCCCATGTCCCATGACAAGATCCCTGTCTTTCCTCTTTGTTTGTGGTTTATGATTAATCACCCAAGTCTCCCGATATTATTTCTGTTCTGCTCCCTGACTGTATGATTTGAAACTTTATAAACAGGCCATAGCAAATGCATGTGACACACAAAAATATGGGTATTCATCAAAGCAGCACAGCTGCTCCTGAAACAATGGTGCTGAGGAAGCCCATTCATACTAATTACAGCAGCACAAAGAATTGTGTTGCTAAATTTGCTGGCAGGTCCAAAAAATGTTTTGGCTTGACCTGGAACAGTCTCTTTTGGGGGAGAAGTTTTTGGCAAGTTGAAATGTTTTAGTTTCACTCTAGAAGCAGCATTTTGTTTTGAAGTGAAGGATTAGCTTTAAGCAGAAATGAAGAGTTAGAAGATGGAATGTTGTTTTTAAGTTTAAGTGCAGGAGGGTTTTTTATTATTTTTTAAGGAAAGAGAGTCTTACCCTTAAGCTTGATAAAAAGGAATAAGTGGGTGACCTGTTTTAATAGAGCTGGAATGGTGTTTTTGGCAACCTCTTCTTCCCGGTGTGAACTCTCCAGCTGCTGAAGGATTGTCTGATCCTTCTGCAAGCACCAGGGAAAACGCCCCATGTGGATTCTGAAGCTTGAGGTCCAGGTGACCTGTCCCTGCTCTGCTTTGCCCCCAGTCTGATGTGCTGAGCAGGCAACCCTGGTGAAGCCCAGTAGCCCCTTGTGTGGTGCTGCTTGCTGTGGGGAGAGAACAGGGGCAATTCTTCTTCTAAATCTTGCTGAGCCCAAAAGGAATAAAGTGTATTTACACTCTGCATACCGATATTTCTGCGTACTCCTCTGATGGCATTCCAGCTCTACAATAATATTTTCCTTTCTGAAAATAGCACACTGACTTAGTAAGATCCTTGAATGTTTAGAAAGTCTGGAAATGCATAATTAAGGTATCCAGCCAATTCCCTTTTTTGCCTTGTAATTATTGTCAGTTGATTATCACCCCAAATGACTTCCACCGCCCGCTCAAGCTTAACTTTGCCCCTCAAATCTGTCAAAACAGAGACGTGTATCAACATTGCAAATTGCTATTACGGCAGAGGGAACAAACTTCCTTTCTCGTTCAGATAAATCGATTTTCAACGTAATTTCACAATCGTGCAGAAGGTAGAATGATTTACTGCTGCACAGCCTCTGCCTGCCTTTCTCTTCAAAATCTTACCTGCTCAAACCTCCAAGTTCATCATTGCTCTTGAGTACCTAAAACAGCCCTAAAGAATTGTTCCAATTCATAACATCCAGCATCGTATCAGTAAAGACTATTCCCAAAGCTGCTTGGGAGTTGGGACAGTAAAAAGGTTCACTCCAGTCACCTGAATTAAGATGGAAAAGCCAAATGTTTTCAGCCCACAGCAACTTTGCTGGCTTCACCAGGAGCTGCTTTGTTTGTGCAATATGGTGCACACTGTAGTCCACATGAGTTGATGGGAAAACTGTACTTCATGTTGTTTCAGTTCCTGCTTTTATTAAGCAGCCATTTGGATGACATATGGAAATTAATGTTATATTTAGGCAAGTTCCTCTATGTCCATGAAGACAGTTACAAAACTATTTTTAACTCTAATACTTGCACTAATCCTCCTAAAACCCACCAAGGGGCACTAACTCTTCTGCAGCAGCAGAGGAAAACTCGGTCCAGTCTTTAGGGGTATATTTCTGGATAGGAAGATACTCGCCAGAATAACCTGTTCAGTTCACTCTGGTTCTGCTCTTAACTCAAGTTGCTCTGCCCTCTTTGCCAGCATCCTGCTGATTCCTTTGGCTTGCCATACCCACAACCTTGCTGCAGCAAGTCCCAGGACTTGGCAAATGCCTTGGGCTGCTCATGGCTCTGGCAAGCACCAGCAGTTGTGTTGCAGATCTGTTCCAACACACATCTGTGTGGGGCTGTCCCTGTAGCGGCCGTGTCAAAATCTGAGATGCTGCTGCTCCTGCATGTTGCTCCAGGTGTTTGTTCCCAGTTCCTGGGCTTGCACATACCTACCCACGCAGGTCTCCTGAGTGCATCAGTTAACCAGCAACATTTCTTCTCCTTAAAGAAAGAATTCCTTCCAAGCCCTTATGGGACCAAGAAGCCATAAAGATTGGGTTAAGAGCTGACAGTGTGGATGGGCCATCCAAGTTGCCAACTGAGATGCAAAAGCACCACTGAAAGCTTGGAGATTGATTTCTTCAGGAGCTTTTGCAGAGAGACCAGAGGCAGTGTGCCAAGATCTCCCAGGATGGCTCCTGTCTGGGGTATTGTGGCAGATTCCTGTTCATGAAACCCTTGTTCCAGCCCTCTGGAGTATTTTGTGTTCTGTGGGATGTCTGCAGAAGGATCCGTACCATGCTTCAGGCACGGTGTCCCCCAAGGGCCAGCATGTCACTGTAATGTAATTCCTCAGCTTGATCCAGCTTGTGGGTGGATAGAGAAGGAGTGCTCTGCTCCCTGTGCAGCTCCGTTCAGCAAGTCTTTCTGCTGGGATGCCAGCCCTGCTCAGGCTCAGATATTCCAGGGCCTATATTTTTGTCTTTTTGTCTGTTCTTTTTTTTTTTTCTTTTTCCTTGGCATCTTCTGCTGCCCCACATCATCTCCAGGTCTCCCTTGGGTAACTACTCTACCTGTGATGGGATGCAGAATGTTGGTTGTATGCCCAAATCAGCCTCTGATCCCCTCACTACACTGCAGCCCAGCCCTGTGCCTTAGGGGTCTTTGTCTGTGGAGTCCTGGAGGGGGCATGCCCTGCCAGTCAGACCAATTTCTCCAGGACAAAGGAGCCAGATTGCTTCATCTCCTGGGTGAGGGGGCTTTCTGGGCAGCACATCCTCGGGGATGTGTGTGCCTCCTCCCGCGGCTGTGCCGGGGGCAGCTCTGCTGGCCAGTGTGCAAGCCAGGATGATTACCTTGCATTCCTGCACTGCAGTGTAGTGATGATGGCAATTTATCAGGCTATTCCCTGGTGGACTGGATTTGACCTGGACGCTAGAGCCTCAGTGCTTCCAAACAGCTCCACTCACGTGGTGCCCACTCCGGCTTTCCTGGAAGGCAGGCTGATCTGGCGGGAACTGCCTGACATATCGCCATCAATGCATAATAACCTTCAGCTAGGAAAAAAAAGAAACAAAAAATAGAGAAACAAAAAACAGCCTTCTGCCCATGAACCCATGGTTACCCTAAAAATACAGCCATTAATGTCCAGAGAGCTTGCTCCTCTGGATGAGGGGGGGAGTTAATGGGTTTGGATTATTTGTGGTTATCTGGATTTCAGATTGACACCATAAATATCCAAACTCTGAATCTGGCTGTATGCAGCCGCTGTTGACTTTTGTATGACCTAGCTGGAAACTTTAAATCAGCTGTCGACTTGACTTTCAAGGGAGTGAAATGCTCCAAATCCACTAGATAGCATCTCCTTGGTGTTTTATTACCTCCTGAGAACGTCACTTTGGTAGGGACCCAACTCCAGCCTCCTTTCAGAAAGCAGAGCTTTGTTAGCCTTGCAAAGTCGTTAAACCTGCCATGTGGGAATAAGGGTGTCCTACCTTGTGGCAACACACAGGGCTTATTATATAGAACGTACATGATTAATATACAAGCGAAATGAGTCCAGATGCAAGCCTAGCATTGTGTTATTAATAGGCTAACATAGATCTCTATCAGCGGTGCTCTCTGCTAGATCACACTGGATATTGTGCTTTTGGTGGGGGTTTTTCTGGTTATTTTTTTAAGCATTTCTTTCCCTTTTGAGATTGAAATACGGGGCTTCTCTGAAGGCCCTGAATAGACTTTTTTTCCCCAATATACAGTTATTTTGGTCAACAAGCCAGGGCTGGTCTTTAAGTGCTGAGTGAATCAGGAGCAACACGTGGTGAGCTGCTACAAGGACTGGTAATTGGGTGGTGGTGGTGGTGGTGGTGGGAGCAGCAATGATGTGTCCCCTGTTCAATGTCTGCACCCTGCTCTGGAGAGCCAGACAGTGCATCGAGAGACAGTGCTCTGGAAAAGTCATAGAGGTGTACAAGTTTGGGTCAGATGATTTGCTGGAGTAGATCTGTTGAGAGGGGATCTGCAGTATGGCTGAAGTAAAGACCTCCAACCCTCTGTAACTCCGTGGGAGATACAGGAGAGCTCTTTGCTTCTTCTTCACTCAGTCAACTTGGCAAGCCTTTCCAAGGACATTGTTGAATTAATTTGCTGGGCTCTGAGGGTGTTCTGGTTTCACAGCAGTATGGGGCACTCAAATACCAACAGTCATGTGGTGTGAAGGGGTCTCAGGTCCACACAAAGTGGCTCATGGTAGGAGATAGTTTCCAAAATGCAGAGACTGTTAAGTCCAGGCTGACAGCTTTTAGGCTAATTGGTTTGATGGCCTAGTCCTCCAGTGTAATATTTTATTATGTCCAACAGATTTCTGTTCCAAATTCCCTGAGGAGCTCTCCAAAATAGCTGTTCACTGAATAGCTTTTCCCTGCAGCTAAGTGAGAGGGGCTGGCAATAGAGAGATTTTGGCAAACCAGACCCACGAAGACATGGAAAGGCTCTCATAGTCCAACACTACAGATTGTCTTGTACCTCCTCCACTTATCTGGCTGGTACTGGAAGTGAATCACAGGCAAATGGCTGGGTCTTCTAGTGGCCAGAGATGCCTGCTTTAGGTGGTCATTTCATCCCCACCTCTCTTGTGAGGGTGCTTCTTCCTCTTCCTGATGCTTTGAGATCTCTCTCTGCAGAAGTTGCCCAGAGATGTGCTGTCCTGGAGACCATGCACAGGGATTTGGAGGACCCAGCATGGCCATAGCTGTCCTCTCATATCTTCAGCCCTCATGGGTTTCTTACGCCTCAGCCTGCAGGGAGTGGGCTCTAGGAGGGACACCTTCCTCCAAGTGCACTCTTGATTATGAAGATGTCTGGGCTCTCTGATACAGATTCATGTGCCTTGTGCTTTTAATCTCATGTATGAGTTGCTCTCTGCTGACTAAGATTAATTGAATATGTAAAACAATAGGTACTAAGAATTAATACAGGGCTTTGTAATACAAGATGACTTTTATTCTAGTTTGAATACTTCACACAGCAGCTATAAGTGCATTAGTTTTATTGATCTATATTCACAGAATTATTTAAATGTACCCTCTGGTGCTGAGTGTCAGGGATTTTCCAATGCTTGCCACGATGCATTTTTCATTAGAGGCTAGCGAAGGCAGCTCCAAACTTTGACTGCCCAGGCAAGATTAATTTCATCTTGACAGCCACAGCCAAACACAAGCAGAGTGTTTTGAGAGCTGACCACTAAGCATGGTCTCACACCACGTACCCCGGCGTGGTTTCCCGGACTCCCTCCTTTGGGCTCTCCTGCATCGTCAGCCTTTCAGTGCTGCCAGGGTACACTGGCTACCAAACACTCTGGCCCCACCAAGGCTTTTCTTCTGAGTTTTGTTTTAAAGAATGAAAATGGATGTGTTCCTATATATAGCTGAAACTCTTATATTAAGCCTCTGTCTGTACTGTGCATACTAAAGCTGGCCTGATCTTTCAAGGTCAGATGTTTGGCAGGTGCCAACGGTCTGTAGCTGTTAGAACATTTCTTCCATTCAAATGTGCCTGGATTGTCTTGTATTTCATCAAGGGTTTTTTGCCACTTTTGTATAAAAATGCTCAGTCGATTTTCTTGCCCTTCCCTAGTGAGAAATTAAAAAGAAAAGGAAAAAAAAAGAGAGGAAAAAAAGCCAGCAACTTAATTTCTGGTGAAAAACATCCTTAAGTTTTCCTTTTAATGATGTTTGATGGTAGTCACTAGCCAAAGGAAACCAAGCTTTTTTGTTTACAGGGAACTTAGGATGAAAAGAACTAAACTTCCCAGACAAAAATGAAATGTGGTGGAGTTTTTAGTGGTTAGAAACGAGGCAGGTGGCAAGGCAGCAAAAGCAGCTTTCCCACAGGTTTGTTGTGAGATTGGGTGAGGGATGGGAGCTCTTGTAACCCCCTTTTCCTGCACTAGGTTGCTTCTTAAAATAATGGGGAGTTTCTGGTGTCTGCTGGGGTGCTGAGCTCATGCTGCAGCCTTTGCTCAAGGGAGGACACTGAGAAGGTGTCTGTCCTTTAGTTGACAGCCTAGTGAAACTAAAACTCTGAGTTTTCTGTCGCTCTGCTAAATTGAGTTAAAATTAGCTGACAGGTTCCAAAGTGATTGGAACACACAAGCCTACGGTGTAATTGCATAAGCCACTTTCCTTGGGAACCAAGCTAAAAAGCACCAGCATGTTTTACAGCACTTATTATAACAATCATTTTGTGTCTGGTTCAATGTTCATGGTGCTGTCTGAATGTGAACTTCAGGAATGCTGGAGGGGGTACACAGCTAGTGGGCCTCTTTGGGAGGATGTATGTGGATGTGTGCAGGCTCCAGCAGAAAAGCTTTGGGATTTGCCATCCCGCCCGTGCAGAGCTGCTCTTGTCAGTCCTGCTGGTCTGTTACCACCTAAAGCCTCCTCTGAAGCCAGCCTTGGTCCTCTGTTGAGTCCTTGTGGGTGAAGAAAGAAGTTATGAGGGGATGCAGTTGCCTCTCTGCTGTGTTGCCCTAGGGCCACTGCTTCACTAAGGCAGGGGTGCACCTCCAGCTCACCTTTCAGGACCAGGGAGTGGAGTCTCCTGTGGGCCTTGCAGCTGGTTCCTTTGACTTAGCTGACAGTGGCAAAAGCAGTCCTAGGAGAATGCTGTGCCTTGGGGGTGGAGCAAGGGCATCCCAGCCTTACTGTGCAGGTAGCCCCCAGGTAAGTTTTCTCTCCCACAGGTATGTCCAGTGCTCAGAGCAGGGGCAGAGCCATGCAGAGCCCTATAGTATATAGGGAGATTGTTACTGGTGGCTCCCCCATCACTCTGTGGGGACTTGGAGAAGGATCTGCGCTTTTATTTTTTAAATTTATTTCCTTATTAGTAAGTGGAGGAAGTAGGATGGAAAATGGCCCTTGCATCATCTTCTCCCCATGTCTCGGCATCCTCCTCGCAGCGGTGCTGGAGGGTGGGTTTGCACTGAGAGCATCACACTGCTCTCTTGGTTCAGAGCCCTGTATTTGCCTTGCCTGGGGCCAGCTGACCTCCAGTCCTGGGTCCCAGCACCCGGACCCTGCCTGGCGCTCAGAGGCGGCGGCTTTGGCGGCGGGTTCGTGAACTTGGCTATGTTTTATAGCCACTAGAGGGGGGTCAGAGACTGCTGGCTTGGGCTGCCTGCAGCAGGGCTGCCCGGCTGGGGGGCTCGGGCTGAGCCCCGCCTGGGCAGACAGCCCTTTCCTTGCCCTCAGAGTCTTTGCAGTATCTTCCCCAGCCTCAGTGGGAATTCCTTTGGGAAGGTGAGTGCTGCGAGCCAGGGCTTGTTGTCTGCATCTACTCCACTTTTTCCCCATGGGAATGTGGGCATGTGAGCAGGGAGTTAAACTGGGGAGTCCTTCTAGCCCATGGTGGGTTTATCAGCTCAGCTCCAGTAGCACTTTGTAACTTGGGAGCTACGTGGTTTTGTCAAAAGTCAGGGGTCTTGCTCACACACGAGCCTGAAACCACCTGAGGCAGCTCTAGGCAAGACTCCATCAGGTCTTCTGGCTCTTGGGTGGACATCCCTCCATCCTGCAGTGCTCCTCCATGTCCCAGCAAAGGAGCATGTCCTGTGGTTCTGCAAAGTGACCGTGAGGTAAGGACGCTGTGTGCCCAGCCCAAGGCATGTGGGATCAGCCACTGGCGAAGGGGAGGCACCGAGATTTGCCAAGGAACATCAGGCCATTGGGATTGCTGGAGTGATTTCAGTTGGCCAGGAGCAAGTCTGTTTATTGCCTCTGAAACCAGGCATTCAAGGTACTGAATTTTCTTTGCTAGCAAAGCCCAGAGCAGTGTGTTGTGCCAAAATGAGGAGAGATTTTCAGAACGCTTTTATAGGGTCATGGGTTTCCCTGATGGACCCCTATATATGATTTTTCTGAAGGGGGAGGAAGCACTGAATTTTCTGTTTCAAGGTGCTGCTCTCCAAATTCTCAGTGACATGAGCCATAACACTTGGAAACTTCTTATGGACACCTTGGCAAGGCTCAGTCAACTTCTGAAGAGAGATGAAAGGAGGAAAAGAGCTTATGATTGCCCTTAGCAGAACCTGGCATAGCATCAAGAGGGATTTTTCTTCCTAGAAGCAACAAACCTCTGTTGCCATCACATTGTGGGTGTTCCTGGTGCCTCCAGAGCAGGATTCAAAGCAGGTAACTCCATGGCATCAAACTAATGCTCTAAGGTCCTCCATACTAGCTGCTAAGATCATCCAGTCCCTAACATGTCATGGGAACAGTCTCTTGTCTCTGTCACTGGAAAGTGATTGGGACTGGTTGCATTAATGGATGAGAGGGATTTGGCCTCTCTACCCCCCAGCCTCCCCAAAGCTCTGGGATCGTTTTAAGTGCAAAGCTGTGGATTATAAATTATACAGCATTTATAATCAGGAAAACATCTGCTGGGTGTTCTTTGCAGTGGACAGGGCCAGCCAAAGGCTCCAGGACACGATGCGTAGGGGTTGCACCAATCGCCACCTGTCTGCTCCTATAATCGAGTTGATTTTTTACGATCTTGACATCAGCTTTCAAGATGCATGATCTATGTGTTTATTTAGCTGTCTTTCCTGGCGTCCCTTAGTTTTGAACTCCTGTAAATCCTCCCACAGTTGGATTTCTGCACTTTTCAGAGATTACATTTCCTGACAGTACATTTCTCCTTCCCCCTCACTTTGTTGACAGCTCAGGCGAGGCTCCAGGGACCAAAGTGTTCAAACCTGGCTCTGGAAAGCTGGGCTCTGACACAGAGTGGGTCTAACTTTCCAGGGCCAAGCAACTGGTACTAGAATAAGCTGAAAAGGTGGTCCAAACACGCTGCTTTGTGTTTGAAGTCCCACTCCAGGTTCAAAATTGATCCAGTGGCTGTCTCGTCCTCCAGGACTTGGTGGCCAGTCCATGAGGTGGTCTCCATGAGGAGACCTGCTCAAGTCATGACTCAGTGCCAGAAAGGAAGTGAACTTGATGTGTCCAGAACATCAGCTTTTGATTAAAAAGCCCACATTCTGGCTGGGGAGTGATATTTTTGCAGTTCTGTTTGTTTGGGTCCCAGTGGCCCTTGCTTCACTGATGGTCTCATCTCAGTGGGAGTTAACCCACACAAGAACTTCCTGGGGAAACCAGTTCAAACGATTCCCAGAGGGATCTCATTATAAATGCACTTGGCTTTTTTCACAAAATCATGTAATATTTTGTCCTCTTTTGGGGAAGTACAGCTAGTCCTGAACTCCACCAGCTCCCAGATGTTTACAGATGGATGAATACTTACTTGAATACTACTAGAAAAGAATATGCAGCAGCCTTTGATTTTTGTGCTTTTTCCTACCAGCAAAGCAGGGATTGCTGGGAAAACCTATAGCCAAGAAGCCTTTGAAATCTGCAGGATGCTTCCTATAGCCTGTTGTCTCTGACTCCAGTAACTGGGAGTACATCTTCAAGGAAAAGCTGTGTGAGTGGTAAGACTTAATGCAGGCTGATCTGGCTTTCTAGGGGAGGTTTGCAACCAGCCTACCTCTCCCAGCAAGTCCCAGCACCCTTTACTTACCCCTTGCCCACTTTTGTCCCCTCTGGCCTTATTTTTATCCCCTTCACAGGTCTCTCCTGTCTGGCCCTCACCCCTCCTGCTGCCTGCCACAGTCTCTCCTTTCCCTGCTCTGATTGCAGGAATGGGGAAAGGAGAAGATGATGAATGGAGAAGGTGAGCCTTCCAGGATCTGCAGCTATCCTGGCTCTGTCCCATGTTGTGCCTATCCCCCTTGATCCCTGCCTTTCCCCCCAAACTTCCCAGCCACCAGTGACATGTGATTTAATTTATTTTGAGCATTAATGCCTTTAGGAGAAGTTTTCTGCTTAACTGCATGCTGAAACCTTCCCCATTGGTTGGAGAGGATCCCTGACTCCAGCAGGTACCATGCCTGATATTTTTCTGAAGCCAGCATGAACTTGCCCCTGGCACAAATTCATCTTGAAGGCCTTGTGCTTGGCTCAAGTGGCATTCCCACCCACTGCTAACCCTGCTTCCGAGCTCCCCTGCTGCTTGCAGCAGCACTCAGAGTTGTCCAGATAAAATGGATTTAAAACTTCCATACATCTCAGGATATAATTTCCCAGCTTTCTTACCAGGAGCCGAATGTATCTGCTGTTTACTCAGCCTGCAGTGGCAATGGTGTTGCCTCCCTCTCAGTGGTGCCATTTTAAGGATCCAGGAGGAACAAAGTTCCTGGCAAGGGTCCAGTTTTCCATGGGTTTGGGCTAAAACCTTCTAATTTTCACCCATGAAGGGTCTGGCTGGGCTGCTGAACATGTGGATAGGTGACAATATACCTGTACCTGTATGACAACGAGATCCATTACCTGTGCATGACCACATTCTTAGGTGGAGGATGCACCCTCCCGCTGTGACCTGGCAGCAGCCTGCTTTGTAGGGCCATGACTGAGAAATCCACAGGAGCAGAGAGCATGTCCTAACCCATGTCTCACGGCCAGCTAATTTTTCTCATTCTTACCGATGTGGTCCTCACTTCCATGTCCTATCAGCCATCTTATCCAGTTCAGCAGACAGAGTTGATGACTTATCGCGGGATGATTTACCCCTCTGTGTAAGGAGATGTTAAAAGCTGTCTTTCACACTAGGCTGGAGGTTTGCCTTTATGGGCATCTTGAAGTCTTGGCCGTGAATGGAAACCCTTTTCCCTCTAGCAGAAGAATGGATACACCTCATCATCACTTTGGCATATTTTTTTCTGCCAGGCAATTACAAGAAAATGGGTTAGGAAATACTGTTCTGTAGGTCTTAATTTTATGGGCTGGTGTAGAATCCACCTCCCATCAATTTACCAACAAGGGTTAGAAGAGCCAATGTCCTTATCATTCCCCTCATCCTGGCTGGGAATAACCTGCCAAATGAGCTATCCTGCTATATAAGGACATTATCATGTAGAAGAGCACAGTGGATTTGCACCTCTGATGGTTCTGTGGTTATTTATATGACATTAGAACCTAGCTGAAGCTTGGGTCTTGTTGTGTTGTTCCTCGAGAGAGATATTCTTCTGCAAAATTGCTCCAGGTGGGAAAAGGGAATGGGAATGGATGGGAGCAAAGAGGTTTCATGGTGAGGCAGCTGCAGGCTGAAAGTGCGGGGATCCTTGCCTCTGGGTAGCTGCTGATCCCCCTGTATCAGGCTGCTCATCCGCAGTCACATATAGTTGGAGTTGCTGCTTGGACTCCACAAGTGCTGTTGTGATCTGCCCATGTTGCAGGTTGTGTGTGCCTTTAAAAAGTGAGTTAGATGGAGCTTGATCTCCCAGTGAATTCCCTGCTGTCATTCCCCACCCCATTTGTGGAGTGGTTCAGTGACCACCGTGCTCGGTGCAAGGCTGACCAGCCTGGCTCTCGCTGTCAGCCTGTGCCTTCCCATCATAGAATCATTTAGGTTGGAAAAGACCTTGCATGGAAACTATCTCTGCTACCAAGAGCTGGTGATATGGCTTGCTAATGGTGTTGCAGCCAGAGTTTGCCCTCAAGGTCTCATCTTTGGAGCCAGTACCCTTATTAGAAATACAATCCCTCTCTTCACCCATATTTTTTTTGAAGTATCACTGAAAACTAAGGCAGAGAAATGGAGCCCTTTGCCCAAGGTCATTAACCAGCTGCAGAGTCTGGAGTAAGAGTGCTCTGGTTTCCTGGTTTTGTGTCACAAGTGTGAACGGCTCCTTGCTCTGATGACAGTGAGGGCTTTACAGTAAGGGAAGGGAAAAAAAGCCCCCATATTTCAACATGTTTCTTGCTCTGTCCCTGAGTGCATCCCCCAGGGTGAGAGTGAAGTCAAGAGGCTGCTGTGAAAGGGTTATAGCCGACCTCTGATCACAACCGATTAATGACAGCCCCAGGGAGTGAAAGCCCTTGAGCTGCCAGGAAGGAGGTGAGTATGGAAAAGTGACGCAGTTTTGAATGCAGCAGCCGGAGTCAGAGCAACAGCAAAGGAAACAGCTGTGCTTGGACACAGGGCAGGAATGGAGGGGATTTCTCCATCCATCCCCAGCAGTTTGGATCCAGCCCTTCAGTTGTCAAAATTCACACTGACCAGACTTGTTGCTCTGATCGGCTGATGATGGTTTGGAGCTTTTTGATTTGTTTATTCAAATTAAGAAAAAAAACAATTGCTGTGAGGGTGAGTTAGTATTTAGGATTAACTCCAAGCAGGTGATAAAACCGCATGTGAGGGTGAGGAGCACTGTTGTCCAACCAGGGAAACTGAGGCAGTGCATAAGGATGGGGCAAGCAGGGCCAGGACCAGGAGAAGTGCCCACTTCTCCCTGCGCTGCCACACATCCAGCTTTGTACTGGACTCAGCAGAAATCTTCCCTTAATGTAATTAAAGGATGAGCAGAGACGGCTGCGAGAGCAGGCGGCTGTTTACGAGCACGGAGGAGGGCATGCTGGGAAGATGCTCCATTCCCCGGCTCGAACTGCTGCACGGGAGCACAACTCCAAGCGAGGATGTGCGCAGCTCTGAGGCTCTCCAGCTCCACCATGAAGGGCTGAAAGCAAATTGGCTGTTAATGCAGACAGTGGCTGGCTGGACTCAACACTCCTGCGCTACGAGCAGGCTGTGGGATGGATGAGGAAACCCATGCTCCTTCTCTAACAGGTCTGAGCCTGCTTGTTAGACCTGGTCAATAGTTTGCTGTCAAAGGCAATTCTGTGTCAAACAGACATTGGGGGTTTTTTTCTTCCTTTTCTGCCAGAGCAGAATTTTTCCCAGAACATGTCAATATTCAGCCAAATTCTTGCTTTTGGGTTGTTTCCCCCCTCCTTGCTTAAATAGCAACGGTGAAAACAACTTGGTTGTCAGCTATTGAAGTTTGAATCTGAAGGCTCAAACCAGCAAGGTCTCCAAGTGTATTTTTGATTTTATGTCAAAAGGAAAAAATAAATAGAGGAGCGGAAGAAGGTTTTTAAGAACTGATTGTCACAGTGGAACAAACATGTGTTAAGGGATGTCAGGAAAATTTCTGGAGGCCTGGTATCTGTAAGTCTCTTTGCTGGTCTGTAGTTTTGACTTTGAGGGTGGCTTGGACAGAGCAGAGCTTGTGATTCTTGAGGTGTTCCTGTTCAGGGTCACAAATTGGACTTTGCTGATCCTTATGGGTCTCTTTCAACTAAGAATATTCTATGATTCTATGAGCTTGGAGACAGAGATGGTGGCATCCCAATCCTGGTGACATCCAGGGATTAGTGTGTCCCACTCCCTGTGCAGGTTTATACCTGGGTTATAGAGTCTGCTGTCTCTTCCCCAGTGGTTCAGCTCAATTGGCAATGCTTGCATTCAACATTAAACACAATAGCTCCTCATGATAATGGAAAACGGGCTGTCTGGAGAAAAGCTGCTTGCTTAGGAAAGCTTTGGGTAGAGTCTGTGCTCTGTACCACAGACTTGGAGCAGACAGCATGGCTGGGGAGGTTCTGTTCCATCCTGAGGAAGCATAGTGATGATCTCTGGCCTTCTCTGGCCCACTGGGTGTCCACCTGATCCTGTGTGAACATCCATGGTGTTTCTGATAGCACCATAGTTTCAAGAGTTGATACTCTGGCTTGTTGATCTTGGATCTACATATGGATGTACCTAAGACCCTTACAAAGGGCACAAGGTCCACACTGGGACCCGGAAGCTGGAGGGTGCCTTGTGCTGTGAGGATGCTTGGAAGTGAGGAAAACCTCATGGGGATGAGCTGGAGAGGCCCCAGATCCCACATGTGTTGGCTTGGCAAAGCTTTTGGGTGTTTCCAGAGTTAATGCAGAGAGTGTGTGCGCCTCTTGTGTGTGTTTATGCATGCAAAGAAGTGCCTGCTGGGGAAGGAGTGGAAGGCTTGTGATTTATCATTGCTCTGTAATGGGTGCCTTGCTTCTAGTGAAAGAGGTCAACATCCCTGAGAGATACCAAAGCCCCTCCTTATTAACGTCCTGTTACAGCTAATGGCTTGGGGTAGGGCAAGCAGGTCTTACAAGGAAGGCATTAAAGAGCAGCACTACTTGGAAGGGAAGCCAAAGAATTTACAGCAATATTTACACAGAGGCTCTCCCCAGAGATAAGGAGGTACACAGTCGGCTCAGCTGATAAGCACAGCTGTGGGACCAGGCAGAGCAGGCACTGCTGTTTGTGCATCCTGAAGTTCAACGGGATCAAAAGCAAGATCTGCATGGCATGGGAGAGGGGGATGTGATCAGGACCACACATACCAGCTGGAACCCAGTGTCTGAGAGGCACAGATGTTGTGTATGTTCAGTGTCTTGCAGTAAGAAGTGGAGCCAGCAGTACTCCCTCATGCTCCTAGACCTGAGCCCCAAACCCAGGTTTGAAGGTATGGATTAACATAAGTCAATGAATGCAATTGCAACTGGTGAAGATGTGGAGATATGGACCAGGTTAATGCCCCTGACAGCCACCGTCTGTTCTGTCCACCATATGCTTTGTGAGCTGCAAGTTGGCAGTTATTTCTCCAACAGGTCCTGCTAGTGCATCCTAGCTCTATCTCTAAGAGCCCTGCCTTGACTCCACCTGGCTGTGTCCTGGGGCACATCTCACAGCCAAGAGGAAAAAGACAAACCATTTCATTTGAGGTGAAATTTAGTTCCTAGACAAACCCAGCCTTCTTCATGCTGCCTTCTTGCACCAACCAGAAACCTCCCATCTCACTCCTGGCTTCTTTGTGTGATCAAATCACCCAAGGCCACCACCTCATCCTGCACTAGACCACATCGCCATCTCCACCTCCCCAACCTCCCCAGTCCCTAATAGCACTGGGCCACTGATCTCCGAGCACTCCATCCATCATTTGACTAGAACATTATTTATTTACCATGGGGGAGAAAAGGGAGTTGGGTTGTCTGGAGAACATATTAAATTTTCATTTGTTCTCATTGATTCCTGAAAGGAAATTGCTGAGTTATGCCATCAGGGTGGACTAGTTACAATATGGAGGGTCTCTACCAGAGGGCGTTACTGGATGTGAAATAGGAGTGTCGTTGAGGTTATTTTGGATATTAGATTAGAGTTACAGTGACCACTTAGCTAAACAACCTGATGAAATGTATTGGCATGCTTTTTCTCCTTCCCTTAGTCTCTGCTATAGCTGCTTGCCCAGACTCTCGCTGGTTTCTCTTGCCATATGGGACACACGTGGTATTTCTTCCTCCTGGCTGCTGGGTGAGTATCTCTCACTCACAGGTTTCTCCACTGACTCTGAAGCACCGTGCGTGTGCGTGGGAGAGGCTGCTGGCGAGGGCTCTTTCCCCATCTGCAGGAGCTGCTTGGCCTCTTCCAGCTCATCCCATTTGGTTTGGAGACAGTTGCCTTACATATTTCTTCTCCAGGCATGTCTGGGCTCTCTCCCCCTAAATTTCCGCTCTGGTAGTTAGCACTTTATTTATGGCAATTTTTTCCTATTTTTTTGTATGTTCTAATATTGTAGGTTGCACAAGAATACTGGCTTTTCCATAGGACTCCTTGTCATCCAAAAGCTGCTCTTTTTTTCTTCCCCAGTCAGAACTGGCATCCCAGCCAACAGTGATGACTGTTTCAGGTTTTCCATATTTTGGATGATTATTTTTCAGGTTTTCCATGCTTTGGATGATTATGGTTCAAGTTTTCCATGCTTTGAAGCCCACTAGGGCTGACTTGGAGTCTCAGCTGAGGACTGGCTCACATTACTTCATCTTAGACCAATCTCACAGAATCACAGACCAGTTCAGAGTCACAGAATCACAGACTATTCTGAGTTGGAAGGGACCCACAAGGGTCATCGAGTGCAACTCTTAGGTCAATGGCCCACACAGGGGATTGAACCCATGACCTTGGCATTATTACAACCAAGTTTTAACCAACTAAGCTAATTTCATAACCAACTTAAACTAGAAGTGGTGTTCAATCCTCATCAAGACACTAGGGTTGCTTTAACCTGCTTTCAGAGCCTATTTTTGGTGGAAACTGTGCGATCTTCTCATCTGAACAAGGTGGTGAAGCAGTTGTCCTTGAGGAAAAGTCTTATGGCTGGGATTCTTCAGGACAGACACTGTTTCCTAGGTTAAAAATGTTCACCTGTGTCTCATGCTGCCTGAGGACTGGGGGCTGGGGAAGGTCCTCATATCTCCATCTATGGCCCCTCTGACCCTGCTTGCTGCCTCTGCACCCTGAATCCAGAGAACCACAATGTAGAAATGGAATGTTTTTACTGGGGTTTTATTTTTGCAGTTTGGAGGATAATCAGGGGTCCTCTGGTTTCTGTGGGAGTTGAAAGAAAGGACAGAGCAAACTGGCACTGTTCCCAGTCCAAAATGTTTTCACTAATTGCATGCAACCTTCCTTACAGGAGAGAGAGAGACTGCACATACCACCGGCAGTTTAATTACCACTGCTGGTTCACATCGATTTTATTTATACTGCTCCCGGTGCCGTGTGTTTGCAGGGTAGGAGTGGGATGCATAGGGAATCATGGATTGCCGGAGGGAGGGAGCTAAGGAGTGAATGTGTGTTTAAGATCCCTGGTGTACTGGACAGCAGTACCCCAACACCTATCGGTGGGTTGGGTTGGAAAGGGACCATGTGAAGATGAACACGGGTGCAGGGGACACGCGTCAGGATGAGACTGGTTGGATTCCCAGGCCTGTTTCCCAGAAATGCTTGGCTTAGCCACCGCTCTGGCTTAACTCTGAGCCCCGCGGCGGATTGCTTCCCCTTTGCTAACCTTCCCCTCCCCAAATGCAATGCGTTTCCTCCCCATCCCGAAGGGGGGGAGAGAGCAGCACGGGAGGAATCCAACATGAGCAGGCTGATGGCTGCCGTCCCAGTGCAGGCTCAGCAAATGGGGCTCGTGATGGATGAATGTGCAGGGCAAGAAGTAATAAAATGGGCCCCAGTCATGTAATCTTCCATTAAAATGAAATGCATACCAGAAATGAGGCATTTCTGCAGCTTGTACCATCTCCCACGGAAGATCATGAATAAAAGAGGCAAGTGTACTGTTGACAGATGCCGGCATGCATAAAGGACAGTTCCTATAAAGGCAAAGCCCTGGCTAACAGATGGACCAAAGATGTGAGATGCAGGAAGATTTACCAGTCTAAATAATTCAAGGGAATGTCGTATGGGGAGGCAGTGCTGGAGAGGGGAGCCGGCAGAAGGTACAGATGGAAAGGCAGGCCAGGCCTTTCCCACAAACCCATTAAGAACGTCGCTTGTCTGAGTGACAGTATGTTGCACAAGGCACCAGCAGAGATGGGTGGATTTGCCTCCAGCACTCCTTCTGCAAGGTCAGGAGAAGAGGCAATCTCAAAGGTTGTAACTTTTTGAGGGCATGCTTTACTTCCTGTAAGGCCCCTTTCTTCAGCCTTCCTCCACTTCCACCTCTTCCATGTCATCCTTTTGCCTGCTGCTGGGCAAAACAGGAGCACAGAAATGTTGCTGCAGCCATGAGCAGAGGGTAGAGGTGGCAAAGGTGCTTAGCACTCCTGCTGCTCTTCTGTGCCTTGCTCAGGTCCCTGAAGATCCTCTAGACTTTGAAGGTGCTTGGCAGCTAGTGCTGGGTGCCCCATGTCCATTACAGGGCACCTTTATCCCTGGCTGTCTGTGGGAAGGAGAGCAGGGCCATGTGCAAGGTGTGTGTGAAGGATGGGTGCATTTGTGTGGGCAAAGGGATGCCTGGGTGCCATGTAGGAGGGAAAGGGCTGCAGTAATAGGAACGGCCAAGATGGTGAGCAGAAGGGGTGCTGGAGCTGTGTTTAGAAGGGTAATAGCAGCCCAAAGAGGTGACTGGAAGCCGCATCATGGAATACACTTTCAGATCTTAGTCCCTCTTGGACTGGGTGGCCTCACTGATAGCCTCTTTGTGTTTGTGAAGACAAGTTGCTGGTGTGTAGCTTGGTGCTGTGGGAATGCTGCACATCCAGCTCCTACAGCTGGGAAGTGGGAACCTTGAGTGTCTGCATAGTGTGGGTCTCCCCAGCATGATCCTACATGCCTGTGAGCACAGAACACTGAGGGGTTGTTGTTTCACTCTGTGAATGGATGGGGTTCTCCTGACTGTCGCATTGTGGAGGCTCAGGTCCTCCACGCACACATCAGTCCATGGGTCAAACACCGGTGGGGCATCTCGTGGCCTTTCAGAGCTTGGTGAAGGGACGTGGCTGTTGTGTGATACCTGGGTGATGGGAGCTGGAAAAATTGTGTGAATCTCCTTGGCCATTAGTATGAAGACTGACAAGGGCTGGCTGAGGCATTCCATCTTGTTGGGAGGGTCTTGGCAATGCAGGACGCAGGGATGAGCTGATGTAAGAAGTGGCACAGAGGATGGGGCATCGTGGTGGCTGAGAGGAGGGTGGATCACCAACCCTGGGGATGCCCAGGCTCCCTCTGCCCCTGCTGGTTGGGAGCCTGGGGTTGGCTTGGTGAATGTGAAACATTTCTGGAGAAGTGGGAAGATAAAGGGCAAGATGCAGAGGGTTAGATAGAAGTCGGTGGCAGCTGCTTGGCAGAGATTGTGCGCGCTCTCCGCTTGGAGAGGACGCCTTCCCTGGGCTCGTCAGCCGTCTGCAGCACGGCGATTAATCATTGGTGTCAGAATCCCTAATCCTATTCAATGGAAAACAAACAGCGCGGCATCCAGCCCTGTGCTGAGCCCAAGCAATTAGCATGTTTACATGGACTGGGGAAGCTCAACAAAGAGTGGCCAACGGGGGCCACGGGAAATGAACCCTTGTCAGCCCCTGGTGCTTGGAGTGCCTGGGATCCCCCAGCTCTGACTCAGGCCCAAGTTTGGAAATGTGGCTTGAAGCAGTTGAATGCAGCTATTTGCTACCAGAAAATGATTTTTCTTGATTAGGGCTCAGGTGTGTGTGAGTGTGGGCAGCTGCTGAAGTGGGAGGCCATGTCTGGTATGGATGCTCAGCTGGGGGAACAGAGGTCTAGAGGAGATAAGGGGTTTACTCCTGCTTTGGCTTTGGATCAGTAGCAGAAGTAGCAGCCAAAGCCTTCACAATTCCAGCAAACTCAGCCCTTATGCCAACCCCTTGTCCCTGTTCCTCCTGCTCCTCTCAGACCCACGCTGCTGGAGCTGCATATCTCTGGGTGAAATTATTTTGATGTCTTTGGGTGCTTTGGATGAGGGCTGTGCTCTACAGGGCTGAGGCCATCCAAGGGCAGGACTGGGGATGTGCAGGACCAGCATCCCTGGTGTGCTAGGGCTGTCCCTGGGAGGCTCAGGTCTGTCACGTAGGCTTCAAGGAGGTTTGAGAGGGCGGTTGCAAGGAAAGATGGAGGACTAAACAGACATGTGTGTCCCCTGTGTGTATTCACAGGGGCTTGCAGCAGCTACCTCAGATGAAAGTCACTCCCAAAACCAACAGCAACTCAATGCTTCCTCAGAGGTGATAGAGATGGTGCATCCAGCTTGAATTGCCCTGCCTGAGCATTTCTGTCTGTGCTGGAACCCATGCCCTGGCACCTCACCCTCCCCTGAGCTTCAAACCACCCTCATCCTTTAGCAATCCTCTTTTCTGGATTGCACTGTATGCAGTTTCTCTGGACAACCTCCACCTGTGCTGTCCCCTACCCCAGGATCACTCCCAGTGCCAGACAATCTGCATTTGGGGTGAGGTCTTAGGCCCCCTGGGATGCACAATGGGGCATTCCCTGTGTGGTTTATCCAGCAGAGGCTGAGACCAGTTTTTTCTGCCCAGCTCCCTGGGGAAGACTGTGCTAGGGTTGGTGGGGAGAGCCAGGGGTCCTGTAGCACCACTGACCCAAGGCTCTGCCCACAGGGCATGTTAGTCCCATGTTGGATTTGGCAAGTGCTGGGATATGCCATAATGCAGAGAGAAGTGCAGGAGAGGATTTTTTAATGGTTCTGCAAACACAATTTTAAACAGCAAAACAAGGGGAGCAAGACATAATCTTTGCTCCTGTAGGACCTATCATAAGCCAGGTGATGGTTTGGGTATGGTGGCAATGGGGAAAATAGTCTCTTTTTAAGCTGCAAGTGACCTGTGGAGCTTCTGGGCTTGGGATTGTGGGAGTGAGACAGTCCTCTCAAGTACTTGATCCCACTTGAAATGAAGGGGCTTTCCTGGGTATGCAGCTTTCTTGCTTCCCTCCCAGAAGTATATCTGGGTTTTGGGGGTGGAAAAAAAAGAGGATTGATTCAAATAAAAATGTATTTGTATGAGAAAAATTATTTCCTTCCATGAGTAAACACATAGTTTGAGGCAAATTTATAGCTTCGGCCTGGTCATTAATATCTGGTTGTCAAAAAGTATTGGTTTGAACAAAAATATGTTGTAATAAAAATGCATTGTTTTGAAGAAATTTATTGTCCCCATGAAAACCTATTCAATTCAGAAAGATATGTTGATTTCAATGAAAATCTATTTGTTTTAAGAGACAGAGAGAGAGAAGTTGCACTCATCTGAGAAACAGGGGCTTCCTCTCATACACATCTCCCTGCAGTCTCTTGGCCATTAGGATTGGCAAAGCTAGAAAATCACCAACTGGATGGCAAAGGAAGCCTGTAGGTCTGGCCTGCCCTGGGTCCTGCTCATGCTCAATGATTATTCTTCCAGCTGGAGAAAAGTGCCCCAGCTCCCTCAGCATAAGGAGGGGGATGTGGTTGTCTCCGTTCCCTATGGACCGGATGGCTTCTCCCACAAACAGCTCTTCTCACCCTGCAAACCTTATGCTTAGGTGCCCTTTAAAGGTCCCTTGCAACCCAAACTATTCTAAGATTCCAAGAAGGGGGTGCTTGTGTGAACCCATCTCCAGCTGCTGTCTGAAGGTACATATCTTGCAGGTGACCTGAGGACCATGCAAGACCTTCATCTTCTATTCATCTCTGAAGCCACACCACATGTGAGCAGCAAGTATGTGTATTGGTAAGTACCTAGAGATGAGATAGCTGTGTCCATACTGCAACTCATAATTATGTCCTGTTTGGTGTGGTGGCATGAGGAAAAGACTCCTTTTGGCTAAGGGGAGCTGTGTGGCTTTGTGGCTCTCCCAGTCCCTCTCCAACACTTGTCTGAGTTGGCACTGAGGTTTGCTACCCTGCCTAAGCCTCTTTCCTTGCCAGCAGGGACTGGATGAAATTCACAGTGAGCTCGAAAGCCATAATGCCGCCTTTAGCAGGGATTATGAGAGGAGCCACCACGGTATCACCCGAAATCCACCTCCCAGTGTCTCCTGTTTAAAACAATCAGCACATGTTTGCAGTAGGCTTTTTCTTTCATTATGCTCCAACTCTGCTATTTAATCAGCCTCTTCCTTCCTCTGTTTGTACAAGGTATCGCTAGCCCATATTAAAGGGGGGGAAGGGAAGGTACGAGATAAAAAAATTAAAAAATAAAATAAAATTGCCTACCCAAGAAATGTCACTGCTGCGATGTTATCCCCTCCCTGCCAACACACGCACGGGTTCTGGTGTCAGTGGAAAGGTTGCCTCTGATTAATATTAATAAAGAATTAGAGCTGTGTTTGTCATGATCACCTCTTTTGGTATTGCTCTGTGTGGCAGGTGAAAGCAGAGGAAGGAAGGGAAGAGGTCTGCATGGCATTCATTAATCATTTCATCAGGAAGGAGTTCAAAGCAGAGGCCTGCCTTAACAAGGACTGCAGGCAGGGATGAGGCCGTGTTTATTCAGATGTTCCTCCTTATGTCTCTGACCTCCAGCCCGGTCAGCTAGTGTGGGCCTCCAAAGCTGAGGTGCTCTTCTGGGATCCAGGGCATCCTACCCTGCAAACGTGGGCTGCTCTGATCTCGTCTAGGTCAAGGTGATGTCATGTGAAAGTGTGTCATAAGTCCACCATTGTCAACTATGTATCAGTTGAAAAAGGACTCCTTAAGGAACATCTTTTGTTCTCCTTTGAGTGAAGTGTAAGAAACAGTGATGAGAACATCGTTTGAGAAGCTGTATTTCTCACAGGTGGTGACTTTGTTCTGCATGCTGTGACAAAGAACTCAGGGTAGGGACTTCTGCTTGGTCTATAGGTGAGCAGTGGCCAGGAGCTGGGAGATACTCGTGAGACATGGTGACGTCTGGGAACTCTTAGAGTAAGCCCTAGGAAGGCATGTTCCATCTGCAAGGCAAGGCAGTAGGGACACATTTGAATTTAAGAGGTACTCAGTCTCAGAGGGCTCCTTGTCCTCTGTGGGACACTTACAAAAGATGGTTCCTCCCACCATAAAATAGGTGCCTGAGTTGAATGACCCTGGATCCCCTTTCTGCATTGACTAAAAGCCCCTATAGATAACCTAACACTTAAACTGTCAAATGGTTCAAGTCCAGTGGCCTAAATCTTCACAGAGCCTCTTCTGTAGTAGACCAGCCCAGCCTTTTGCTCATGGTGTGCTTGGGAACACGAGGATGAGTGTTGCAGAAGTTCAAATTCTGTATTTTATGGAGGTTGGAACATTAAGAGCGAGTGGCTCTGACTGAGGCTGGCACCTTACTTTGGGATCACAGTACCCAAGTCAGTCTTGGCTGATGTTTGCATATAGGGCCTAACATGGGCAATTTACTAGATTTTTAGTGGTACTTTGCTTTTTAAATTAGCAGAGATTCTTGTAAATCTTGGCTTAAACACATCTGTGTGAGGCCAGAACCCGTCTCTGCTTTTTTATATTCCGTATTTTCTGGATCCAAGACCAGAAGGCAATGCACACATGCATATGGCAAAAGCTCTTTATATTAAGAATTTACAGCTTAACCCTCCTCTTGCTCCCTTTACCTCTTTTTTTTTTTGGTGGATGCTATTTATTATTCAAATGTGGGGAGAGTCGAGCCAAGTGGTGCATTGCTCTCATTAATTATTCTCTGGGATTAAGGAATCGGTTAAAACCATATCTCCCTTAATCCTGTTTTATTAATTTTATATTCTTGGCAAAAAGAGAAGCAAAACAACAACCCTCCAACCCTCTTTACAAAGGGATCATGCAGCTTTCTGCTGGGACCCTGAGAACAGGAGGTCTCTCATGTTCCATGGATGCTCGTCTTTTTAATTTGATAAAATAAATTAGCACAGGATTAGAGCCTTCCTGACAGCACAGCTCAGCTGCAGTTACCACCTTGAGGGAGGCATTATGCATCATTTGGGTTTCACAGAGGTGGAAAGGGAGTGAGCCAGCCCCTTTTCTCCTCTGAGAGAGAGAACTTTCCTTCCTTTTTCTGTAGCAGCAAAACTGATGGCCTCTCCTGACCACCTGACTGCTGCCAAAGGGGCCACCTCTCTCCAGTGACAAGTTTTGTGTTGGGTGATGTGGATGCTGCCTGAATGCAGGAGCCCAGCAGCTCATTTCATACAGCAGCCAGGGTGATAACTGTAATTAACCCCTTTTGGGATATTATGGAGATGTAAATGAAAAGGTTTTCTCTAAGACAGCGGAGATTTGATTCCTTAGAGTGAAGGCTTAGTCTCGGGGGAGAATGGGAAAATGGAAGTGGGGCATTTGCAAGTTTCATCTCTTTTTTTTGTGGCAGAGAAGCTCCAGCTGGTGCTGTCATCAGATTCTGCTGGCATGAGAAATGTGTGGAGGCTGAGAGGGAGCAACCTGTGGCTGCAATGCAGATGTAGTGGCCTCCAGACTGCTTGTTTATGTGGCTGTCAGAGAGGAGAGAAAGGGCACTGGTGTGTGGCTATGTGATCTCTTCATTGGACAGACAAGAACCTTCCCTGGGCTCCCAGGAGCAAGATGGAACCAGTCCCACAGGGACTGAGGTTTGCAAGGCACAAGGAGTTGGACCATTATGGGTGGGCTCAGCTTCTTGAGGTTTGTTTTGAGCACCATGATGCAGAGACAATTGGTTTCTCAGTTAGATGGAATAATTTGGGTGTCCTTTGGGGAAACCCATGCTATGGAGGCATTTAAACTGGAATTGGTGGAATAGTGCTCAGAGCTCTTGTGCAGAATATGGGACTGGTAGAGAGGGTTATGTACAAAAAGAGACTGTGATGGCCACATGGCTGGTATTTTTTTGTCCTGTGCTCATCTTGAAGCTGAAGACAACTATTCCCAGCACTGAGTTGGGTGATGTGGATACATTTCTGTTTAATCTTTTCAGTAAGTAAGGCTTTTGTAAGGCCTTTATAAGAGTTGTGGCTGAAATATTGACAAGTGTTTTCTCCACGGAAAAGGTGTCTTGTTGGCCAATAATGGCACTGGCTTAGCAATGATTCTGCAGTGATGCCAGCTGGGCCAGGCTGTGATGGAGGGAGGTTGGTCCTGTGGCATGGCAGCAGATTCACCCTCAGCCTCACTGCAGAGGGCTGTGTGGGTTAGCAGGTGCTAGCAGAGAAATGTCCTAACGCTCTATTGGCCTCAGGGTCACTTCTGAAAGCTGTTCCTTCCTTTGAGAGTGTCTTAGACTCACTCCCTTCTGGCCTTGCCTGACCTCACCTGAACACCATGCAGCGTTGAGGCTCATGCTAAGTCTCTGGGTTTGTTTTCAAGGCTCTTGTTATGGAAATTCCCACAGTTTCAATCATTTGAGCAGTGCAGAAGATTTTTGCAAAAGATCTTCCGTTCAGTACTTACTTGTACAAGAATGTTGTGATTGGAGGCTGCACAGACCCTACAATAACACAAACACGAGAAGATATCTTCAGGTCTGGATTTGTCAAACATCTGAAATCAAGGCATTTCTTTTTCCCGTGTTTTCTGTACCAACCAGGGATTTCTTTTCTTCTGCAACATGTATGTTGTGGGGGTTTTCTTTGTGGACAGGCACTAGATAGCAGGGAAGTTTACTCTCACAAAAACCACCATTCCTTTGGAGAAAAACTATAAGGCAAATAGTTTCTTTTTTGTTTGTTTGGGTTTTTTTTAATCCAGTCTAGGAACAACTTTCTAACTTGCTGTGTAGGAAGAGCCAGCTCTTGTTCTTCTGTGACCAGAGCCAGCAGTGAGCAAGAGGATGCCCCATTCCCAGGTGCTGGGTATTCCCTGTGGACAGTCTGATGCCCTGCATGTGTTATTGTAGAAAAGGTTCAGACAGGATTTCATTGCTTGGTAACTCTGCCCTGTGGAAACTCACTTGGATCTCACAAGATGCCAGGCTGGTGCCAAGCAAATTGTGTCTTATCTCAGCCTGAGAGACCCCAGACTGGACAGATGGTGGAGTGGGATACATGGAGCTGGTTGGAGGTGAGTGGTGCTCTGGTCCTAGAGACAGGCAGAGGAATCACCTAATGATGCCAATGGAAAGCTGAAGTAGACTTCATCCTGCTTCTAAATTACTGTGTTGGCTGGAGTGTAGCTCACAAACCCGAGAGTTTTCAGTGATGTTTGGACAGAAATACTCATCTGTGCAGATGTCTGGGTAAGCTTGTCCTGGTTGGATTTCCCTGTTGTTTGGAAAGTGCTGTGCCTGAGCAGCCTCACGTCTCTGTGGGGACATGAGCCAAAGTAGGGTGTGGACTGTGAGCGCTATTGGAATTAGCCTTAGTGGTCACTGGCTTTAAAGTAGCTGAGAAAAAGCCAAAAATACATTGATAAAAATTTCAAACAGGTGCCTTCAGTTACGCTGGTAGTGTTTTGATCTTGTTACCAAACTTTTGGGTGAGAGAAGAGCTATTCTAAGTTAATTTACATTGCAAAGCATCACTGATGTGCCAGTAAAGGAGACCTCGCACAGCCATGCACAAGGAAGCCAAAAAAACAAAGGCGTGTATTCTCAGATTTGAGGTAGGAATTATATACACTTAGAGTCATGAACTCTGGGTAATAATTGAAAGGTCAGATTGATGAGAGCAGCCTCCGAGATACGATTTCTATGACAGCTTGATGGATGCCTCACTATCAAGGTGTGCTTTTAATCATAATCTCATTACTCCACTTCTTATGGTTCGACTCACCTAAACTCATGGGAGGAATCGGGGGCCACCTCTAAGATGTGAATCGGCTTTTATTTGGAGGTAGAAGAGTTGAATTGTTGGGACAACAAAAAGGAAAGAAATGAGCCAAAAGAGAAAAAAAGATCTTCTGGCTGAGGATGAGTCAAGAGTGGGTGTGAGAGAAACACCCTCATTGCTTCAGGGCAAGGCACTGGATACCTTTCTGCTGGCTGGGACAAGTACATGTGCTCTGAAGCAAAGAAGGGAGTCTTGAACCTCTACCAGCATCAGTATGTGTTGTGCCTATGAATCTCACTGAATTGCTGTCCTTGAGGGTCTGGGCCTGGAGCCTGTGGAGAGATGGCCATTTCAACTCTCCCGGGCATGAGAGGAGCTTTGTTTTGGGTAGAGATCCAATGCTGGCTGTTCATGTGCTCTGATCTATCCATCCAAAACCCATGCTGAAGCCTTCCTGATGGCCAACTGTAAAATGCTTATGTGCTGATGGAGAGTACCAGCTTCCAGCAAAGGGTCCCTGTGCCTGGGAGAAGGGAAAACCTTTTTTTTAAGGACAGAGTGTGTGCCAGCTGAGAATATAAACCTGAACTTTATCCCAAACAGGCCCCAATAGTAGACACTAAGAGGAAAACACCTCTTCTCTTTGCAAAAAATAAAAAGAAGCCATAGAGATCCAACACATCTACCAGCCCTTCCATTGATGTTGCTGGGCAGAAACAGCACTGTGGATCATATCAATCACAGTGGACATGGCTCTTTCCCCATGTACATGTTTCCCACCTTGAGTGCTGCCTCCAGCTCTAAAGTCCCCAGCATAGGATGGACATTGACCTGTTGGGTCAAGTCCAGAGGATGCCACCAAGATGATTACAGGGATGGAGCACCTTTCCTATGAGGGAAGACAGAAATAATTTGGATTGTTCAGCCTGGAATAGAGAACAATTCTGGATGACCTAATGGTCATCTTCCAGTACCTGAAGAGAGCCTACAAGAAAAATGGAGAGGGATTTTTTTAAAAGGGTGTTTAGTGACAGGACAAGGGGGAATGGTTTCAAACTGAGAGAGAGTAGGTTTAGATTGGATGTTAGGAAAAAATTCTTCCCTATGAGGTTGCTGAAGCACTAGTACGGGTTGCGCAGAGAAACTCTGGATACCCCACTCTTGAGAGTGTTCAAGGTCAGGTTGGACAGGGCCCTGACTTTAGTGGAAGGTGTCCCTGCCCATAGCAAAGGGTTTGGAATAAGTTTTAAGTCCTTTACAATCCAAACCATTCTAGGATTCTGTGTTATCAACATCACCATAACCGTGGGGGACTGGCTAGTGATGGCTCCCCAAAAGCATCCTCACAGGCTCCTCTGTGAGAGCTCAGTGCCAAAGCTGGAGGGTGCCGGGATGGCACTCTGCGTCCTGTCAGCCTGTCCTGCAATTCATTTTCACCTCCCTGGAACCTCCTGGAAGAGTTAGTATGGAAATTTCAACCTATTTTTAAGGGTTATTTTCACTCAAGTGAAATCTATCAAAGAAGGAGGGTTATTTTTACAGCACGCAGCAACCGCCGGTTGCCATGGCAGCGGGCGGGTGAAATGCAATAAAGCATCCCTCTGTTATCGTAAACACAAAGGGAACCACGGGCGCCGGAAAGAAAGGCGATTGTCATGGGGGAAACGAGGCAACTCCATGGCGTGCTCACCAAGGGAGATTTTATGGGGTCCTCTGTGCCCATGTGGGGTCTGGCGGGCCAAGAAGAGTGAACCCCTCTGAGGTCCTGCCGTGAGTGTTGATCACACCGGTTTGTCAGCCTGGGATGAACTTTCCTCCCCTCTTCATCTGAAAAAACTCAGAAGAAGTTTAGAAAATGCATCATCTAAAGAGAGGGAAGACACACACACCTCTGGATTGATTTTTTTTTTGATCCAACTTCCAGGACAAGGAGCACTTGACTGTGGAGGCTTCTTTTATATGCTTGCAGACTGTGAGGAGATTTTGCATTTGATGGGAGGGTTCAGCCTCTCCATTAGGGTGCTCTGTCTAGTGTAGTAAGTTAAGTACCCTGTTTCCCCTTAGCAGCTGAACAGGTGTGTGTAACCAGAGTATCCTGGTGCTGCTGGACCCAGCAGAGCCTTGGTGTGCATGGTGTGAGCAGCTCCTGGAAAGTGGAAGACCCCAGTTTGGACATCCCTCATGAGCTGTGGCTGCCCCTGTGCATGTGAGCCCTTGGGTGTCCCAGCAGCATTAGACAGCACAACTAGAAATTTCAACAACCCCTAAAGGTGCCTGTTTCATCTCTGAAGCCTGTTGGGCTCCATGGAAGCCACAGTGCTGCCCCTCATTGTTCTTCCCTCTCAAGATTGTCCTAAAGTGGCACATCTTGGGTGCACAAGGGCTAGCTGGGCAGCGGGAGCCTGACTCAATCAACAAAACAAGCTGTCACCACGTGCTGAAGTCCTCCCTAAGTATCATGTGGGTGTTTGCATTTTGAACTCACACCAAGACAACCACCAGTAATGTGGAGGAAGAGCAAACAGGCACAGGGTGGCTTCCTCACCACATAGAAGGCTCGTCAAGAAGCTGAGGGGTTTTTAGGGGGAGTTCCAGGCACTTGGAGTGCTTTTGTTCAGAAGCATCTTGAACTGGGTACCAAAGCTCAGACCACCCAAAATACCTTGCCATTTGGCTCACCCCAGAGATGTCACTGGGGTCTTGGGTTTGTCACTTAGCTCTGACACTGGAAAAAGCCAGTGGTTTTGAATGTCATGATTAGGGGCAAAATCCCAGCAGGTGTGAACTGGGCAAGTGCTACTGAAGACCAGAGTATTCTTCATCTTTTTCCCATAGAAACTGAGCTAGGGATAACTGGCCCTTGCAGAACAAGCTCTCTGAATACACACCATCTCCCAGCCCAAGCCTGAGTCAGTCCCACCTCAGTAAGTGTAAATCCTCAAGAACACATGTAGACATTGGGCATCCTGTCACCAGTGAATGCCAGGGGACAGATGGGTGTGAAAACAGTGAATCTCTTGCACCAACCAAAAGTCCCACTCCTGCCTTATTTATGCCACCCAAGATCCTGCTGTAGGATTTGCAGGGCAATGGCTTTGGAGCTGGGGAGCTTGCTTTTGTAGCAACTCATAAACAGGGAAAAGGAACAAAAGCAGGGCTTGCCGTGCAGCAGTGTGTGTATAAATAGATCCCTGGGAGGGTGAGACCAGTGGGAGGGAAGAGATCGAGATGATTTCTCTTTCTAAAGGAATGGTCTTGACATTGCTTGCCTTTATGGCTGAACCCTGTAGTATTGAGTCATTTCTCCTTTTGCCCTTATCTAGACAAAGATTGTGTAAAAACCCCAGATACTTGCCAAGGGAAGGGGGTTTGCACCATTTTTTTTTAACAAAGGTTAATGGGTTTTTTATTGAATAGTAAAGAAAATAATACAATAATGCTCAGCTGAAGATGTATCTTATCTAAAAGGGCTTCTAATGATTGGGGTTGGTATTGAATTATTGGAGTCAATAACCAGGGTATGTGGCTTTCAGGGAGTCCCTCTGATCTCAAGATCTCCAGCAGTCTGATGGCATTTAGGCAAACTCTTGCTTGGGGAGCACCTTCACCAACATCTTCTCCAAAGCAAGGTCAAGGAGCACTTCCCCAGGGGACTTGGGTCCAAGCCCTCCCTCTGACAGTACGTCACAATATACTGGCAGAGTGCTTGATGATCTCTCTGAGATTAAACTTAATTCACAACTCTTTAACCTAAGGTTCCCGTTCATAAGTGTTTCATTATTAAGGGGTGAGTACATGGCAGCTCTATTCTTTAATAGCGTATATAGCACGTTACACTTTACAATGCATTAGCAATAAATGCTTAATGGAAGAGGCTATATCAAGCTGTTAGATAGAAAGCCTATTATAAACGTGGGCTCCTGCTCAAACAACATGTGCGTCTGTTTAACACCTGATGTTAACTCAGAGAAGTGTGTTAGAAAGCTCTGCTCTCTGGCACAGAGAAAATAAGAAGCACTTTATGTATTAAAGTGTCACCAAAATTTCCTCGGTTGTTTAAAACAATCTTGAGAAAGTGTTGTCTCAAAGGTAGCTGGCTGAGATGGGAAGTCTGGAGGAACCTGTCAGAAGCAGAGGTTGAAGGAATCTGGGGTGGGAAGTGATGTACAGCGAGGCTGGATCAGGTCTGCTCAGTGCAGCATGGAGGTGAGCTGTTTTCAAGATCATGGAATCGTTTGGGTTGGAAGGGTCATTAAAAATCCTCCAATTCCAACCCTTTGCCATGGGCAGAGACACATCCCACTAGACCAGCATGTTCAAAGCCCCATCCAGTCTGGCTTTGAACAGTCAGGGTTGGGGGCAGCCACAGCATCTCTGGTCAACCTATTCCAGTGTCTCACCACCCGCACAGAGAAGAATTTCTTCCTGATATCTAATCTAAGCCTACACTCAGTTTGAAGCTATTCCCCCTTGTCCTGTCTCTACAGTTTCTGATGAAGCCAAGTAGACTCATCAAGGTGTTGTTTGAAGGTCTCCAGCACAAACTCTCCTTTGGAAGTGGGGCCACTTGCAGTGCTACACCAAGTGAGCTGTAATTTGATTCAGCAGAACATTGCAGTCCTTTGAGGATGCAGAGTCAGCAGCCACTCAGGGCAGTCTGTTCCAGCACCACCCCAGCCTCCTGGTGGGAACCTCACCCACCAAAACCTTCAGGCCTCTGGGAAAAGTTTGCCATAATCAAGCTGCTCTGGAGCACGAGACTTCAAAGTTTTTTAGCATTTTTAGCACAAACTCAAACTATCCTTGGCTGGGATCTGGTTGCATCTGCCCCAGCCTGAGCTACGTACACAACAGTTCAATCCACCAGGGAAGTTCAGCTCTTCATTTACAACAGTGTGGAGTGACAGGACAAGGGAGTATGCCTTTAAACTGAAGGAGAGCAGGTTTAGGTTAGGTTTTAGGAAGAATATCAAATGAGGGTGGTGAGGCACTGACAGAGATTGCCTAGAGAAGCTGTGGGTGCCCCATCCCTGGAAGTATTTAAGGCCAGGTTGGATGGAACTTTGTTTAGTGAAAGGTGTCCCTGCCCATAGCAGGTGGGTTGGAATGANAGGACAAGGGAGTATGCCTTTAAACTGAAGGAGAGTGGATTTAGGTTAGGTTTTAGGAAGAATATCAAATGAGGGTGGTGAGGCACTGACAGAGATTGCCTAGAGAAGCTGTGGGTGCCCCATCCCTGGAAGTATTTAAGGCCAGGTTGGATGGAACTTTGTTTAGTGAAAGGTGTCCCTGCCCATAGCAGGTGGGTTGGAATGAAACAAACTTTAAGGTCCCTTCCAACCCAAACCATGTAATGATTCTATTTGCCAGGTCCAGCTCTGAGTCCAACTCCATTTGGGGTGAGCAGTACAGGCATGAGGCCATGCCTTGGGACATGTGAACCTGCTCACCATCTCTGTCCAGACAGGGCACGGTGCACTCTATGCAACCCATGATGACTTTGGGACCAGCTTAACTAGACTGGGCTTTTCAGATTTCCAAAACAGACCTGCTGTTCCCCACTGTGACTATTCAGTCCTGACCCCTATGTCTCGTTCCAGTGCTTCAGCAGTTAAATGGAAAATGGTGTCTGAGAAGATTAGAATTAAGTTATTAAAGCATCTGGACACTTCTAAGAGGATTGCTGAGCATCGTAGTACTCAAGATTGACTTGAGAATTTGGGGGTGGATTTGCAGCTGGAAGAAATTCCTCATGTACTGTATACCTGCCCCTTGTGTATATGTTAGCATACTTGGCACAGATGTCTCTTTGTTTCCGTACAGGAAACTAATTGCCTTTCTTGTTTCAGTCTGAAGTTTTCTTGTGTCATTCTGTAAATAATGAGAGGCATTTCTCAAAGTTTGCCAGCGCCTTTGTTTCTCTTGATGGCTCTTCAGCTGCTTGCCCTGCACTAGAGGAACATCCCCCTTGCTGGAAACCTGGTGTCATTTCAGCAGGGTCTGCACTGGCCCAGAGGTTTGTTAGTGGGGATGTATCCTGCAGGGAAGCAAAAGTGGGGAGAAAGAGATTTTATGTGAGAGTGACAAGCTTTGCCCTTGAGCTCACTCTAAGTTTCAGTGTTTTGTGTGAATCTCTGGAGATTAAAATTCCTTATTTGTCCTCAGCACAGCGGGGGCTTAGGCAGTACCAGCTCACACCTCCTGTGACCCCCAGGGATGTGACCCCCAGGGGTGCAGCTCCTGCCTGGAAGGGAAATTTCCTCAGCCCCCAAATGCTTCTGACCCTCTGTTTCTTATCATGTGCCTTTTAGAAGCTGATTTTTGGTAGGCAGTCTCTCCTGGGCTCTAAGCTGTATCTCCTGAGGTTTAAAGAAGAGGAGCAGAAGTTCAGAGCTTGTGACAGAATTGGAAACAACGTGATACCTTGATGGAAATTCAGTGCTCTCTTCCTGGTGCCAAATGATGGTTTGCTACAGACCCATGGGAGAAGAGATACCCTCAGAGCTTTCCCAGGAAGGAAGCTGGAGCAGGTACAGAAAAAAGAGGGATGAGAGAGCCTAGAGCGAGCCTAAAATTTTGTCTGCTGCTCCAATTTGATGTGAAAGAGGAATTCAGGTCAGTAATGAGGGAGCAGATGCAAATGCTTGGTGCAGAAGGGTTTGCTGCTGTAAACTAACCAGAGTTTACAGGTGCCTGAACAGCAGAAGGGGAGGTTTTTCCTTTAGAAGGGGAGAGGATCAGCTCCAGTAGTGGGTCAGTGACTGTCCAGATCCTCCCAAATCTGGGTGAAATATTACTCCCCAGGTCTCATGGCACACATGAAGACTGAGCCCTGTGAGCAGAGGGGATGGAGCTGGGGCACAGTATCATGGCTGGTGGTGGGTAGGATTCAGTAACATGGAACAGCGAGAAAACTCCACTGCTGCTGACCTGGAGACTGTTACCCATCCTTCATCCATCCCTGTACACAGCTGCTGAGCTGGCAGGGCACTGGCAGCTTCATGCTATTCCTGCTTTCTTATTTTGGTGTAACCACAACAGTTCTGTTTTTTACAGTATAATTTGGGCTACAGAATAAATGAGGGACTGCAGTCAGCAAAGGAGCATCAAGGAGGGCTTGTCATGGGAGGAAGGTTTGGTCTTAGCTGGTTGAAAACCACTTGGGAGGAAGACTTCTGGGTGGTCAGAGGATGCTGCTGGACGTGTCTGAGTCAGGCTTTCCCTGGGCCCCCCAGTGCATTGGGCTGAGTCAGTGCTTTCAGGCTGGCTCCTTGTGTCTGGCTGAGAGCACAGCTGCAGAGATGGGGTAGCTAGAAAAGGATGCTGAGCCCTGCCTCAGTTTCCCCTCTTAGTGTGCAGAAGAAGTGAGCCTGTGGGCCAGCTGAAAGGAAGTGAGGAGGTGGTGTTGGGCTGTCTTGCCAGCTTTTTGGGGGGTATACTCTGGCTGGCTGCCTTTCCCTCTGGGGTGGCTATTTATCAGGAATGAAGCTGGCAGGGAGGGATGAATATCCTGAGTCGGCTCAAACCGCCAGATCTCTGTCAAGGATTTGGCCTGGACTTTTATTACCTGTTCCTCTTGTCACTTTTGTGTGAGAGGAAGCAGGGACATAGTGGGTACCTGGTTACTTTGGGGCTGTCACATCTGCTGCAGAGGGACAGTGCAGCTTGTGACAGGCTGGTGTCATTAGCTCTGGCCTCTGAGGCTGCTGCCAGTCGGGATTTGCTGTCCAGCTCCCTGGGACCAGCTGAGCTGTCCACTCCCTGCGTGGCAGCCCCTCATCCTGAGCATGGCTGGGGCATGAATCCTGCCCGGTGCTCAGCATCCCTGGCTGAGGAGCTACTGTCTCATATCCTTCCTCACACAGGGAGGGGGAAACGCTTCAGCACTGCTAATTGTGGAGGGCTCATGCTTTCAGCATTGCTTGCCTCAGGCTGCCAATCAACCCGCACTCCTCTGCCCCTGCTGCAGTGCTGGGCATCACATCAGCTCTGTCACGGTGTGCTCTGACATCGGCCTGGCACCTGGACTGTGCTGGGGCAATGACAGGCATTAATTGGGTCCCCCCTCCACCAGCATCACCTGTCAAGGCTGTGGGGCAGAGACAGCAAGTGACTTTGCACAGCCATCCAAGGAAGAGCTGGGACACTGAGACCTTTCAGGTAGAGACAGACCTGCCAGGTGTTGGCTTCTGCTGGCAGTGGAGATGCTCTGCAGTCACCCATTCTCATTTGGGATAAGGGCATAAATTGACAGCACCTTGCTAGTTTGCACAAGCCACAGGAGCTGTGGGATGATCCTGGGAGCATCTTCAGGACCATCAAGCTGCAGGTAGTGTCTCTAAGGGGGTTGTCATGCCCCCTTATCCCCTCAGTCTCATTTAGAGGTGCTTAAGGGGGTCCCCTTGATCCCCACGGGAACAGTATAACCAAACTGTTGCCAGCAGCCTGTGATTCTTCCAGGGTCTGGTCTGACCTTGCTTGATTTTGGGATGGGGACTTGTATCCCAGGCAAGTGTGTCTGGAGTAAGAAAGGGGTTGCTGCAGAGAGTGTATATTTGAGGTAGATGATGGCAACCAGAACATTGCAATTCCTAGGGTGCCAGTCCCCCTCTCCTTGTCATTCCTCTCACAGATCTTGCTTCTTTGATTTTCTCCAAATTTCTACTTTTCAAGAGTCCTTTGTGTGTTTTCCCCAGCTTCTCTCCCCCCCTCATCTCAGAAGCAGTGTATTTCAGTAGCCATTACAGTAGTGATGAAAGCCCTTTTCAGTGTGGGGGCTGGCTGGTGAGGTGGGGAATGTTGTCTCCTCAGTCATCACCATGCTGATCAACAGCACCCCCTTCTCATCTTCCCACCTCCTGGGAGGCAGCATGTGATGCTGATGAGCGCTGCTGCTGCTGCTGCTTGCTCCAGATCAGCTGGTTGTGCGGCATCAAGAGCAGTGCGTCCCCCTGACAGCACATCTGCAATTACTGGGAGGCATTTTTGCCTGTAGCTGCACATCCTAACTGCATTTTCAGCAATAACAGCTTCTTTGTCTTTGGTATTTTATGCAATCTCTTGAAATCAGGGACTTGGGCAGCTATTTTTGGCTTTGAACCTGGTCATCAAGAGAAAGCATCATAATCTGCCTGGTTTTTTTGCGGTGCTGACACTGCTCTCTGTGGCAGGTGCTATGTGTTGGTGCTCATTTAGTCCCAGGGTGAGTGATGGATGTCAGTAGTTTAGGATCTTTGTGAGGTTTTAGATGGTTTCTCCTCAGCCATGATGCCTTCCATGATGGTTTCCCCACCAGTGGGACCTTCCCTCCCACAAGGTCTCCCAGTGTCTGCGATGTGGTTCTCACCAACGTCCCCCTTCTGCCAGGCAAACTCTGGGACCAAAATCTGACAAATGGCCCACTTAAAAATGCAGACCTTGGAGGTCTTGGAGTCCCAGGAGGCTACCAAAATTCTGCTGATGCATCTGCTCTGCTGCAAAAACTTGGCTCCTGCCATCATGGCTCCACTCCCACTCCCTGAGCAAGTGGAAATGCTGCTGAGCTGCCCCTCCTTAGGGCTAGAGATGCCCTCCCTGCCTCGTGGTTGCCTCTGCAAGCACAGCATTTCCTGGCTGCTTTTTCTGTCAGGTAGATTTTAAACTTTTATAGCACAGTCACAAGACTCTCTCATCTGTGCTTTCAGGCTTCCTCAGGAGTCTTTCTCCTGTGTGCCCTGAACTGGGCTCTGATGTTGTCTGTGGATGGTCACATAGGGAAGAGAAATGGCTTTAAACTGACAAAGAATAATTTAGATAGATATTAGAAAGAAATTCTTTCCTGTGAGGGTGGTGAGGCCCTGGCACAAGTTGCCCAGAGAAGGTGTGGCTGACCCCAACCCTGGAAAGGTTCAAGACCAGTGGAGTGTTCAAGGTCAAGTGGAAGGTGTCCTTGCCCTTGGAAGGTGGGTTGGATAGATGAGCTTTAAGGTCCCTTCCATCCATTTAATGATTCCAGGATAAATATGTTAGGATATTTATCCCTGTAACAGAACCTGTGATGCCAAAAGCATCACACAAGAGCCTCAGGTCCAGCATTGCCTTTTTCTTGTCTTGGCTGTTCTCATAACATAGGTACAGTAAGCAAGGTGTGCAGATAGCTGGCTCTCCTCAGCTCACTTATTGGCTGTATCCATGCTAAGGACCATTGGAATGACTGCCAAAGGCTTAAAAGGAACACCAGGAGGCATTTATCCAATCTCTTAAATTCATTCATCCACCCCAAAAAACAAAACAAACAAAACTCCCCAAATTGCTATGAATTTAGGAAATTAATTAAAATAGTAATGAAATAGAGAGCCTGAGGCATTCCACTGTGTATTTTTAAAAAGATAAGGTGCTTGGCTGCTGCCTTCCTGAAGGTCCTGCTGAGGGAGGCAGCTTCCTCCTCACTGTCTGGTAGGGGCAGGCACATCATTTTGAGGGAGCCCCCCAAAAGTGTTTCCTTGAAGATGTCCTTTCTACTTTATTATTGCTGTCTTGTGCTTGTGTTTTCCAAGCATCTTTTGACCACATTAATGATTACAGTGAAACAGGATTCTTATTGGCAGCACAAGTCTCTCTTTCAAGATGACACCAGCACTTACAGTCTTATTACTGTCAACAGAATTATTATTGTGACTTTGCCATGTTCCCCCTTTCTAAAGAAAGCAATTCAAATCCAGATATTCTGGCCTAAAAATATCCCATCCTCGTTTTCCTCTCTAACCCAAAAAGAGGTCACACCACTCCTTCTGGGTAACAGAAGAGCATCTTTCTATGCATCGTTCTTATGCTGTGGTTTAGGTTATCGAACACACTTCTCAGACCTGTGTCTTCCTAACTGTACATCTGCCGAATTCAGCTGCCTCTGGGCTCAGCAGTGGTCTTAGGTCTTCTTCAGCCTGTCTCCTGCTTTGCTGGCTGGGGACAAAGCCAGGCTCTGCTTCTGTGGGGAGCAGCCAGCACTGCTCTCTGGAAAGGTGACATTACCAGATGTTGGCCAGGTGTCACCTGACGTGACTTGTCCAAAGGACCTGAAGGTGATCCAGGGGATTGATTTCAGCATCCCATTTGAGATGAGATGCGTCTCTTCTTTTACCTGAGCTTCAGGGCACCACTGATCCCATCTATCTAGTGGGCTGGATTTTTGGCTACCCTGAAATAAGCTGCCAGACAGTAAACCAGAGAGTTGACAGGGTGTTTGTCATGGCTGGGACTGTCCTCGCCAGGCTGAAGGTAGCTGGATGATAGGATACACAGGAGAGGACACATTGTTCCTCGTCTTGGCCCGTTATGGCTTTACAAATGACTATTCTAAGCTTAGTTCCAAAATGGTGTCGTGGCTTTCGCTGCTGTCATCAATTGCCATCAACACTGCATTTAGCTGACATAATTACTTATTGTTACAATCAGTGCCCATTAGGTTAAAGCTAAATTACAGTCTCAGTCCTTGGGAACTGCCTATTACATCCATATGAATACGCAAAGTTCATCACTCATGATTAACGTTGCTACAGTGAATACAAAAGGAATTAGTGAGGACCTGTCACTTATTGTAAAGTGCTGCCAGATTATGGTATCAGAAATGATGTGTCAACTGTTAAAACTTAATAATCCATGCTGGAGTGCTGTATCTGATTATAACACTGATCAAAGGAGAGGCCTGATTGGCACTCAGAGACATTATGACACCGATAACCTGTGAGGGTCAGGAGTCACTGACCAAGTGCCAAGGCTGCAGCTCAGTGTGTTCACCCCCAGCTCCGGGCACTGTGAGGGGCTGGGGACACTCCTGAGGGCACTTGCCTGGGTGCTGGCGTGGTTGAGAAAAGATCAATGGGTTTGTGGTCCTTGGACATGTCTCTGAGCTGCAGCTCCTGCCTGGGCACTTCCATATTCTGTCAGAAGAGAGCCCTGAGAGTTTTTGGCTGGGATTCAGTCACCCTGTGCTGTGGCTGGTGGTGCAAATCACTCTGTCATAGTCAAGGCTGCCATTTCCAGACCCCTCTCTTGCACTGATGAGACCCAAATGGAGTGTGGGAGCACATTTCCCCCAACATGGGCTGGGAGGACCCAAGAACTCTCCTCATTTGGATGGGTTTTGTTGGGTAAAGGCAGCATACAGTCATGTATGTATTGGTGAACATATGTGTATGTAAGTATGTATATGTGGATTTAAAAAAAGTCCTAAGATTTTGTTTTGACATTGCTCAAGAGAACTGCCTGACTTTTCTAAATTGAAGAGACTTCTTGTTTTGAAATCAGTTGTGTTGCATTTTTCTTCCAAACTCAAGACTAAAGAAAATGTTTTACTTAACTTCAAATGCTGTCATTCTGAGGGGGTTGGTTTTTTCCTCTTTTTTTTTCTCTAAAAAGCATCGTACAAGCAAACATAAAGGTCTGTTGTGGAACTCTGCTAACAAAGTCCTCTTGGGAAGAAGAGTGGAACCACACAGGCTGAAGCACATGGGCTTGACAGAAATGGGAGCCATAAATCTGTCTGGACTCTGCTAACCCCATGAGACAGGCTCTGGCTGAGCATGGTCCCTCCAAATACATAGCATTGTGCTCCTCATCCAGCAGTGTGCCTGGAGTCAGGATGTGGGGAGGTTCTCTTCCTTCCACAGCAGAGGTTTGTGTTGGACCATTGATGGATTGTGATCCCCACCCAGGCTCTTCCTCACAGATGAACATTTTTGTTCATGGATATACTGGTTGCACATCATGGAATCACAGAGTGGTTTGGCCTGGAAGGGACCTCAGTGATCTCATTCCAACCTCCCTGTCATAAGCAGGGCCATCTTCAACTAGGTCAGGATACTCAGAGCTCCATCCAACCCAGCCTTGAATGTTTCCAGAGATGGAGCCTCCACCACCTCTCTGGGCAACCCGTGTTTACTGTAGTTTGCTACTGGTCACAACCTGATTTACAGCTCAAAGCTGGATACTCCACACTAGCATATTTACAGAAGTCACAGAATCACAGACTATTCCAAGTTGGAAGGGACCCACAAGGATCATCGAGTCCAACTCTTAAACAACGCTCCTTAAACAGCTTAGGTTTCCTGACAACATCCTCCATCTCCACCAAAGAGTTTTAAAACTCTGGTAGGTCTCTTGCTGCAAGAGTCCTGAACACTTTTGTGACTTGTGGCAAGTGAAGTGCTTTCTGCTATTGCTGTCAGAATCACAGTGCTCCAGCAAATTCCAGAGACACACTTGTCCTTTGGATGTGGGGCATCCTTGCTACTAGATAGCCCTTTCATCCAGACCAGCCAGAAGTATGGGCAGTGGCTCCTCTGCCTATAGCAATTCCAAGACAAAGGAAGGAAAGCTGCTCTCTGGAGACTGCCAGCACTGGAGGGAATGGGGGAAGATTGCTTTGCTAGTGATTTCAATGTCCTTGCTTAAGACCTCTGTGTCAGGGCCCAGGCTGAAGGTAAGCCAGGCTGCTGGTGTGCTGTGCCAGTGCTCTCCATGGCTGTCCACACCATGGGCTGTGAAACTAGCCAGAGCTGGGGCTGCTCTACTTGGATTTCTCTACCTGTCCACCATAAAGCCACATGGGTTCACAAACAGGCAATGCTGGAATATCATGGGAGATGTCCTGGTGCTGCTTCTGGGTTGTCTGCTGTGCTTGTGGATGTTCCAGGCTTGTGCCCTGGCTGCTGCTGCCCAATGGTGCCTGCCACCAGCAGCTTTTCCTGAGGACTGCTCTCCGCTTTCCTAGAGGTTGTTTGGGCTATGAATTCTTGTGCATCTGTCACTGATGGCATGAAGAAATATTTGGTATATTCAAAGGTGAGTTTGTATCGTGCCTCCCCTCCATGTCTGTTGTGTCTTCCAGACCTCCAGGAATCCTCACCTCTCCTTTCCAAGCTTGCTCCAGTTGTGCTGCTTCTTGTTTGAGGAGCAGTGGCCTCTTTTGCACCAGTTTGAATCTCCTTTGCCCATGGTCTGGTGTGACCCACCCTTGGCTGCCTCTCTCCAGCTCATTGCTTCCCAGCTGGCCTTTGCGCTGTGGAGCTGTTGGACAGCCAAGGGAGGAAACTTCACCCCACCTCTCTTGAACAGCATCCTAACTTTCAGTGACCATGTCTTCTGCTCCCTGTTCTATCTTGTGCTATATACATCTACATATGTGTATGCGGCATCATGCAGGGATTGTCCTCTTCAATATATTAAAGGGCCTGATAACAGCTCCAAGGGTCTGAAAAACAGTCTGCAGAACTGAAAGGTTCAGGCAAGCTTTCTGTAGTTCTCCCACACTAAGACCTTTCTCTTTCACTGACTCTCAGGGTTGGGTTTTTTCTTCTTTGATTGCCTAACTGTAATGGCAAGATCTGGATTTCTTTTCTACTGCAGCAACAAAGCAACATAACTAAAAACACTTGTTTGGGCTAATCTGAAAACTTAAAACATCTTTGGTGTGAACCTGCAAACAAGACTTCACAAGTCCCCCTCTGTTCTGGTTCAACTGATATATTTGATCTCTGGAAAAAATAATGAAACATTTACTTATCCTCAGCAAACAACACTCCCCTTAGAGGACCTGAAATGCGATCTGTCATTTCCATTTCAAATAATTTTAAATGTCTGTATAATTTTAACCATAAAATGGAAAGTGTAGCTGGCCAGTCACTGTGAGTGGAAACGTTCCTTTTTCAAAGCATTCAAATGAAAACTTTCATCTATTTTCTTTAAAGTTTCCTGCCTGTTGGCTGGTTTGAAGTTGGCAATTCATCGAGATGAAGTTGTGCAAAGTTGGCTGTTGCTGAATTTGCATTTTTCTTCCCAGAGAAGAGAGATTTAGAGTGAAAAATATTGCGGTTCTGCATCATCAGGACCTCCATTCCCCCCACGTGTCACCCCCATTGCATGTGGAATTACAGGTCTGCTCTTCCTCACCTCTTCCCCACCGCTGAAGTCCTTGTGTGGCGATTCCCTTCGTCCCCACTCTGGACATGGGATTACAGCTCCGGCTCCTCTTCCCAGTGCATCATCAACATGTTGTTTCCAGGGTCATAAATTTGCACTGTGATGAGACACAACCAGATGTTAGGATACGTGAAGCGACTGGCGAAGCAGCCTGCCTGGCGCAGCCCCCACCTCCAGAGTCAGCCGCCCGCTAATGAGAAACAGGTCTCTCGCCTTGAGCTGGGCCAGGACAGACGGAGAGCATCCCCAGGAGCAACCACTGAGCTGCCATCTTGACCCCTTTCCTGCTCTCAGTGCCCAGGGAGCATCTCCAGGGCTGGATTCAGGCACTTTGGTGGCTATTGGCTTCTGGCGGCCATCTGGAATGATAGTTTGGGCTGGTACAGGGGGGGAATGCCCAAGGCCATGGTCCTCCTTGCTAGCAAGGAAGCTGGTTACAATGCTGGGGGATGCTTTATCATGTAAAAATACTTCTGAGATGCATGTTTTGGATCATTTGTGTGGCTGAACAGTATGTTTTGTAATGGAGGGACTCTTGGGGAAGGGAGATCTTAGCTCAGTATGGTACCCTCTGCCAGGAGCCACTGTCAGCTTGTGATGCTGTTTCCAGGTGGCTCCAATCCATATTTCCCCATGGCACCCAAGTCCCCTCGATGGGCAGAGAGCTGGGGCTGGGGAAGGTGGCACTGAAAAACAGGTGAAGGGCTGTTTGCAGGGGATATGACCCTTGTGGGCTGTGAGGGTCCTCAGCACAGTTGCAGCTTTTGGACAATACCTGTATTAAACACACTACCCTTGTAGCCCCTATCCTCCTGTCCCTTGGTGCACATTCACTGGGTAATGTTTTGGGACACACACTTAGCATTGGGGGATCCTCAGCCTGATTGCAGCCCCTGGGTACAACCATCCTGTGGCTTTCTCAACATGGTCTCCTTCTTCACTGTGGTGCTTCCTGCTGCCCTGGGTGCAAGCCTGAGCCCTGCATGGGACTGTCACGGCTCTGTACACTCCTTTGCAGCACAAGTTCATTGCCTGCAAGGCAGGGTTGAGTCTAGGCTTAACAGTGATCCACCGTGGAGATCTGGCCTTACAGCTGCTTCTCTTTCCCTTCACCTTTCCCAGCGCATATAGGCACTGGTGGTATTTCCTCACATGCATGGTACAGGGCTGGGCAGGTCTGCTCTCTGCTAGCATCCAAAGAGGGGACAGAAGAACTATTGGAAGCAGAAGGAGTGTGTTTGTACCAGACCTGAGAGCCCCATTTTGGCCAGGACATCTTCAGGGGCTGCTCCTCAGCTGAAGGTTCAGCAACAGCCTCCAAACTGGAGAAGAAGGAGCTTGGTAAGTCCTTGGAGAGGACAAAACACCATGGTGTCTGTGGCCACAAGTTTCCTTTGCAGCTCCAACTCCAACAAAGGGAAAGCCCAGGCATTCCCAGCTGTCTTTGCTACCACCTCAAGGGAACTTCCTAAGGCTGTGCTGGAGGACTAAGATCAAGCAGTCCTTGAATATGTTCCCACCAGCCCTTTCCAGTGACATATGAGGGAGAGTGAGTGCTCTAGCTCTGCTCAGCCCCTCCAGCGGAGCAGCCCATGGCCTCAGCTGACCATGAAGGGTTTCACCACCCTCTGGGAGAGCTACTCTCCTTCCCATAGAAAGCCCAGGTGAAACAGGGCTGCCTGCCAGCATCTCCTGGGGTTGCACTCACTGCCCCAAGCTTGTCCAGGGAAGGAGGGGATGCCCCATGACAGGGGAAGTGGAGGCCTCTGTGTCCTTGTCATGCTGCAGAACACCCACCCTATTGTGAGGCAGCACATTGGAGGGAGTTTGGGTTAAAAGGGGTTAACAGCTCTCTGCTGTAACACATGATTGGTCTTTATGAGGTTGAAACTCTTGTCTGTTTGAGGCCTACAGATGATGCTAAAGAGCACAATAATGACAGCAATTCAAAGCAATCTAATTATGCAAACGGGAGGCTAAACAATTTCATCATCCTTAAATTAGATTGTCCTAATGAGATAAAGACACCAATTAATCCTGAATTAATTTCAATAGCCTATTTCAGGCAAACACTTTAATATGCAAATGTAAATGAGAAACAAAGCCTACTGTAGAATGCCAGAGTTCAAAACCTCTCTCTGCACAGCTGCAGCGGGTGTAAATAGTGTCTAATGAGTTTGCATGGAAAGACACAACCAGTTGAAAATTTTAGACTTCATAAAGCACAGCCGGTGCCTCAGGTACATCGCGGTGCTGAGCTGGACGCGAGGAGAGGGAGGACTCACTCTGCCATCAGCCTCTCTCCACAGGCACCTGCGGGATGGGTCCAGCCGCCACTGCCACGGGATGAAGGGCTTTAACAAGATGCTGCTCCGTAAAGCCAAACGCTTCATGCTGAGTACCTGGCCAGTCGCCTTTCTAGGACGCAGAGATGATTTTAATTAGCTGTTGCATAATTGTTTTAAATTAGCCATTTTGCTATGCACTCCCAAAAAAACCCCACTCCTGTTTTTTTCTCCTAAGCACTTGGCAGCAGAAAGGGCAGAGCCTGGGATTTAGGTTACAGAGGAATCAAACACTGTCCTGAGTATCCCTTGCCTTGCTCCCCTGCTTCCACACAGTTCCATGAGTGTTTGCTTTGAGCTGCCAAGGAAGGGAGACCACATTCCCAGGCCCTGCCTGAGGTCTGACTTCCAATTTTACACTTTGTTTTAATTATGGGCATGGAGCAGGGAAGATGCATAGGGCTCTACAAAGGAAATGAAACTCTGGTCTGAGTTGTTCCTGTTGCTTTGTCTCCTCTCCAGCAGGTCCCAGAAACATGCCCTGGAGGAAGCTGTTAAAAACAGACAAAAGAGTAACAAAACCAAACAGTCCCAGAATGAGCACCTCTTGGATAATTTATCTGTCTACCCCTTCTTCTGCCAAATCCATCTTGGGCTGCTGTGAGGGATTAATGTTAGAATCATAGAATGATTTCTGGGACCTTAAAGATCATCTTCTTACAAACCTCTGCCTGTGGGCAGGTACACCTTCTAATAGACTGGGTTGCTCCAAGCCCTGTCCAACCAGGCCTTGGACACTTCCAGGGACATGTCAGCCACAGCCTCTCTGAGTAACCTGTGTCAGGGCCTCACCACCCTCACAGTAAAGAATTTCTTCCCAATCTCTATTCTAACCTTACCCTCTGTCAGTGGGAAGCTGTTCCCCCTTGTCGTCTCACTCCATGCCCTTGTCCAAAGTCCCTCTCCAGCTCTCTTGTAGCTGCTTTCAGGTACTGGAAGAGCCCTAAGGTCTCCTTGGCCCCAGCATGGAACCTTCTCTTCTCCATGCTGAACAACCCCAACTCTCTCAGCCCATTGCTATAGCAGAGGTGCTCCAGCCCTCTAATGTAATCCCTACAGGGTTTGTGTCCTTCCAAAATGATAACTCTAGACGTTTTTCCCCTTTAAAATGCTCATTCTTTCTTTGCATTTCCACAAGGTTTATCCTCAGCATCACCCAGTGGCAGCAGGTTAAGAGGACAGCCTGGGGAGAGTCAATGCCCAGAGAGATGTCCCGTGCAAGTCTGAGGCTTCTCTTGTCCTTCCACTTTCCTCTGTAGACTTTCCACCACTTCCTGAACAGCTACCAGCTGGGCTGGAAAGCAGAAACTTTTCTTTTTGACTTCTTGATGGGACAAAGCTGTAAACCAATAGTTGACCTCCCCCAAGCAGACACCTCGTGTCTTCCCCATGCATTGAGGGGAATTCCCTCTTTGTTTTGCCACCATGTGTTTTTCCCACAGAGGTATTATATGAAGCACTGAGATCCTGTCTTGCTCACATCACATCTTGCAAGGGCTTTCTTGTACCAAATAATATCTTTGCTGCTTAGTGTCTCTCCTGCTTCACTTAGAAAGGCAGTGTGGGTTGCAGACAGGAATTTCAGCATTTCTACAGAAAAATCTTGGGTAACCATCATTTGTGCAACGCAGCATTTAATCCTTGCTGAGTGGACCACGAACATCCCTCATGCCTTTCCATTTTTCCAGCCTTAATGGGCATGGTGGTTTACTGACAGATGAATTGAGACAGTGAAAGGGCTGATGGCCCAGAGCTCACAGCGTGCCAGCAGATCTGGAGATCTTCTATCACACATGTTTGTCCTTGGAAAAAAGACAATTGACTCAGTAAATTGCTTAATCTCTGGCACACTGGGTACCAGTGCTGTCTTATCTACTGGAGCCTGGGAGATTTCTTTTCCAAAGCGTTCGGCACTGCTTGGGCTCTGCTGTCAGAGCCATCAGCAGGGTAATGTGAGCTTTAGCTCATCTGGAGATGCCATGCCATGGAGGGGACCGAGGCAAGAGCTCAGAGCCACTGCTGCTTCCAAACCCGCTCCCAGCCAGAAGAGCAAATCCCTCCTAGCCAATGCCACAGGGTGCAGGCATTCCTGGGAGCAGAAGCACAGATTTAGTGGCTCTCAGAGACAAGGCACTGGGTTATCTGGATTTTTTCTCTGACCTGGGAGAGTTGGGGGGTTCCCCAGACCTGGGGGTGGTACCTGGCAGGATAGAGGGAGAGGGCTGGGGGGAGCCCAGGATGGGGAAGCCATTAGCAGGCACAAGCTGCATCCAAAAGAGGATGACAGATCCCAGCCTAGGGCTGTGGTTTCCCGTTAATTAATACCAGATCTGCACATTACCCTGTCACCCCACGGGAGGAATTGGGTCTGAATCAGGGGTGAGCACATGATCGCGTTTTTGCCAAATTATCCGGCTCCTACAATATGGTGTGCACCTGGCTCCCTGCCAGCAGCAGGAGCACAAAACAATACCTGAATCAGCAGAAAGACTTCTGGCCCCTTTGGAGATCTTGTGAAGCAGCAGAAAGAGTTTATATCTGTTCAGTGCTTTGCATTGTTTTCAGCCTTAGACTGGGTGCCATAAAATTGGATTTACAGTCATGAGGAAGCATGGCCAAAGGAGCACAGCCTCTCATGCCAATGGAGTTTAAAACTAGAGGTGGGGATGGGTCCAAAAGCAAGTCCTCCTGACTTTCAATCCAGATGTGAGCTTTGTTGCCTGGATCCATCTGCTGTTGAAGCCTGGTGATCCCTGGAGGAGCTGGGCGTGCTGCTGAGATCCCGAAACAGGGACGCTCAGTCATGTTCTAGTTAAAGGGCTCTAACAGTCAGCCAAGGGACTTGTAAAAATGTTACCACAGGGTCTCCTGTTTATTCTGCCACTCTCTGTACTCAGCTCACACATTAAAAGATGGTATTTTTTTAGCTGCCAGGGCTGCTGTCTGACGAATCCAGCTGTTTTCTTTCCCCCTCTGAAATCATGACATTTATAATCAGCAGTTAGTGGAAAGCCTCCCAAGTGGTACACAGTGCCCTGGTACTCAGAGAGGGAGGGTGGGCTTGGGGAGATGCTGGTGGGCGTGTTCCCCCCCCACCTCCTTCACCCTGGGCTCACCCATCTGGGCTTGTGCTCAAGCTGCCATGCTGGGGATGAGCTCCCACCCAAAAAACATGCAGCCAGCTGCGATGGCAACAGGCTGTCATTTGGCTTGCCAGAGGCCCAGGCATGAAAATTATCCTCACACTTCCAGCTGCCCAAGCAAGCAGGACTCTCCTCTTTTTCTTCATGCACCCCTTTTCCAGGGAAAGGAGGCACAGAGATGAGCTTGGGTACCTTAGTGCTGCCTGCAGCTCCCTGTGCCTGCCTGGAAGCTCCTAAAGGAAGGCAGAAGGAGCTGGGGAGTTCTCCATCCTGACATGGTTTTTGGGGTGAGAGTGCTGGGACTAAAAGTCTGATGCAGAATAACAGCAGTCTCCTGATGTTCCTGTTTTCCAAAGATAAAAATACATCTATCTCCATTCTAGCTCTCCCCAATTCCTCCCCAAACACCCCTTGCACAGAGCACCCTTTGCTCTCCCCCTTGTACCAACCCAAGGGAAAATCTTTATATTCCTTGCATGTGGAAACCCACTGTTTGTTCTACACCTGGAAAGGTGGGGCTGGGGTGGAGAAAAGGGGTGCAGTTGCACAAGGTGGGCTCAGAAGAAATAAAACCACACAGCACCAGCAGCAGGTTGGTTACTGATGAGACATCTGAGGTGCAGTGGAGAATCTGCATAAAATATTCCTCATGGAGCTTGGATAGCTGGTTCCAGCTCAGATAACAGTCTGACAGTCGCCGAGGAAGGATGCCTTTAACCTTCACAAAACTGAGAGGACAGCAGAGAAATGAGCCAGGCAGGGGTGTCATGAAAATCACAGCCTCAGCAGTTTGAATGTGTTTGGCTCTGCAGCAGAGTTTTGGGTGGCAGAGGGAAAATAAGCAAAATGCCATGAGGAAGATGTGTGGTGGGCTGGGGGGTGTTTACCTCAGAGCTGTACAAGTCCCTTGCAGAAGGAGATCTTTGCACAAGTTGGCTCCTGGTGCTCCCAGAGAGGAGGAGATGCTAGATGCTCTGTGCCACATAAAAGGTCATAGGTCTAGTGATGATCATGCAGCATAGGTCCACTGAGACCATAATGTGGTGGTCCAGCCCCTACAGGATGACAACCACAAGCTCTTACAGGTCAACAGAGGCTGTTCTCACTCATGTGAAGTTGAAACTTTTTGGGACAACCATTTCTATCATAAAAAGTGTCTCTGGAGGCAATAAGGGTCTGTGCATTGGGCTGAATTTTTATGGTTCAGCTTCTGCCTGGTGATACCTGCCCAGGCTGGTCTGCAGATGGGCTGTGCAGGTCCCAGCCAACTCTCCAGGCAGCTCAGCAGGGCTGTGGTGGCTCTTCCTTTCTTCTCACAGCCCTATAATTTCCTTCACCCTGTTTTCTACCCTCCTCTAGTTCACTAGTGGGAGGCAAACCTCTAAATCCAGCTTGGCTTTCTTAGAGCTCTTTTCCTCCACTGTTGTTTTGAAGAGTTCAAAAAAAAAGGGAAAGGGGTGTATTTTTCAGCTAAACAACACTTGTCAGGACAACTGGGGCTGGGATCTTGAGGATCTTTCCTGGTTAGGGTTTTATGGAATGGGGAACTCATGTCAATATTTGGGAAACACTGTTTTGTTGTGAGTTTTAATGCAAGCAATGATCCTTGTAGCAAAAATTTTCACCAGGCTTACACCAAGATAATTTAACATCCAGCATGGGACACCCAAATGCTCAGTCAAAGGCAAAACCCCTCATCTGTCCTCACAGCTTTTTTGGTTTGCCAAACCACACATTTGGTCCATGCCTCAGAGCAAAACTCACCAGGGCTGGTACTCTGGGCAGACCCTGCTGCACAGGCCTCACACCGAATCATCCAGTAGGTACATCCAGTTTCCAGCTGGGTTTTTCCTGCAGAGCCCTGGCAAGGTGGCATCTGGCTGTCCCAGGGTGAGCTGCTTCCCACCAGCACCGGTGGAATGCAGCGCTTCAGAGACTGTATTGTGACACTGAGATACCTCCCCCCCCCAAAAAAAAAAAAGAAAAAAAAAGAGAAGATCAGCTCTTCATCTGGAATGGAAATAGAGCTGGTGAAAGGATGGATGTTTTCTCTTGTGCCTTGAGGTTAGAAAACAGCAGGAAACCCTTGCTTGAAGAAAAGGCACATGGCCACCAGTATGACTTGTGCAGGCTCTGCTGCCGTGAAGTCAGTCTGGAAACAGAGTTTTGTGGTGGATAAAATTTCACAGACTTTTCCATGGTTTCAGACTGCAGCTTTTCTTGTGCCTGGCTTGCAGCTAAAGCAGAATTTCTGCCATATTTGCACAAGTTTGGGGGGTGGTTGTCATGCAATTGGGATCTTGGAGCTGGGTGAGGCAAATACTGCTTTATCTCTGCAGCTTTACATATGGCAAGGCAAAATACCCATGTGGGAAAGAGTTTGTAGGAGCAGCCATAGACCTTGGTTTTGTCCAGGCACCTGACTCCATGAAGTCTTTGGAAAGTAAGTGATCCTTTAACTGGTGACCCCACAGCCTGCAGGACTAACTTAGGCTTTCTAGCTTATTAATAAGCATCTTTTGTGAGTAACCAAGATGTATTGAGTTGGGACTCCCCAAGTGCGAGCAGCCAGAGATAGCTTTGACTTTTCCTTTTTTTAATTTACCTTGTGGGGCTGTGGGAAATGAACAATCCTTCTGGCTGTCAATATTGCCAGCAGTGCTACCACTGCCATGACAAGGAGAAGGGGGTTGGTGGGGACTGGAGGAACCAAGCACCCCGGGACCGGCGTCTCAGCCTCGCGCCCAACCAGAGCTGACACATCTGGCGTGACAAGACTCAAGTTGACGGCGTTCTTGAAACTCCCAGAAAATGTCTTTTTCTCCAGCTCTTTCCCCTTCCTGACTTTTCCAGGCAGGTTATTCTTTTTATTTATCCTTCCTCAGCCCTCTCCCTATCTGAAGGCTCCTCCTGGGGGCTCAGCCCCTTTGTAGAGGGGTCCTTTTCATGCCTTGCCTCTTTGCAGGGGAAATCTCCCCGATCACAAAGCAATGATGGTAGTGGGGAGCAGGGTGGCTGAGTGGGGAATCTGCTCTGCCTAGTCATATAAGAGCTGCTGCCTTGCTCTGCATCCCTGCCTCTCGCTATCTCTCTCTCTCTTGCAATAGTAGCCAGGATTCTTGCTGGAGGTGTTGCTTTTGGGGTGACCTGGACTTGGTGGTGTCTTCTTCCTTGTTTCCAGGCTAGGGAGGAAGCAACCTGGGCTGCTAGGTTACCAGGCAGAGAAAGGAACCACCTGTATCTCAATTAAGTGATAATGATATAATACAACTCAGCTTAGAGTGGCTGAAAGGGAGGAAATGAGAAGGTGATATAAGGAGCTCTTAGTGGCTCCCTTCTGTTTTCTCCCTTTCTTGTAGCACTGGGTGGTGTCCTGAGGGTGCTCAGTGTTTTGGGACCCTCCTCTACGTGCTGATGGAGATGTGGGGTGACTCTCCTGCTTGTGTATCGCAAACTGTGAGTGGGGTGTTGCAGGGATGGGAAGGTTGTGGTGGAGAGAGAGGTGGGTGTTTTGGGAGTGCTGCTCGGGTTCCTGTTGCTCTGGTGCATGTTACTTGTCTAGTGTTTTCCAAGCATGTGGTATTTTCCTTGCCTGTTTAAAACTGTTGGATTCCCTGCTTAAATGTCAAAGAGCATTTGGTATCATTTGTGTTTCTCTGGTTGTGAGCTCAGGTTTGACTCTGTCTGATGTGCAATAGGACCAACAGCAACAAACACACAAAGGGTCTTATCCTAGCACATCTCTCTCTAGCAATGCCAAGTGAGAAATCCTTTAATGTGAGTTCACATCGTACTTTGTGTTGGGCAAATGTCTTTTTTGGGACTCCAGCATTGCAGATCAAGCCACATGCTGAAGCAAGTGGGAATGGGCTTTGTGTGCTCTTTCTGATGAAACTGAAATCCCCTGTTTTGGGGACGGCGATAAGTGAAAGGATGGAGAGTGCTCTAGGGCTGCATGCTGACCCTGGGTGTAGTGTTGCTCCCGGTCAGCCTAGGGCAGGGTGGATGGGGAGGAACCCCAGAGAGAGAAGGAAGGGGCTTCTTGGTGTCCCACCACATTTTGGTCAGGGACTGGGGAAGTAGAGCCAGGAAGCACCACGTGGTTTGCCAGGTCAGCTCTCTCAGATACCATTGCTGCTGCTTCCCACAGGCAGGCTGCAAGGCAAAAGGCTGATTTCCCATTTCTTTCCCATCCTGGTTCTCCTCACCTAGCTGCCAGCAGACACCTGGGAGAACCTTGTCACCAGGTGGCTTTGGGCACTTCCTCTGATTGCTGCTGGAGGAAAAAGCAACGTATCTTTTGGTAGTTTAATCTTTTATGTGGCCACCGCAGTAGGGTCGCTCCCATCTCGTGCCCCGAGTGTGGCAGGAGGCTCTGTCCCAGTGCCATTTGTCTTCTGTACATTCCATTTATCTCCGGTGAGAAGCTTCAGACCCAAACCATCTTAAGTGATCTACAAAAGACAGTGATAAGTACCTTCCCCCGTCATTACGGCTCCATTTTATCACGGTGGTGATAGCAATAATGGTGGTTGTAACCCCCATCAAGTCCACTTAACATGGTTCATTTTCAAAAGTCACTCAATGCCTCCTGACAGTCCGGCTGGGCGGTATGAAAAGATCATTTAACCCTGATGATCCGAGGGAGCTGGCGAGTGGGAAAAGGAGCCCTGGCAGCCGGAGAGAAGCCAGCATGGGGCGGGCAAGGGAAGACCATTGATTTTGTGACAAGGGGCAAAAGCACTGTCAGCGTGGAGCGATGCGGTGCGGGGGGACGTTTCAATTAGCGCTGGCGGGAGAAATCCCAGGGAAGACAGAAAAGCCTGGGCTGCCTTGCCTATTATTTTTTTAACAGTGAAAAATGAACCCAAAATTAGAATCCCTATTAACAATTAGCGTAATTAAAGGCGACACGTTATAATTTCAGCAGAAAGGCGCTTTATGATGATACGGTGGCCTGAGATAATTACACCCGGCGCTTGGCTGAGGCGAGTGGTAAATGGACGGCACGGTGGCCCACCTGCCACTCACCCAGCACTGCTATTATCCTGCCTGATGCTGCTCCAGTCCTGCCTCACCATTAAAAGTAAAGCCGTCCTCTTCTGACCTCAGAGTCACTTAGAAATTGCTCCTGAAGTGCACTTGGTTTTAGAGGTTGGGAGGGGAATGAGTGCTCTGGTTTGCAGGGAGGTGCTAGATGCCCCTCGGGTGGTCACTGCCATAATGGCTGGGTTTGCAGTCATGGAGGAGACCCCATGGTACAGGTTATCCTTCCCATCTGCCTCACCCACCCGTGTCAAACACACAGCTCTGACTCACTGCGGTGTTCAATGTGAGCTTCTCCATGAAGGCATCCAGCCCTCTTGCCAATGCCAAATCTCAGCCCCAGCACCCCCTGTGCGTGTGCTGTTCCTCCCCAAAATGAAAAGGGGTAAAGCCAAGCCCTGGGATCTGTTCCCACATTCTTGCTTCCCCCTAGGGCTTCCACTACCCAGGAGGGACAGCTTGGGGACTACAGCCTGGCAGCTGTCACCTGTGACAGGGGAAGTGCCTACCAATGCTTTGAAAGCAAAGTCACTCAAATTTGGCAAATGAGCAGCACACGCTCTTGCTTTCAGGTTAGCTTATCTGAATAATTACATGAGTGAAGCTATCCCAGAGTGTCTTGGAATATGCAGAAATACATTCCATCTGTGTATGCCACAGCATCAAAGTCAAAGAGCTCTCTGAAAGGAGGTCAGTCTCACTAACATTTTAATTTGGAGTGGGGAATGGTGGAAGAAACACTAAAAATCAGAATTATATGCTGCTGAAACAACCCATTTAGGTTTAGGCCCAAAAGCTTGAATGTTGAGGGCTTTTTTTGGATTTGCGATCATTTTGGATTATAGTTTACATAAGACAATGCAAAGCTTGAAAGCGTTCAGCTGGAAGCAGAGCTGTCAATTCTGCGGCAAAGAAGTGCTTTGATCATTGGGAGAGGAATTGTTTTGAGTTTTTCTTCTGCTGTGGATCTAGAACTTGCTGGGGAGGGTTTTTTCTCCCTGTTTGGAGCAAAGTCAGGAAAGTGGATTTTTTGCAGTCTGATTCTCTAGTTGCTTTCCCTGGCTTTTAGGAGGAGAAACACAGGAGCTCTTAGGTTCCTGAGTGCTGGGGCATCACTGTCAGCAGTGGTGCTCCATCCCAGGGTGGGGAGTGGGACTATGCTGGGGCTGGAGCAGTTTTCTCCCAACGGAAGGCAGTTACTGGCAATTTACAGCATCTTCGAGGAAGCCCCTCAGAACAGGGTTTAAGAGTTGTTGAGTCAACATGAAACAATATATCAGTTAATGAAGTTTAATAGCACTGAATAAGAACTGCACTGCGGCTCTGGGATCCTCTTGCAAATGCAGTTACGGTCTGGAAAAAGCAAGCCTGGAAAAGCAGTCCCTTGCTCCTGTCCATATGTTGCTCCCTCCGTGCTTTGCAACTCAGATGCCTTTAATCGCAAGCCAGTCCCATAGAGGTGATAACAGGAGCTGGCTGGCATCTCTCCTGCTCCTGCAGCATCAGCAAGATGATGAGCCCTGGGCATTTCAGGCAGGCCTTCTCCAAATTAGCTTCAAAAACCAGCTTTTCCAACAGAAAGGCCTAGGGTGGAGCTCTGCTCTTTAATCTCTCTGAAGGTCTTTGAGCTTTGCAGGAAAGGGACTTTTCTAAAACTGAGCTTTCCCCCAAACACATGGACTCAGGAATGAAGGTTTTGCCATCCTGGACAGAGATTTTCTGGTGGCAATTTATTTCTTGTGAAAATTTAAAGATGTCTTGAGGCATCTGCAAAACTAGAGGGTGAGGGACTGGGAGGAAAGGAAAAGAGGAGAAATGGCAAAGAAACTGCAGAAGTTTTCCAGGGTGACAGATCCTTTTCCTATATCCCACACCCTTGCCCTGTGCTGCCACATGCAGCTGCTGACTGCCATGATCCCGAGGGAATGGGGTGAGAGGCACCACCTGGGGTGGGAGTGCAGGGATGAGCCCTAAGCACAGCATCTCAGTTTCTCAATTTCTTTCTTTCTTTTAATTTAAAAATTAACAAATGGTCAAGTTATGAGGTGTGCTGGGCTGTGAAATGCATCCCTGTCACACCTGCACTCCTGGGGTGAGGAGGATCCTGCCATGAAAGAGGCAGGGCAGAGATGCAGGAAACAGCTTGTGATCCATGCTGGGGGGTGTACAGAGCTGCTGCTGTTGATAGGCTGGGTCAAACCCACACTGCTCCCACTTGCACAGCACAGGGCTTGCTCAGGGGGTCTGTGAAGTCAAGAGCTGCCCAAATTGTCCTACAGCCACAGGGTGGGGGATGAGTTCGTGACTCTCTGAGATGCTTTTTTCAGGGGTTTGTAATTCATCACATCTAAGTTAGACCTCTGAGGGTCTCTCTGTGACTGTGCTGGGTCCCACAAGGTGCTTGGAATGGAGCAAGAAACACAGCAAATCCTCCAGATGATGCTCAGTGACAGACTGCTTTTCCAATGGTGTACATGTTGGTGGGAATTGCTGGATAGGTGGTGGCTCTCCTGGAAGCATTGTCCTCAGAGCACCTCTGGCTGCAGAGAGGAGGTTGTTGCATCCCTTCTCCAACTGCTCCATCTTGTCTGGCTTTTCCAAGGGCAGAGTCCCGCTGTCCCTGCTCACCTCTTGCTCTGCTGGGAAGCTGCTTGCTGCAGCAAGGAGGCAAGCATCGAGCTCCTGTCTTTATACAATCTTGACCCAGTTTTCTCTGGAGCGCTGGGAGTCAGTGTGTTTAAGAAGTGCTGTGTCCCTGCCAAGCTTTTCTGTGCCAGCCTGAGCAGCGCCTGGCTCCAGAAATCCCTGCAAGAATTTGTCTGTCCTGAGGAGGGCATCGCCTCTCCCAGCCTGGTCTTGGCTCTGGGAGGGCTGGGCTGTTCTTGCAAGAAATGCAACCACTGTTAGGCAACTCTGGTGGTGTGGAAAGGAGGGAGGGAGCAGCAGGCGGATGTGGGAAAGCAATGGTGAGTGTTTCAAACTGATCTGGTTTGGAAGCACCTGTGACTCACGTGCATGCAGGTGCAGGGGCTCTTTCCAAAGTATAGCTTGTCTCCTGCATCTTTTTTTCCCATGCTGACTTTCTGCAATGTCCTTTAGAATTAAAACTGGGCCTGGCTCATTGCATCTCCATTCCTGTGCTGGGGAGGGTGGCTGTGATAGTGACAAATCCAGTCCCTGTGTGGTGCTGTGTCCCTCTTTGGGAAATGCTGACTTAACAAGTGCTTGCAGGGCAGGGGGCTCACAGGAGGTGACCAGGCCCCCAGGGAGGGCACTGATATGGGGCTGTCACTGTTGCTGCCCTCAGGGTGTGGATGGGAGCAGCACCTGCTCCAGCACCTCCCTGTGCCAGGCGTTGCAATGTCCCCTGACTATCCCCCCATCACCAGGACAGGAGCCACCTCCAAACTCACGTGGCCATGACCTTGAAACCCCTCCATCTTGCACAATGCCTTCAGTTTCCCCATGAACACTGATCTGGGCACCTCTAGGGATGGTGCCAACTCCTGCAGTGGGTGTCTCTGCTGCAAACTGGTGCCAGTTTGGAGGGAAGGGTGGAAAACCCAACAGGGCTGAAAGCCCCTGGATGTGTTTTGCTGGTGCTGTGCAGGGAGGGAGAGCATGGCAGAGCTGAGGGGGGCTGTGACACATCCAGCACCCCGGCAGTTTCAGGCACATGCATGTATCAGAGGGGGAAAACACCCTCTGGCCCTCTCAAAGTTCAAATATTTAGAATAAATGATGCCTGACCCTTTCTCCCCCTCTTCCTTTGCCTCTCTCGCCTTCCTCAGTGCCAGTTCCCAGTAACCCAGGTCCAATAATTCGGTTGTAATAAAATGTGACTGCTGGGGCTATTTTTACGGAGCTGGCACTCATTTGCATGCCGGCTCTGTGTGGGGCCCCAGGCAATCTTTTTTTCCCTCTCCCTTCCCCCTCCCTTTCCCCCCCACTTCCCCCTCCCCGCTGGCATCCCTCTGATCAGAAGTGACAACAGAAACACAGCCGTATTTCCCGGAGATTTACCGAGTTAGACGATGAAAGCTCAGAGGAACAGTAACAATAGGAAGGGGGATGAGAAGGAAAGCAGCGGGGGGAAGTTCCTAAACTGATCGTTTTCAAATGTCAACTCTACTCTCGAGGGCTCTGGTGGCTCCGGGAGGCAGCCCATGGCTTAGGGAAATGCCAGGAGGCAACTGAAGTAGAGCCATGTATATGGAAGGGTCCTGCTCATCCCCTGAGGCTGGAGAACCATGGCTCCTTCTGGGCAGCTCCATGGGGTTTCATCCTTGACCCTGTGCTGGTGCTGCCGCTCATCCTTGAGGGGTTGCTTGATGCTTCTGCAGGTGCTGCCCCTCTTCCTTTGGGTGCTGATCTTTCTGCATACTTGAAGCAGCCCAGGGGCAGCTCCTGGCTTGGGAGCTCTGGCCTCCCTCACTCTTCTCGGCTCTGGGGTGTCCCCTGAGCACTGGAGGGTGGAGGGGGAACCAAGCTGGGACATGGCAGCTACAGAAGCTACAGGAGGAGAAGTGGCTGAATTTTTTGAGAAATTTGTTCTTTCTTTGTTGTGATTGCTTTCCTTCCACCCTGAAAAAACCCTTTAGGATGAGAATCCAACAACCCCCAGCTAGGCTTGGGAAATAAGCACTGCTCTCTGATGTCCAAGGCATCTTGAAGCCCCTCATTTAAAGGTGCCAAGAGGCTCTCTGAGCTGATGCTGTCACCAGGTGGGGAGGCAGTTTGGGGGGGTTACTTGATGAGGACTGTGGCCAGAAGCCAGCTGGGGTGGTCAAACCCTGTTGGTAAATGGGGCACTGGGCATACAATGCTGGGGGTCAGGGAGGTTTGGGAGCAAGATGTGATTGCCATGCCCTCTCCTTTCACCTGACCAACTGTATATGGGCACCCAACACCCTCATGCCAGCTATTTTATCAAGCAGCTCCACTGCTGATGGGGTCCAAGTGTGATCTTCCCAGCTGGGGATTGCAATACGGGTGCTTGGTGCCCCCATCCTCACGCCAGTCCTCACCCCCCACCCGCTGCTCTCTCTCTTTCTGTTTCTCTCCTCAGCGCCACTGTCAAGCAACTTGATCACCTGCCAGCCTGTATTGATTTTTGCTTCCCAATCTCCAAGCTGGATGGAAGGAAAAGATTAAAAACAGTTTGTCAGTTTGAAGTTGAATAAGAATTCAGCACAAGGGATATCACAGTGGTTTGGAGGGGGGCCAGAGGGGTCAAGGCCAAAGATGGTGTTGAGGAGAGTGTAACCCTTTTGCACCCTCTGCTCCATTGGTCACCTGATCCAGCACACCTAACACATGGAGGTGACTTCCTGGCTGTTGGTGGGGGTCTGCCTGCATCCCTTGCCCTCTGGGTCTGGGCATCCCATGTGTGTTGTTCTGGGAGTCCTGGTGCCCTGGCAGCCCCCACTGCAGCATCTCTGATGCCTCTCACTCCTTATCTTCCTGCTGCTCCGCCAGCAGTGCCCAGCCCCGGCACTCCCATCCCCACGTGTCCCTGCTGCTGGTGCCATTAGTATTCATGTGGTGGGTCTCCTGCTGTCCTTGTCAAGACTGAGTGGGCAGACTAAGGAAATTTGCCCTTCAAAAAATGAGAATCATTTGAGTCAGGGAAGCTCTTCCTTCATGCGTGTGGTTTCCTTGCCAGCCCCGGGGATGACGAATGGTTCACAGACATCCTGTGCAGCGGAAAAGGGCTCTTTGGTTGGGATTGGGCAGGTTGTGCTGGGTACAAGGAAAGGTTGTGGTTTGGCTGGGGTTGTTGGGCTGTGTGAAGGGGGGTGGTGCGTGCTTGCCTGGGGTGTGATACTCCATCAAGCAATGGAGGATGATCAGAGGCAAGAGGGAGCCTTCCAGGCTCAGGGCTGTACCACTTGCCAAAATTCCCTGGCAGAGCCCCTTTGCCCACAGGGTGGGACAGGGATGGCAGTAGAGGCCAGAGGCATGGTCTCTGCTAATGTCCGGGCAGTCACAAGACTGCACTGCTTTTGTGGATGAGAGTTGCTCGTCCCATCTCTGCTTTTCCTCCCTCTGCCTCCTTGTTTCTTTAAGGGAAGATGAGAGCCGGAGGCTCAGGAGTCTGATTGCTGCTACTATATCTGGTCAGTGTCCAGTAAGGATCTGCTGAGATATATTTGCTTACATAAAAAGTAGGGTGGATTTACTTCCATTTATACCTGCAGGTGTATTTCCTTACCTAAATAATAGATGGTTATGTCTTCAGTCAGGCTAAGCTGGCAGAGTTCCTTCAGGGTCAGCAGAGCTGTGCTGGCTGACGTCCAGAGGAAAGGACCTGGCCCTTCCAAGAAGGATGTGCAGTAGCTGTGTAGGAAGAGGCTGGACAGGAAGGTGGCCCTGTTCACAGAGGGCTTGGGAAGTTTATATTGTAGCTCCTATCCTGGGACACATGGGACAAGTTATCTTAGCCAAAGGTGAGGGCTGCAGCTGACCACGACTTCTCAGTCAGTGGGGAAAAACTGGCACCTCCCAGGGTCTCTTCTCGGTGATGTGGGAGGTGGGTCAGCTGCTGGCAGCACCATGTGGTCTTTTGATACTCTGTTTTGCTCTCTGGCTCAGTCAAGGTGGTTTTGGGGGAACATGGGGCAGTGGTGCTGAGGACAAGCTTTCTCCTTTTCCTGTCTCTTCCCTTCAACCACCAGAGCCAGCACTTGCCTCCTCCCTGAGACAATAAGCTCCTGAAGATCATCTTTCCTTCCATACTTCCACCAAGACAACAGGTCCACTGAGAGCAATGCCCAGCAGAGGAGCAGGGTTGAGTGCAGACAGAGGAGCACTGCTTGGTCTGCAGGATATGGTGTTTTCTTTGACCATCTCAAGGCTTTTAGAGAGAGAGGGATTATTCTCATTCCTTGCTGAGCACACAAGGTGAGAGAAATGCCTGCTGAGCCTGGTGGATGGGCAGATCTGGTTGCAGACTCCCAGAGCACAAAGCTCTTGTTTTCCCTCTGCACATTGATCTCCATGCCTGGCACATAACACACTCTTGTCCCTATATGTGTTCTGAGATGGTATTTTCCCCACATCTCAGCAACACTCACAGCTTGGGGAAAGCTGTGCTGTCTCTGCACCTGTTAGAATAACAGAGGAGCTGATTTGCCTTCTGAGTTCCAAACCACTTCCTTGCCTGGACCCACATTTCCCACCAAGGGGGCTGGTGTGGGGAGTTCCTGCAGGGTTGCTCTCCTGGGGTGCCCATCAAAGTTGTGTATGGCTGCATCTTCCATCTCCTTCCCTCTTTTCCAAGCATGGTCCCTTCTGCCATCATCAGATCTGAATCCCAAGGAGACTGTGGCATCTCCTGGGCCGGTGGGAGAGCAGAGGAGAAATCCTGCATTTGCCAATACCCCAGCGAGCACATCAATTGATGTGCAATGACAGATTGAGAGATTCCTTGGCTGGGGGAGCTGCAGGGCATTGTTAGCACACAGTGCTGGTGCCTGGGAAGAGGCAGGGGGACCTGCTGCTGGCCTTGGCCACCCACTGCCCCTCTGCATGCAAACCAGGGTACTGGGGTGGGATGACTGTTGGTCAAGAATGGCCATGTGACATCAGCTGGAGTCAGGCTAAGCTGGAGTAGCAAGGCAGTGAGGTGGTCTGCTGCTTGGCCCTGTGCCTGCATCTGCAGCACAGCACTGGCACCAGGGGTTGGAAGGTACCACAATGCAGCATTTCACTGCATTGGGTGGCTCATCCTCCCTGTGCTGCTGGCAGTCAACAGGTAAAGCTGGACCCCAAAAACCCAGGACTGGCCTTGGTGGATGGACCTCGTTCTTCCCCTTCTCCTCAGGGTGAGAGCAAGGTGCTCTCAGGGGGCGGCAGGCAGGAGATGCCAGAACAAGTGAAGCACAAGAGGCTCACTGGGAAAGGTCATGGAGAGTTTTAAGTAGAAATGTCACTGTTGTTCTGTCAAAAGGATAACAGAGCCAACACGCACGCAGCCAAGTGGCTGCTGCTGTGGGAGTGGGGACCAGCTCACTGAGCCATGGCTTGCTGGCCCTGGGGAAGGGGCTTGGTTGGGTTGGCCCCCTCCAGCCATCTCCTCCCCAACCCTACACTCCCTTTTCCTCCCTCTCCTCTCTTTTCTCAGAGCTCCTCTGTGCTCTTTTCTTGGCCTGGTCCATAGGATCTGACTCCCAAGGAGATTGTGGCATCTCCTGGGCAGGTGGAAGAGCAAAGGAGTAATGTTGCATTTGCCAATCCCAGTCAGACTGTACCCAGTCAGGGAAGACCGACTTTTTCTCCATACAAAGCATGGCCAAGTGAGCCATTGCCCCTTGCTGCCAGGCTGTGACCATGCTGGTGTCCCTGGATCACTGGCCAGCCGGTCACCTCCTCTGGCTACCAATGCTCCCCTCCAGCCCTGGGACTCTGCTGCCATCAGCGGGGAGGGAGAGCGGAGCTGCAGGCTCCAGTGTGGGTACCTGGAAGTGCAGGGAGGAGGGGGCTGCTGAAGCTTGTGCATTGCCTCACCTTTATACAGCCCCAGGGCACAGGGGTGGGTGGCACAGACGCCAGAGCAAGCCTCTGCCTGCCTCTTTGCTCCATGCACTGGAGCCTCTGTGTGAGGTGGAGATACCATAATCCCACCACCCAACAGCAAGGAGAGGACAGGGCTGTGGAGCTGCCACATGGCCAACACCAGCTCTGGAGCCTGCCTCTGATTTTTTTTTTCCCCAGCCTTAATTACTGAATTTCCATATCATCAATTCCCTGCGAGTCAGCACTTGACAGGGAAGGCTGTGGCTACTGTCCTTGCTGCTGCCATCAGAGAGCACCCCCTCCGTCCAGGGGACAGCTCTCAAAACGTTATTTTTATCTCTGTCTCATAAAGCCTGTTCTGTATAAATATATTTTAATTAATTAATAAATGGGATGTAATGAATTCTGGCAGGGTGACATTTGAGCATAAAGCAAGGCTTAAACAGATCCTGACATGTGTTAGCTGGGAAAACACAACACACCCGTGTGTGCACCACACGCACACACATATATATATTATTCTGTATTCGTTAGGACTGTTATGCAACGTAGAGGTGCGTTGGGAGGGTCACTTTTGAGAAGTGGAGTTGAGAGTTGTAAGTACTGTCTCTGCTGAAAAACCATGTAGGCAGTCCCCTGGGTTGCCTCTGTCCTGAGTTGGAGAGGAGGAGGGAATAGATTGCTTCCTCTCCCGGAGACTGATGAGATGTCTCCAAAGAGCAAGGCTCGCTGGAAAAGCCTTGTCTCATCCAGCCTGCACCATTAGCTATGGAGGACCTGTAGCTGCTGCAAGTTGGAGCAGGGGGACCTGAATTTGTGGCAATACCTTGGATAGGAGTCTCATGATCCTGCTGGCTTTGTCACTCTCCAACCTAAGCCAGAAATACAGCCATGTGGTGGCACATTTGCCTGGGGAGAGGGTGATGCTGTGGTGCACTGTAAGGATTTTTTTGTTTCTATAAAATAATGTTTCACAAAAGAATACAAGATAGGTCAAGAAGTAATGGATTCAAACAGAAAGAGGGGAAATTTAAGTTAGATATATGGAAGAAATTCTTTACTGTGAGAGTGGGCAGGCCCTGGCATAGGTTGCCCAGAGAAGCTGTGGCTGCCCCATCCCTGGAAGTGTTCAGGGTCGGGATGGATGAGGCTTGGAGCAGCCTGGTCTAGTGGAAGGTTTCCCTGCCCATGGCAGGGAGATGCAACCAGACAGTCTTTCAGGTCCCTTACAAACCATTCTGTGAATACAAATAAAAGAACAAGGCTGTGATGGGTCTTCCTGCCAACTCTGGCATTGATGAGACCTTCTTATGGATCTGTGGCCCTGTTTCAGATCAGGGATTGGACACTTGAAGGAACAAGGAAGATCCAGTGACTGGTCAGGGTGGTGTTTCTAGCCTGGCTTGGTTCTAGTGGCACCCAATGTGTGCCATCCATCAGAAGAGGTACTGTGCTAGCAGGACAGGGTGCAGGAATACCTCTAGATTTCACTTTCCTGCACAGTTCCAGTAGCAGATCTGCTCTTACGTAGCTGGGATCCAGGTTTTGATCCAAAAGTGGAGAAGTTCTTAAAGCTGATCATTACTGTCTCAGTACAGCTTACTGGAGGAAGAGCAGGGGCTAATGGTAAGTATTTTCCAGTGTCAAACCTTTACAGTAGAAATCTTCTCCCTTCCTAAGTTTGGAGATGTGAATTTATAGCCCTGCTCTGTTGCAGCTCAGGAGAGTAGTCAGAAAATTGTGTTAGTACCAATCACGTGTGCTTTAGAGGGAAAGGTTGCAACTACGTATATTACAGAGGGCGTGTCTAAAGGTAAATGCAGTGTGGAGGAGTCCTTCAGCAGCACAGAGACATTGCCCAAAGACCCATAAGCCTGATAAAGCTTCCTCTGCCCTGCAAGCACTTAGCAGCCCTCTGCCTCCATGCATCTGCCCTTGGCTATTGCCAGTGGCAGCCCACTGGCTTTTCCTTCCCCTGCCCCGGCCACTGGCTCTCAGAGGACCCAGTGGGCTTTGCTCAACTCTCTGCCTTAGGCTTTTCACCGACTTCGCTCCATCGTGTGTTATCCCAGCATCAAATCTACATCCTGATCTGCCTTTGGGGAATCTGGGGAGATGAAAGGGCACATCCAGGACACTTTGACCTATTATAGTTGCATATATACATGTATTTGATCAAATAGGAAGGGCATGCTGTTTGCTGTTCAGCTTAGTTATGAGCTTTGGCTGCTGGAAAGATCACATAGAAACAGATTTGAAGCTGGCCTCTATATGGGAGGAGGTGGGTGGGTAGATTGGGAGATTTTGGTGGTTTTCCCCCATAGAATGGGTCAATATTCCTCCCTTCTTCCTCGAGTAGCTAATAATGTAGTGGTTGGCTCTCCTTCGCCCAGCAGGGTTATTGTCATCCTTGCTAAAGTTTGACATTTTACACTTTAACTAAGCACAGCCTTAGGCAAGAAGCTGCTAAGAGACAGATTTCCTTATTAAAAGAAGATGTCACCAAAAGAGCAAGTCAACAAATATGCCACTGCCCAGAAACAGCCATACGACTGGGAGAGCCAAGGAGGGCGGTGAGTGGAGCTGGGTGGGTGATGGGCTGTGGAGGGACAGCCTAAGCCATCTGGGGACACGTGGTGCCTTCACCCCCTGCTTCATGTGCCCCATGCAGTAGCACCTACTGCAATGAGGCTCTGGGGGCCTCTGACAGTATGAACTATCCCTACAGTGGCCTTTTAGCTGCAGGGGGTTCATCTGGATGTCTGTGTGTGGAGGGTTTCTGAGTCTGAAAAGATTTCCAAGGGTTTTTCTCAATATTGCAATCACAAAATGCCAGGCACACATAGACAGCTGCAGGCAACTCCTTTTTTGTTTATTTTAAATATATAATCTGAGCGTGCCCAGTTATGTGCCTTTTCCCTGTGCTGCTGACAATGGGGTTTTTTGCTCCCCTTTACGGAGTTTAAGTATAATACACTTAATAGCAGTTAGTGATGTCAGTGCTCTTTGGTATGGCAAATCTCTGGTGTGAGATAATCTTAGTTAATGATCAGCATAAAACAGATAGAGGTCAGTATTTTAGCGTTGCTATAAATCCCACATTTACTGTGGTCGAGTCAGAAGGAGATGATCCCATTAACCTTTCCATTGTATTGATAGGGTGTGCAGCCCACTGTGGTCAGTCAGGGTGGAGGAGCAGTGTGGTTCAGCCCTGTGGACCTGCCACCATCCTCCTCCTCAGACTTGTGGTCACTTGTGAGGCTCAGGGTTGTGTCCACAGGGTGGGTGCCCTGTTTTCTGCAGCCTAATTTAAGGTGACACTGTGTAATGGGAGAGCAGCCTCTGCCAGACCAGGAGAGGGTGGAAAGATACTGGCAGCTTTTAAAAAGCCTCTGCAGGTCCTACACTGGGATGAGCAGCACAGTGACCATACAAGACAGGCATTGGAGTGAGAGGAGCCCCTGTGTTACTAAAACTCTGGAATGGTTCTGGACTACTGTCCAGTTTGACAGTCCCCATGGATTTTGGTGGGGTGGCACAGGACCTCGCCAGTTGTGAGCCCAGCCTGCTGCAGCACTCTGGTAATGTGGAGATACAGGCAGTGTGGAGGGAAAAAATAAGAGAAAAATGTCAATGAAGCATTATGGTTAAATAACAAATTACACAAAAGTAGGAAATAACATATTTAAAGCCACCTACAGGAACATTAAATTGGTGACTACTATACTTATGTACACAGGCCTTGTTTTCCCTGGATGTTGGTGCTGCTCCTCTCATGTGTGTGATGGGCAGTGCCTGGGGTAAACCTCACTGATCCAGGGATGTTGGTAACCTTGGGGCACATGGGGAGGGGTTTGGGGGAGGATGGAAGAGACTTGCACAAGGATGGAGGAATGGCTATGAGGGTCTGCCACAGGTTCCCTGCAGCGCTGTCTCCTTGCAAAGCCTCCCTCCCTGCCTCTCCAGCCCTCTCTCCCCCTAGTCGCTATTAACAGTGAGGATTTGACTTACACCATTTCTCAGAGACCCAGGGTTTTGCTGCACTTCAAACCACACCTTCTCCCTGATGTCCTTGATTAGTTACCTTGGTTGTAGGGTAGTGCTAATTTGATCAGTGTTAGAAATCAGTGTGGGACTGGAACCTTTTTCCCTGTCTTTCAACTGAATGGATAGAGAGGGCAGAAATAAAGGCTCCCTCGGGTTCTGGTTCATATGTCACCATGAACTGCATTAATGAATCACTGGTCCCAGAGCACATTTGCAGCTTGTTACTAGAGATAATCCTGCACTGTGACCCAATTGCTACTTGGCTGCCCAAGAGGAGATCTTTCTCCAAGGCCCTGAGGAGCAAAGATGGGCTGGGCTGGAAGTCGCCTTCAGCTTTGGAGCTGGAGCTGATGCATTCATTAGAGAGGTTTTTACTGGCTAATGCTTGGCTTTCGTATTTTGCTTTGTGGGGGGTTTTAATTGCTTTTGGGGTTTGTTTATTTATTTATTTATTTTCATTTTTAATGGAGAAAGCTTGGAAAAACAGCCTCAGAAATCTTGCTATAATATCCTGTCATAGGAGGATGCCCCCTGCATTATTGTACAGCCTTGCTGGAGGTTTCGTGCCTTTGATCAGCTACTGAAAGGCTCCCCAGTGTTCCCAGTTGCTTCAGGTCTCTGTGGAATGGAGAGGTGGGGTTGGCACAGGAAGGAGGACACCAAGCACAGGAGAGAGATGAGGGCTCCTCTAGCAGAAGAAATGGTGACGATGCTGAGGTGAGGAGAACATGGGACAGGTGAACTCCAGAGGAGCTGAGGGACCATCAGCATTTGCAGCACAGCCACACTGCATCACTCAAACTGTCCCCGGGATATTTTGCTTCGGAGGGAGCTGCCATGCCTTGTGACACATGCCCAGACAAGCTCTGGTGCCTGAGAGCAGGCAGATAATCTTAGGCAAGTCTGAGTGGTGCTCTTCATTCCTGCCCTCTGAAAACTAGCCACACATTCTCTGCAGAAAAGAGACAGTGTTTTCAGCTAAGGCATTTCTAATCCTGTAATTAGATGGTTTTTATCTGTCTTCTTATTTTGCTGGGAAAGATGATGTTATCTCTGTCCCTTGCAGGGAGTTTTGGGTGCATTTCCCAGATCTCAGGCTTCTTCTCTGACCTTGAGCAAAGTCACTTCAGCTCTTTTTGCCCCAGTACCCTGCCTAAGAAAAGAAAAGGGGACATGGACACTTTATTTCACCCACTCCCCATCCTGTCTGGCTGACCTACAGGCTTGCCATAAACTGATGCACCTGACCCATGATGGCCATGGCTCAGAGCAAGCTCCTCCAGCCCTGTGACAGCCTCCAGCCACACTCATCAACAGGAGCAGGGCAAGAAAGTCTTCTCAGCCTCCAGGGAGTCAACTTGCCAAAGTTGACTTATTCCACTAAAACCAGAGGTCCTCGGAGAGACAAAGGTGTGCAAGCCAATATTCACTCATTGGCAGATAAGTTAATATTTTCTTTTATAAGAAACATCTTCATGATTGCTTTCTGCACACAAAACAGCTCAGTGGAAGTGACTGTGCAGGTCAGGAAAGTCACCAGGAGTCAGGAAATACAAGGACCCCTCATTTATTGGAAAGTTTAAATATTTGCCAAAGAGGGCTTCATTAGGCCCACAAGACTGGTATAAGCAGGGAGTTGGAACAGATTTTTTTGAGCTAATTTCTCGGTCTGTTTTTTTGTTCCTGTTGTTCACACACTGATGCTGCCAAGTGCATTGAGAGCAAAGCCTGTATTCAAGTCAGATTTTTTTTTTATTTCCTGCATTTGAGCAGGCCAGAATTTATATTGCTTGGGTCTCCTTAAATTAGTCCGAGAGGATTTCATTTTACAGGCCTGCTTGACTGGGATCCTTTTGGCACGATGGGCTCAGCTTTGTATACAACTGAGATTCATATTTTATGTGTGTATAAAAATCCCAGCCATGAATCTAGCAGCTTAAAACTTCACCTTCATTCTTTACAGCTCAATTCAGAGCACTCTGCACATTTCCAAGCCACTTGGTCTTGCAGGCGACTGAGCTACAGGGAAGTGGCAGGAGATGCAGGAGATGGCTCCGAAGGGATGCTTTGCACTTCTTGGTCACCAAATGCAGCTTGAGAGAGCCCTGAAAGCCTGTGGCTATAGCAGGTCTCCAGTTCATTATGATGCTTTCCCTTGTTCCAATTCCAAATTTGATGTGAGACCTAGGGGATATTCTTCAGAATTAGGACTATGGCAGCAAACTAAGACTCTGGGGAGCTGGCTTTCATCTGTATCTTTACCTCATTATGGAGTACATGGGGAACATCTGGAGCTGTTGTTCTCCATTGCTGTTTGTAGCAAATATCTTCTGATTGCCCATGACCCATTGAAGTTGGATGTAGGTGGTGCAGCAACATAGACATTGATCTGCAAAGTCCAAATAACAAATTCAGACCTGGGTCAACAGGCCAGCTTGAATATTCTTGTTGGGAACAGGGAGGTTCTTTGCTGCACAGGGCCATGAATGACTGAAAAACTGAAGGTGCTGAGGATGTGGATGGTGGGAAGTACTAGGCTGAGACACTTGAGTGGTCCTGCATGGGCCTAGCCTAAATGCTGCTGGGCTAGTCCCAGCAGAGCTGGTTGTTTTGGGTTGAAGGCCAGCACTGTACAGTTAGACTGTGCCCAGCTAACACCCCCTCCTGAAATGCTGAGCCCTGGGAAACCTGTACCAGAGCAAACAGCAGCTGGACTGTTGCCAGCTGCATCTGTTACTGAATGGATAACCCTGGTCCCTGTTTCCCTTCTCTCCTGGCCCTTGGATCCACCCAGAGGATGTCTCTGCCTTCCCCCTGCATGAGTACAGTGGGTACAGCAGGACCAGGCTGGTGTTGGTGGCTCACCTCTGGAATTACGTGGCACACCTTACTGGGTGGGGAACATCAATGAGCTCAGTGTAAGGATGCCAAAATTGCTTCTGTGTGCAGACAGCAAAAATCTGCGGGGTCTTCTGTAATATGGTGATGCTCCAAGTCTGCCTCTGTATAGGATAATAGGGTGCTGCTCCACAGCTCTTGCTACTCATATAGGAAGAGATGAGTCCTCATCAGTCATTTTCTTAGAGGTTTTCCTCTTGGCTGTGACTTCCAGCAGGGTTCAGCAGAATTAAATTTTAAAGAAGATAGAATTTAAGAATATGGATGTCCAAATGTTGGGTTTTACTTCAGGCTTTTTGGCAGTACCTGGCCTGCATTTGGTTGGCAAGTGTGCCTGTGATCTGTGCTGCCTTCCGGAGTTAGTGTGGTTTGGCTTGGTAGGTGTGAATCCCCTCAGGCTCCCGTCAGCCTCAGCAGATTCATTCTGGTCCTGAGAGAGCTGCAAAGGAAACTGGAATGAGTGGGAAAGGCATGGGGAGTGAGTATGAGCAGCAGGTCCCTGGCTTTGCCTTGCTTGGTTTAGGATGGCTGTAGCAGGAGTATCCCTGCCATATGCTCTGGGACCAAGAAACCGATGACCTGGGAGCATTTTCCCACCATGAGTGAATCATGCTTCTGATTTGGTTGTGGCTCTGAAGCACAACCACTCCCTCCCCAACCCATGTTTGGTTTTCCAGTGGTTGAGTTTTATCGAGCAGTTCTTTATTGGATTTATCATGCCAGTTGTTAAAGCTTCCAGCTGCTTAAATTTACTTTCTTGTTTTCTCATTTTCTCATCTGTCTTTTCTGTGTTCTTTACAACAAAATCCACACGGCCCTCTATATCATTAACTCCACGGGCAAGTTAATCAAATTTACTGTCAGGCACAGCTATAGCTGCTGGAATGTTTCTAATTTCTTCAGAGGGGGATATTGGGCTTGCAAAGAATCAGACAGTGCCTCCATTTCTGCTGGCTTTCTCCATAATGCGCCCTGGAGTTGCTGCAATTCCCAAGCCAGCTCAGACACTCTGTTTCCCATTGTAATCTCTTCTGTTTCTGCTCTCTCCATGTCACTGCCAGCTCAGTCTAAATTTTGGAGTTGTGTGATTTTCCATGGGTGCCACATCTCAGCTGGGGTGATACAGAAGACGATCCAAACTAAACACCAACTTTTATGTGGGAGGGCTGGGAGGTTTACCGAAACCAGGATATCTTTCATGGATATGAAAAGGCTTTCCAGTCCTCATCCCAGGCTAGCACTTGCTGTTCTGGTGTTGCATGAGGAGCCTCATTGAATGATCTCTGCAGTATCCTTGGGAAGTGGGACATATCACTACCTTGGAGATTACGTGGCAGTAAAGATGTTTATGGACTCACCAGCCGTGCTTATGGGTCACAGTGGGATCTGGAGGCGAAATGAGACCTGAGTGTCAGGTGCACTTGGCTGCAGCATAACTGTTTGCTGTTTGTCTGCCCTCAGCATCCAAATGCACGTTCTGGAGCAAGGACTGGTTTGGGTATTGTGGCAGTCATAGAAAAAGGGGTGATTGCTACCAAGGGGCAGATCAGAAGAACCTCACTGTGCTGCTGCAGATTGCACATCTCTGGGGATGGTGTTAGGGGAGAAACATGTTCCTGTGCCAAGACAAAGCTTGATACCAATTTGGGTCATGCTGTTGTGCAAATGGCACATGCAACCAAGGCTGGCATGATGCTGCCTCAAAGAAAGATGATTTGGGGAGTTATGTACCTGAGGCAGCAGGCCAGGAAAAGGTTGCATGGAGAACTAATAGCAACCTTACAGGGAGCTAGAGAAGGAATCCTCATCAGGAACTGGAGCGATGGGACAAGGAATAATGGGTACAAATTGAAGGGGGTAAATTTAGGTTAGATATTAGGAAGAACTATTTTACTGTGGGGGTGGTTAAACTCTGGCACAGGTTGTCCTGGGAGGTTGTGGATGCCCCACCCCAGTAGTGTTAAAAGTCAGGTTGGATAAGGCCTTGAGCTACCTGGTCTACTGGGAGGTGTCCCTGCCCATGGCAGGGGAGTTTGGGACTGGGTGGTCTTTAGGTTCCATTCCAACCCCTTAACATTCTGTAATTCTTTAATGAACTGCAAATGCCTTCCACCTTGAGAGCAGGGTGGTGGGACTGTCTGTGCAATGGGGCAGGAGCTGTTCTTTAGCTGGGGCTGACCACACTGCCAGATACGCACAGCCTTTGGTGACCCAACTGCCTGTGCCCTGGGACCAGCCCCTCTGGGACAGCCATTGGTGGCTGGTCCCCAAGCCAAGCCTCATCTCTATGTAAAGGAAGTCAAAACCCTGGGGGAATTCTCTTTAGGTGTGTGGGCTGTGGGTTTTGAGTGGGATTGGGACACCTGTGTATGTGTGGAAATAAAGCAGTGCTCACGCAGCGAGATCGTGAGACCTTGGTGTATCTCATACATGTACACGTTCGAGGCGCGAGACAGCTGGTGCGTGTGTTGTAGGAGTGACGTCCAGGGCTCGCCTTCCAAATCACCGGGGAACAGTGGGGAAGGGAGGAGCAGAGGAGGAAGGGGAGAGAAGGGGCTGAGAGCAGGTGAAGGAAGAGGGGGAAGGAGTGAGGGAGGGGGAGCATGAGAGAGAGGGCAAGGGGAGGAGGGATGGGGAGAGAAGTAAACAGGGATGAAATTGCAGGTAAAAATAAAGCCGAAGAAGCCCAGGTGGAATTCATGCAAAGTCTCCTCATCAACACTGCGACTCCCTCCTGTCACGGGAACTGTCATCCGGGCTCGGCTCGTAATGAAAGGGAAAATATTTTATTCAGATTTATTAATTTGAAAATGAAGCCCGCCTGTCGAGAGGGGGACAGTTCTTCTCAATCTGTCATCGTTGAACCACACGCTCCTGACACCGGGATTCATTTGTCTTGTCGGCTCTGACAGTCGGATTCTCCCAGAGCTGTTCCTGGTGGATCGCCCTGGGATTTTAAACCGGATGAAACACATTCCGACAAGGAACAGCCTCTTTATTAATGCAAATTACACGAGGAGGAAAGAGCGTGAGGGAGGGAGAGAGGGAGGGAGGGTGACGCCAGCAGACGCTCTGGTTCCTCTCCCTGTATCAGTCATTTGTTATTTACATTTATACACATTTTTCAGGTTTAATAAAAGGAGACCGGGATTTTCGGTGACATTTATGGACGGATTGTTTAAAAAAAAAAAATGGTACCTTCACCAGAAATGTATGCAAACATACATATATATACACAAACACATGAATACATGTGTGTAAGCTCCATCTCCCATGGGCAGAGCTGGCTTCGGACAGGGCAAGCACGTGGGTTTTCCCATGGTGCAGGAGAGGTGGTTCTGAGCTGGAAAGGAGATGTGGCCGTGCCATTGGTCTGGCAAGGCTGCTGAGGCGATGGCAGGGCTGTGGCATCTCCCAGCATGTCTGTAGGACCCCTGCTTGGTCCCTGGTGGGAGTGATGGTTGGAGCAAGGTAGGGAGTACTGCCTCTGCTTGGATGTGCACGTGGGGCAGGGGGTGGAGGCAAGACAGTCCTTCCTGCACCCTTGCATGCATGGGGGATGTCTGGGGGGATGTCAGTGGTGTGATCATGGCTCCTGGGGATCAGCATGACTTCCCAGGGCATGGCTGTCCCTCCAGCCTCTGCTGCTGCTCTTCAGCACAGAAGATAACACTCATTAAACATCAGCATCTCCCACTACTCTAGTCTCTATCCTATGGGCAACATTGAGGTTTCCACGGAGGGTTTTACCTTGTAAGCCATGCATGCCCCTAAAGATCCCAGCTCTGCTAACAGGGGCTGGCACCAGCCCCCTCCCCACCCCGAGGTGCCCTCAGCTCATCAGTGCAGTGTAAAACAAATACCAGAGCTGAGAGTATGGAGGGCCTGAACATATGTGTCTAATGATGTCTCCGCAGTCTATGGAATGAATATTTAATAGCGCTTGTCAGCAAGATCTTATAGAGGGAGTTCTGTCCTAAAATGCTCGTTAACTCTCATGATTTCCACAGCAGCCTCGGTGTTTATGGTGGCCTTTTTCTGGTCTGTCACCTCCTAGGGGGTCTCTTCCACCATCCTTCCTCACCCACAGCTCAGCAAAAGCCATTGTCACCATTGTCATCCTCAGCAGTCCCATCCATGGTGAGGACAGAGGTGTGAGGCAGCAGATGAGCAAGTTGGACCTGACAGATGCCCCCTCCCTAGGGGCAGGTAGGACTCCCTGCTTTAGTGTCCTGAAGTCTCTAAGGTGACTTTGTGTGTCCTGCAGCCCCATGTGGATCTGAGACCTTTGCCCCCAGATTTCCCCACCCTACTAAAGTTCTGTCAGAGAGACATTCAGGCTTGACTTGAAGGCTGCAAGTGATGGAGAATCTACCACGTCGTTAGGCAAATTGTTCTGCTGGTTAATTAGCTTCACTTTTAATGTGCTTGGAGCAATGAGAACAGTAATTCATGGTAGGAACAGGGACGTGCAGCAAGGGCCTGGAGAGGTGTGGGAGAGGAGGATGGAAAGTCAGAGAAAAAGGACTCAAAATTAGAGCAGAGACATTTTTCAATGAATCTTTAGTCTGTGAGAGGGACAATGAGAATAGAGAGGAGGAAAGAGAAGAGAAGGAAATATTTCAGAGGGAGCAATGTTATTTTTTAATTTGGTTTGAGTTTTGAGAATGGTATTTTTATGACAGAGAACTAAAGAGTAGAAATGACAAAATGCCACTTGGTAACATCCTAAAAATGTACTTTTCTACTTTTCATTCTGAAATGACATTTTTAAATTTAAGTCTTGCTCTAATTTATTTTATATATATATAAAGAAAAGAAAATGGGGGCAGTGGGTGGCTTTACACTTGAACCTGAACCTCAATGCTTGAAACCTCTCTGATGGTTTTCCCAGAGTCAGTTGGCTCTCTTTGGCTTGCCTACCCCTTCCTTGATATGGGGCAGGTGCTGCCTCATAGAGGAGCCTGTAACAAAAATGGCTTTGTTTCTACAAGTTTCCTTCTCCAGACTGATCCATAAGTTGCTCTGGGAGCAAACTAAGGGTTAATCCTCACTGTAAAGGTGCATTAATCCAGCACAGTGGCCACAGACAAAGGTGGGGGCTCACTGGAGCTGTGCCTCATCCATGCTTCCTGAGATTGAGGTCCAGAAACCAGGGGGCTGCATTTGGGGAGATGTCCCCAGAGCTGCTCACTTGCAGGGGAGAAGAAAGCTGTGTTTCTGCAGCTGCCACAAGCCCTGGGCACAACTGCACCCAGCTGGCAGTGGTGATAGGGACATGGCCCAAGGACAACCTTGGGAACACCTTGAGGAGCCACTTGGAGCCCTGGCCCAAACCCCAGCCCAGTCAGAGCACCACTAGATACTGTTTTCAAGGACCTTCCCACTTGGTCTACGGGGACTGTCTGAAAAATCACTTCTGTCCTTGAATTCCTATTTCCTTGCAAACCCCGTGGCTAGGGCTGAGCCCTGGTGTAATAGGCATCTGCTTGCAGTAATCTCAACAACCCTCCCCAAACCTACTTATAAAATACTGTACCTTGCACCAATTTTATCTGTGACATTGCATAAAAAAAAAAAATCCATTAAAAGAAATAAAAGCAGGTGCAGCCTGGTGCTGCAAACACTCCTTCACTCTCATTCTCTCCCCTTCGTTCTCCCTTTCCTTCACTCCCGGTGTTTGCTAGTTTGTATGATTAATTTTATCAATTTTCCTGACCTGCTTTGCCACTGAAATAAATATGACAGCTGCAGTGCTGCCTCAATTCGTTCTCTTGCCAAGTGAGCTGCTGAGATGTGTTTTCTTGTTGATCGCAGACTTTGGTAAATATCAAGTAAATAGACTGAAGAGGATTCATTTCAGCAGCTTGGATTGTCAGGACTTCAGCCTGAGAGCACATCCTTCACCGGGGAGACAAAGGGAGAAGGAAAGCTCCTGTCCCTCCCCAAAAAAGCAATCAAGAAATCCTTGTGGTGCACCAAGCGCTGCCATCCCAGCCCGTAATTAGCAGTGTCAGCAGATGCCTTGGAGGAGACTTCTAAATCTGGGTCCTAAAAAAGGATCTCTGTGGCCAGGCCGCTACTGTGGTGTGTGTGGGTCAGGGTGGCAGCAGAGATGGTTGCATTGCCATCCTTGTCCTTTTCTACATCTCAGAATCATCACTGGAACTGGTCCATTGCCAGCTCTTCCACCGTCTTGATGTTGTCTCCTGTACCTGTGTGGAAGAGAGATGTCCTGTCTCTCCTTACCAGAAGGTGGCCCATGGGCCGTGGGGCACCAAAGTCCTGGCTGGTGCTGGTGAGCTGAGCGGGGAGTACTGGGGACAGGGTGACAACTTGGGCAACCTGACCTCAAATGAATTGGCTGTGTCTAGGAACTGATTTTTCCAAACTATCTCTTCCAGTGAACTTAAGCCAGGAGTAAACTGAAGGCTTCCCACCTTTCAAAGAGTCTCCCCCGGGGATCCCCTTCTCTGGTGAGGCTGCTTGAACACATCTATAGGTGTGGGATCTCAATTGGCACATCCTCCATCCCTGTGCAAGGTTGTGAATATGGTCAAAGCAAGTCTCTGAGCCTATGCAGTGTTATAGGTCAGTCCATACCCAGCACAGGAGCATCTGGGGCATTGAATTCCTAAGCAGGGGACTTGGCTCCAGACTATTTCTGCCCTTGCACATGGCTGCTCACACACAGTGCTGGTTGCTGCAGGGCTGTGCTGGCATGACAAGGCCCAGGCTCTCCTGAAGTCTTGGGGACTCTCATTGTTGGTTATACATATGGTGTATTGTTATGCACATGGGGAGTTTAAAACATTAGGAGGGAAATTGTTGTGTTAGCATCTCTACCATATGGCCTATTTGGCTGGTGTGGCAGGAGAGAGAAAGACTGAAATATCATTGCTCAGTGTTGGTATTTCAGCCAGCAGTGTCTCTAACAATTGTAATCCTTGCCCTGAGGACCTTTAGGCACCTTTTGGTGAGATTTGGGATCAATCTCAAATCCTATATTGAAGAAACTGCATCTTTCCTACATGGCAACTGCGCTTTGTTTTGGCAAAGAGTGCCATAGAGTGCCTGAAGGATCAAAAAAATTCAGGGCCAGAACATCCAACCAGACTATAGCAATGAGGATGTGACTTGGGCATAATGTCTGGGGAAAGTCCTGGTGTTGATATGAACAGGAGTGATGCTGCTGGGGCAGCATTCAAGCACTGTGTGCTCTGCCCTCCTACACAGGGGATTTTGCACTGGCTCTTTGGAAGTATTTAAGGTTATGCCTGTAAAAGAAGTAGGCATAATTCCTCAGGGATATCCTTAAATATTTCCAAAGTAGTGCTGGAGAAGAGTGCTGAGCAGAATTTAATAGTATGGAAATTCTTGGTAGCATAGTCGAAGTATCCAACTGCCCAACAGTCCCTCAGTGGGGACTGGTGTGCTGGAAAATCGCTCTCAGTGTTACCAGCCCCACCTGTGCAAAAGCTTCCAGTGTACCTACTCTTCCCCAAGAAATCATGAGATTTTTAATTTAATTCAATTCAGGGACACTGGAGAAAAATCCAGGGGTTGTTTTGTGTCTTTGCAGACTTTAACCTTTGGGTGCAGTTATATATAAGCTTTATTTCTGTAAACAAAAGCCTTTTGCTGATTTCTAACAATTCTGTATCTTTAAAGACTCTGTGAGCAAGGAACTCTGTATTGAAGGTTTTGCAGTTTAATTGAAGATAAACATTTGCTAGTGTTCATGATCTGGTTAACTGGCAAATAGTAATTACCAGTACAACCCCAAAGCCAAGCCCTCAGTATGCCACAGATTTTAGCAGAGCTGCATTCAGTTGTCAGATACAAACACGGGGACAGAGGGGAAAAAATAGAAACTCCCAGCCTCCAAAACCAAAGAGAGAATTTGTAAATGTGACCCAGATAAACACGATGCGGGACAGCTTCCTTGAGTCAGCAGAGAGCCTCAAACACCTGCTCATGTGACCTCCTCTACCCTGTAAAGGCTGGGTGGCTGTTGCAGCACCCCACTGTCCCCCCAAAACTGTCACAGCCTCTGGCATGGATGTGACTTTCTGAGGCAAAGCTCAGCAGCTTGAAACCAGGGGCAGGATGAAGGGGGCACTGTAAAATACCTGTAACCGAATATAAACCCGAAGACATAGGGCTCCCCCGCTGCCTGTACTCCAATTTCTTGCAGATTGACTGTGCTCCCGTAGCTTTACCTTTTGGAATTATTGCATTATTACCATTAATACGGTGATAATTTTCATTAACGACTTACTGCTGGAAGCTGCAGAGTCCAGGACTTTCCACCAGAAGGAAGGTCTCACTGACTGCAGGGACTCCTCTCTCCTTATCTTTGAGCTCTGATGGACATTCTACTGTCCATGTAGGGAGACCATTTCCCTGGACAGTATGTTCCAGTGCTTGACCACCCTTGCAGTGAAGAAATTTTTCCCAATAACCAATTGAAATCTCCCCTGGAACAACTTGAGGCTATTTCTTATTTAATCCAGCCAGCCTGGTGCTGCCCAGAGCATGGCCACACAGCTCAGGAGGCATCCCTGGAGGAGCTGAGCATGAAGCTTGAACTCAAGATGCCTTTGCCAAAGGTCTTCAAGGCAGCTCCAAATTTCCCCAGGCACCATGAGCTCCAGGGTTTTCTTTTGGCTGTTGGTAGAGCAGCGCACGTGCTGGTAGCACCACAGTGTGGTCCTTTCCAAGAAAACCATGCTTCAGCAGCATTGGTCCTGCTGCCAATCCAATATGCTGTGATGACCAGCTGGAACTGAGAGCAGGAGTGCCTGGGAGCATCACCAGTGAGCAAAAGGCAGCAGCACTCCCCTCCTTCCCATCTAGATGTTCCAAAGCCTGGCTGCTGTGTTGACTGGGCATATTTTTTTACTGACGCACATCACCTTGGTCCAGCAAGGAGCTCATGCAGCAGCCACTCATCATCAATTCAGATACCCCCTCCCCTCTGCTCAAGGACTTCTGAGAGCAAAAGGCTTCTGGCTACAAAGATTTACACCCCCTCAGCAAGGGTTAACCTCATCTGGCAGCCACTATTGTCTCAGGACAACTTGTCAGTCTGTGAGAATGTGCCGTAATGGATTTGAAGTGGATTGCTTAGCCCACGGAGAGGGTGATGCTGTATTTATTGAATAGACATTAAAAAGAACATTTCTCAATTTCTCAGCACTGAACTCGAGGTCAATGGATCTTTTTGGCACTGACATGCTGAGTCAACTCCTAGCTTAAAGCTTTTAGAAGGACCAGGGTTAGATGAAAGGATTAGACTCCGTCTTTAGCGTTTCCCTGGCAAAATCGTAGGGTGCTAAATCATTTATGTTGCTTTGCGGTGCTTAGCTTGGCCTCTCCCTGTTACCTTGGAAAAGAAAAAACCCCCACATTTCCTTTTTTAGGATTGAAATGGCGCAAGTTGATTATTTCCACTGTGCTGAGGTGGATACAAAGTGCGTTGGGCTCCTAAGGCCATTGGACAGCTGCCGAAAGGGCTGCAAAGCCCTTTTCCCTGGAGAAGGAGGTATCTCTGTGGCAAGATGTGGTGCCAGCCCACCCACCCGATGTTGAGAGGGCCTGTGGCTCGCTGGATGCTAACAAATTCCTTGTGCACCAGCAAGACAGTTTTAATAATGACCCAGCGATTGATTACAACAGCTCTGACAGCAGGGGCTGGCTCGGTGGTCAGTCTGGAGCTGATGCATATGGGAACAATGGGCTTCTCTGTGCCCCTGCCTGTGGGGCAGGCTCCAGGCAGTGCTCCCACGGTGGCAGGGGAGTTTGCCTGAGTGCCAGGCAGCAAGTAGAAGCTGTCCAAGGGGTTTGGAGTTAAGGGATGAGGTTATGCTCTGCTTGCAGTTACAGTGGGGTAAGTCTGGAGCGTTGCACTGACTGCAGGAGGTGTTTCCATAGATTCCGACCTCTCTGGTGTCATGTACATTGCTGCTGTTCCCTGTGGTTTCAGGCAATTTTGTTGTACATTAGTGTAATGATAAGGGCAGTGCTGGACAGGTTGGTTTAGATAAGCCTGTCTAACCTAAGCAAGCCTTGGGTAAGGTATTTTTGGGAAGGGTACCAACAACAAAAAGGGTGACGAGTGATGAGAAGTTTTGCTGTGTTCCTGATGTGCATCCCTTGTCAATCATGTTGTCTGCTGGGGACAGATATGCTCCTGCATTGATTCCAGTTCCTCTTGGGAGGAGCTGGAAGGACTGGAGTGGTTGGAGCAGCATTTCTTCCAGCAGAGGAGGAAGGCAGCCTTCCTCCAAAGCACAGTTATTTAGTTGGTGCCCCTACCCATGGCAAGGGAGGTTGGACTAGAGGACCCTTAAAGGTCTCTTCCAACCCCAGCCATTCCATGATTCCACCTTCTCCTGCAGCTGTCCTACTTGCAGCCAGCATATCCCATGCCAGCAGCTCTTTTGGGCTCTGCAGACTTTCATCCCACAGCCCTGTCTCAGGCCAAATCCTTGTTGCAGCCAGCACTTTCCGGCAGTTTCAGGCCTTCTGGTAGCAGTGCAACAAATAAAATGCAATCCGCCCGTATCATAAAGTCAAATAAAAATGAAACTGAACATCCACTTTGCAGACAGCAAGTACACTGTAAATTTATGAGATCATATCTCGTGGAGGACAGGGTACTTAAGGGGGGAAGGAAGGGGCTGGCAAAAATGGGAGAGAGCGGCCGAGGGGTAGTAAATATGTTTTCAATAATGAAGAGGCCCGATTACCCTCTTTGCAATAAAAACGTGCACAAGGCAGAGCTGCCATAAAAATTACTCCTGAGCAGCCTGGTGTATTTGCACCTTGTCATCTTGTCAGCTCCATGCAAATTTGCAAGGCGCCCGCAGCCAGCGCGGGGCTGCCGAGGACTTGGTGATGGTCCTGCCTCCCCAAAAAAGGCCATTCCATTGGCAGCCCCAACACCCCAGGTCCTGTCTGCCACCCCTTCCCACCCTGTAAAATGCACTGATTTGCCTGTAACCGTGGCAACCAGCACAAATGCAGGGATGGAGTGGAGGATCACTGAGGTGCCACGTGTCCTGGGTTTCTCGCCAGCCAGATGAGGGCGGTGGGAAGCACAACAAGATCTGGGATGTGGTTCCTATGGGCTCTGTGGTCCATGGTTTTTTCCCGCCAGGAGACCTGGCCACATTGGCTGACATTTCCCTTTTTTGGGTTGCATTACACATCCTCCCTGAGGCCAGTGGTACCACATGCTGTCTAGGGCACCAACAGCACTGGGTGCCATTGAGCATGATGTATTTAAAGCAAAAAATAAGGATTTTGTTTTCTCCAGGACAAAGCAAAGGCTGAGGCCTGAACTCTCTGAAGGTGTTTTCTCAAGAAATGAGTGTTTAAACCAATTGAAACAAGGGGATATTAACAGCACAGGAGCAGCTTCAAGTTGTCTGAAAATCAGCCTGAGCTGTCCTCAAATAAACCACTGCTGGGCCCAGAAGAAGGCAATTACACAGGGGCTTAGCTGAGCTGATTTAACAAAGCTGCAGTAATTAAACCTCATACACTTCAGGCTGGGGATTCAGCTCTGAGTGCTATCAGGATACTGTGTTGGAAGGTAAATCTTTTTGGTATGAGCAGCTGAGAGGATTTAAACCAAGGTAATTCTCCTTTCTCTCTTTCCTGCCTCTTGGCTGAGACATCGCCCTTGTGGCTGCTGGTGGGCTTAGCACAGATTTCTTTTGTGGAGCAAAGCCAGAGCAGAGTAAAACCCCCAGTCCATTGCTTTCTGCAACAGGACATACAGCCTGGACCTGCGTTATTGGAGGACCTGGCAGGAACCTGGCTGCTAAGAACAATTTACTGACTGGATCTGGCAGCTTCAGTGTAAAAAAATCCCATCCTTTGGGGTTCACGACCCCGACTAGAAGCCTGCTGAAGCTAATGGGAGCCTTTCTCTGGCCTTCAATGGGCTTTGAATTGTGCTGCCGAGGCAGAGCGAAAGCGCTGAGTGTCAGTGCCCTGTTAAGGATGGAGGTGGCCAGGGCTGGGTGCTCCCCCATGGAGGCAGCCCAGCAGCCCTCTGGGGTGCAAGAGCCCTGACCCGCTGCTGGAAGCACTGTCTGCGGGCGCTCGGCGTGCCAGCCGCCACTGCCGGAGTCATGGGCTCTGAGGGTGGAAGAAAGAAATTGTGGTCGTGTAGCTTGACCTCTTCTATTCAATGTGAGATCAAAGGAGGGCCAAGAAGGAGCAGAGGAGGCTGTTGTGCCCAGTAGCTGAATGGAAGATGAATGGGAGAGGAGTAGGGGGAGCTGGGGCCTTGTGCTTGCAACAAAGCAACAGGATTCAATTAGCAGGAGAAGTTGTGTTCTGGAATTGCAGCACTAAAGGGATGCAGCTGGGGCAGGGAAAGCAGGCACGGACATCGGGGAGAAGGTATGTTTTCCATGTCAAGGGTGCATGTGTTTGCATGGAGGGAGAGGAAATAGGGGGATTAGAGTTGCTGGAGGTCTCCAGCTGGTAGTTAAATGGGAGAACACTGGTGGGCCTCCAGGACACCATGTAAAGGAAGCATTAGTGAGCAGTTGGCATCATAATTTGGTTAATGTGGGGTATCTCTTCCTGAGTAAAGAAGAGTCTTGGGGGTGTGTGAGTGACCATCTCCCTCACCAAGTCTGGGAGAACAGCAAAGAGCTGGTTTCTGATGGTTATTCCTACAGTAGAAACTGGCTAGGGATGTGAAAGGTGCCCTGTTAGAGTTGCTGAGAAATGATTGAACCAGTGCTGAGGGGCAGGAGGGAAGAACGAGAATGTTGGGTCTACATACAGATCTGGGCAATCCAGCACCAGCTGATCATGCCCAGGTAAGACCCCCCAGATAAGCCGATCTTAAGGGAGAAAAAGCTGTTAATGAGAGCCAGTCACAACTTCTTGTGGGCACAGTTCAGACCATGGTGTCACAGGAAAAAACAGGAAAAGGGCTCAGATCTGAGAAATAAACCTAGGGGAAATGAAAAGTAGGTCAGGCCATGAAGATCAAGTACAGAAGTGCAGTGTGCACATGCAGAGACAAGATCAGATAAGCCAAGGCACATGGTGAGATGCAATTAGCAGGGGACATCAAGTGTAACGAGAGATTGCTCTAGCAGTACATCAGCAGTTGCTGGAGCACCACAGAGGTGTTGGTTTGGTACTCGGGGACAGGGAAAGCACTCGGAAGATGATGCCAAAGAAGCAGAATCACGTTTGTTTTCCCCTAAGAAGGTCAGCTGTGACCCTAATTAAGTACTAGGGAAAGATACACCTACCTTTAAAAAGAGCGAAAAGTAGGAAAGGGATAATTATGAAGATTTCAGTTTAACTGCAGTTCCCAGAAAAGTACTGGGGCCTGTAGTCAAACTTGTGAAAATGTAGGAGAAAACAGGGGTGTCAGAAGAGGTAACACTGGTGGTTTCAAGGGAAATTATGTCAGACTGGTAGGATCTTGTTGCCTTTGCCCAGAGAAGCTGTGGCTGCCCCATCCCTGGAAGTGCTCAAGGCCAGGTTGGATGGAGCTCTAAGCAATCTGGTGTAGTGGAAGGTGTCCCTGCCCATGGGAGGGGGTTATAATGAGATAGTCTTTAAGGGCCCTTCCAACCCAAACCATTCTATGATTCTGTGTTGCAGGTCTCAGGACAGAAGGCAAACAGTGGAAGATGAGCATCCTGGGCTTGGCACGGTGGTCTCATAAGTGTGGAATAATCATTTAGATTAAATACTAGAGGCTGAAAAAGTGGCCAGAAATTCAAACTCGGGCTTGCACTGAAGGAATTTGTTGAACAAGTGTGCATAGGATGACTGGTATCTGGTGAAGCTCCACATTTTCATTAGTGACTCTGGATGGTGGAATGGGGCTGTAGTTGTTTCCAGGTGACATGAGCCTAGCTGAGGTGGAGAATAAGACTAACATGCAAAATAACTCGAATAAATGGGACACAGGTCTGTGAAAAACAGGCATGACTGGAGCAGTGTTGTTTGGGACTTATAAGCTTGGTGGGTAGTTTGCTCCAGCAAGTTCAGACAAATAGGTGCTGCTCCCACCTAGGTGAGCAAAATGAGATGATAATCTAAAATACATAGAAGGGGAGGAGTCTGGCTGAGAGAGAAAGATGATGCTGTATGGGAAGAAGAGAAAGTGAGAATGGACATGGGCAGTTAGCAAATAGGACAGGGAAGGTGTCTCAGGTATCCCATTTTGGGAAGGACCAGGGAAAAAAGGTGAAAAATTCACAGAATATTAAGAAGTGTTCAGCAGGTTGTGCCTTATCATAAGGCTGCAAAAGCTTGGGCAGGAGGAGCTCTGATGGTTGCTCAAACAAATATGGTACATGGTTAAGGGATGGAGTCCTCCCCTTTCCCACTGTGACCTTGTCAAGTGTAGGTTCATCAGAATTGATGGAGATACTGTAACATAAACCCAGGTCTGGAAAAAGGAGTGAATGTCCCATTACAGAAACATTGACAGCCAGCATCGAGAAATATTGAGAGCCCAGGAGATCTGTCCCAAGTTGCCAAGTTATTAAAAAACAGCACTTCATAAATCCTACACCATCCTCTGAAGCTTGTAGAGGTTTCATGAAGCCAAAATGTCCCTGACCAGTGGCTGGTGATGGTGTCTGTGAGCTGGTACTGTCTCAGATGAAAACAGGTTGGAAAATAACTTCATGAAAATAGCTGTTTGCGGTGATATTGAGACTGGCAAACCTTTGGAAGTGTAACTTTGGGCTGCTAATATCAGAGAGAAAAAATTCGTGCAGACCCTCTTAAGCCAAAGTACATTGAGGTGAGCAAGGACACCTGTGCCAGTTTTATTCATGCAAAGGGAGGGTTTTTTCAGGTTCAGAGGGCAAATGACCAGTTTACCTGCCCCCACCCCTCCTGTATTTCACAGTGATTGCAACAGGGTCACAGTTTCTGTTTGCAGTGTGGGCTTGATGTGGCTTTACTTGCCACTGCCTCATTCCTATGAATTGCAAAGGCATTTTGGAGGGAGAGAACAGAGAGAAGGATCTTCAGAAGAAGGTGGCAACAGGTTACTGAGGTGGAAGAACAGCTTTGTGATGGGCCATGTTGGCATCTTGGCTGTGTCCCTGCTGGGGACACCAATCTTCTGCACAGCTGTGGCCTGGTCCCCTGGTGTTTTCCAGTCCCCCCGCCCAAGCAAACAAAGGTTTTGCCTCTCCTTGAACGGAGAAAAGGACCTGGTGTGAAACCATCCTTCACTCATGGGTGCACCTGGACCAGAGGGGTCTCAGAAGCTTCTTGGGATTTTGCTTCTTAATTGACTCGGAGATTAGCTTAGTTGGTTAAAACTTGGTTGTAATAATGCCAAGGTCATGGGTTCAATCCCCTGTGTGGGCCATTGACTTAAGAGTTGGACTCGATGATCCTTGTGGGGGTCCCTTCCAACTCAGAATAGTCTGTGATTCTGTAAATATGCTGAGTGGACAGAGCCCCAGACCCCACTTGTGGGAGAGCCAGGAGAAGCAGTTTTCACCAGGGCACAGCTAAGCTTGTTGCAGTGAGAATATATAATTTCAAAGCCCTACAGATCAAACGCAGCTGAGGGGTGGAGCTGTACTTATCTCTCGCCTTGTCCAGAAGTTTGAACAGCAGAACAAACGATTTGATCATGTTTTTATTGCGCTTCTCCCCCTCCCTTCTATCAGGGAGCTATAAACCAGGGATAATCTGTAATTCTCCCAGCCTAATTGTGCTGCCTGGCCACCTGAGCGTCATTGCCAAGCCAGGAAAATGCCCTCCATCTTCGCGGCTCTGCTCGGGGACGCGGGGCGTGTGCCGGCTGCCTTCCCAGCTGGCTGCCGAGTCCTGAGACCCGAGTGTTCCCCGAGGTAATCATTTACTGGGATGCTAACTCGGCCGTCCACGGAGCAAATTAAAAGGATGTTCCTCCACCGGCTCGGGAGCTGTGGGAATCCTGTGGCTGTGCCCAAAGGGTAGGGGGGGAAATCATGGAGAAGTAACTGGAGGCTGGGAGCCTGTTTGCAAGGAAATTAAACTAAAAATGTGTAGAAAAACAGCCGTGGGGCTTCACATTTCAAACTCAGAGTGGTATCCAGTAGGTCTGAAAAGCTGTTTAACACTTGAGCACTGGCAGACTGCAGAACCTTATTTTTGCTGAAATATTAGTGCTCTTCCTCCCTTCATTATAGCAAAGTGAAACTGAAAAGTGACCATTTGCTTGATTCAATCCAACTGAAAACCAACAACGAACACCCAGTGGTGGGCAAAGCATTTCTCTCCCCATTTCTTCTGCCCCACTCTCGCAAAACATCCATTTTCAAGGTTTAACCCGAAGCTGCTGGTTTTGCTGTTGGTGGCAGAGGGAAGAAAAAAAAACAAAAAAAAACCCCAAACACCAAAAAAACAAAAAGCAAAAACCACAAGAACTTTAAAATCAATACTTTATATTGTCTGGGAAAAAAATTAATTTTTTTTTAAAGCTCAACACTTTTGATGAAAAGTTGTCAGCCCTGCCCGGCTCCCCGAGGAAGCTCCCTCTACGGGCGATGCTGAGACAGTGTTGCTCCAGCTCCACACCACGTCCTACGCCAGAATCCCATGGGTCAGCCCCGCACAGTGGGCACTAACACTGCAATCGACACTTCCAGATGGTGAAACTTTTAGATTAAATCCTCTCTTTCATTTTTTTCTTTCTTTCTTCTATAGAATAGGGTTAAGGAATAATCACAAAAATCTTTCATTTTCATCTGAAGCAGTAGGATGCTCTGGTAGCACTAGAGGTGGCATCAGAGTGGGGGCAAGAGGCTCTGTAAAGGGGTGGATGTGCTCGGCTCTGAATGAAAATTTGCATCTTGTGATGAAAAACCAGCTGATTTGATTAGGAATGTGTTTCTGTATTTCTGCTTTTAAAGGAGATAGGTGTTCAATGCCTGGTGGGGAAAGCTAAATCCATTTGCATATCTTGGTGTCCCTGTCCATGGCAGACGTTTGGAACCTGATGATCTTTAAGGTCCCTTCCAACTCAAACCATTCTATGGTTTTCTCCTCTGCACTTTGGACTTACATTTGTGCATGTGCCAAAGGGCTGAAGGCACTGGCGGTGAGTTTAGTCTTCCTTCCCACCACAGCCATGGTGTGGAACTGGTGTCTGAGCCTTTACCAGAGCTCTCACCCAGCAGCAGAGGTGGAAGGATAGAGTCCAAAGGTAAGGACACCAGTGGGTCTTCTTCTTCATGATTTGCAGGTGGCTCTGGAAATATTTGTGGTGGCTCCAGATGTTCAGTTTGGTTGACCTAAACCAGCTGTTGACTGTTCAGTCAAAATTTAAAAGACTCATATGGAATGCACAGAGTTTTCTACCTCAAGTGCTAGTGCGAATTTTGTTAGGGCAGCTGTTTACTAGGCAGTGATGGAAAATCTTGAATTTTAACCTTCTATAAAGGTCTGGAAAATCTCAGCATTGTGATGAAAAGTCAAGATTTCAGAGTGGCCATCAGAATGGGCATAAAATGCTATAGAGATATTTTGATTCTGAAATACTGCCCGGTCCTTAGAGTAAGTTCAGGATCAAAGGGAGAAGTATTATGACTGTGAAATCAAAAATTCCCTGCTTCTGTGGAAGATCTGGAGTTTGCCAAGGGCAGGAGGTCTGCCAGAGCACTTTGCAGTGTGAAGCTGAGGCTCAGCATGCTGGAGCAAAACACTTGGTGTTGGCAGCAGAAGGTTTGGTCTTTCAGAGAAAAGAAGTTTCAGTTTTATAGGTTTGCTGGTTCTTAAGGGAAATGTTGGTGCATCTTCCTGACTGATTGTTATCCTTCTACAAGTGATGATGTGACAGCATGGGCTGGACCAGAGCTCTTCTGCAGAGTAAAGGCTGACTGTGGGCCACTGCAGGATGTGAAATACAGGCTTAAATCTGTGGGTATCAGTCCAAATCTTCCCCAGGTTCTTGGGGTGTTGAGGAAGGGACATGGAACTCCAGACCTCTTTTAAAAATATGTGTCACCTGCTCTGGGGACAGTCCCCAGCACGTGGCCCTGAAGGTGGCAATGATGGGACAGACTGAAGGGTGTCTGAGCTCAAAGATGTCCCTGACAACTCTGCAAGGCTGAGTTATGTGGAGTCGTCATGTTAACGTACAGCCAGTGAGAAAGATAGGAGAAATACCGCCATGCAGAGATCCATATTTTTCCCCACTGAGTAAAATACTGTGTAATTTTATCTAGTTACTATAAAACAGTTTATATTCCTTGTTTATAAAAAAAAGAGAAAACCCCCTATATTTCACTTCTGCTACTGACAGGCTGTGGAGGAAAAATAGATGGTTTCTTCTGCATTTAATATTTCAAACCAAGTAGACCCAAAAGAAAAGGCAGCAATTAACCACAAGTACCAGCAATGTGTTCCTTGTGTATCTTCTCTATGGAATTGGCTATGAAGAATCAGTTTAGTATAAACTTATTTACAGTCATGTTAAATCTTTTGGCAATAGTTTTCCAAGCTAGGCAGGAAAGCAGTACAGCTGCCACCCTCACCTTCCAGACCACAGACTTGTGAGATGAGATCCGCATCTCACATTTTTTCAGGATTTAAATCCTTTACAGGATAGTTAGAAAATGCTGAGTACATATCTGACTGTATGTTGGAGTAAGTTTGTATGTGTACACAGGCCAGTAAACTTATAAGCCTGAGAGAACCCAAAAAAGGGGCCAAATTGTAAACAGAGGCATTGACTGTGGTGTGGGTTCTCTGCCTACGTGTGCTTGCCCACATAAAGGCGCACATTGCATGTATCATCCCTCTTCCACTGTAAATTCCACACAAGGCCTGCTCTGTGGCTCCAAGTGACAGAAGAAGAGACACCTGAGCATCATCTTGCTCACATCTGAATCACCTTACCATCGCTGCTTGGCCTCTTGCTACCTAAATAACAGGGCTGTAAGACCAGGGTTACAAGGAATCCAGCAAGGACACAGGATTCCCTTCCTGCCGCCTCCTGCTCTGCGTAGCCTGCACCCAGGCTGGCAGCATCCTGTGACTAACTCTTCTAGACTGGATTTCTCCAAGGGACGACCAGCGCTTAATTTGGCTGACTCTGCGCTCTGCGGGAGCTCTCATCCATGCCAGCTTGAGTCCTAGCAAAAACCCATCATCATTAGTCCTCGAAAGGAACAGCTCGGATATTCCCCACCCCCGTTCCTGCAGGCTGGGATGTACTGTGCGTTCCCACAGACTGAAATTCCCCTGGTAGGCTCAATTACAGCAATCAGCCTTCATGCTCTTTTCAATGGCCCTGCTGCCTCCGACTCTGTAGGGCCACCATGGTGGGGCTGGGAGCAGCAGCATTCCCACAGGTGTCGGGGGAGATGACACAGCTCATCCAGCTAAACCAGCCCTGCGGGCAGGACTCTGTGTGGGGGGCACACAGGGCCTATGGGCTTGTCTCTGAGGGGGTTGCCCTAATTGGTGCCGCTTGGGATGTGCCCTGGCTCTGTACTTAAGGAGGTGGTTAGAGCAGAGCACCAAGCACGTGCTCTCCTTCACTCCAGCTTGCAGCAGATTTTCTCTGGTGCAAGGCAGAGCTGGGCTGGGGAGGATCTGGCCAGTGTGCATTTCTCTTTGCTAGCACTTTGGCAGCCTCTCAATGAACAAACCACTAGAAAACAAATCTGGAGCAGCCCTTGGCTGCGGTGGCCAGACCTCGGCTGTTAACTGGGCTGAAGAGTACCAGCTGCTCTGCTCCTGCCCCAGGGAGGAGAGGCCCTTCTGCTGTGGTCTGGGGACTTGAAACATGCCTGAATCAGCTTCTGCAAACTGAGATGGCTTCTAGACTCCAGCTCTGGATCCAAATTGGAATTTCATGGCTTTACATGCTACCTGAACCATCATCTTGGCTCCAAATATCTCTCTGCTCTAAAAGGGTAAATAATATCGTGATGACAAACTTTTTTTCTGCCCATGGCTCTGTATAATAGTGACTTTGTGGTGCTCTGGCTTGGAATTCCCTGGCTGCAACTAGGACAGTGCTTGCATTTAATTCCCTTTTTCCACCCCTTTGGCAGTGGGGGCTGATTGGGCAATGTGATCTGCCTGGTTTTGTGCAGCCAGTGGAGAATGTGTGGCTCATGGTTCTTGAGCCATGGGTGCTTCCCATGCAGGAGGAGCTGTGCTCAAGGGGAATAAAGCTTCCCTGTCTGGGAATGGGGAACCAGGATGGCTTTTCCAGCTCTCCCTGCATCGCCCATCTGCCTGGCCTATCCGCAGTCCATGCTGGTGCATGTGGACCCCTTCCCATATATTCCTGATGCTCTTCTATTACGCTTGGCCCTCTACCCCAAACTTCTAACTTGTGTCTGTCAAGCCTGAGGAGGTTGTGGAACTGAGCTGTGTGGAGATGGTTTTTGATTTGGCAGAGCAGCATGTAGGGCAGGTAATGCTGAAGACTCCAGTCCCAAGAAGGGCTTGGTGACGGAGGATGAGGACAGAGAAGGGCATGTGTTATTTTGGCTCTTGCAAGGCATTAACTAACCCTTTCTCAGAAAAGAGTTAAGCTTGAAAAACCTCTCACGCTCCCGGTGTTTTCTAGTGGTACCTGTGCAGCAGCAGTGTAATGCTGGTGCTCAGACACCAGCTGTGGTCATGCAGGGCTCTGCATCTGCTGGGTGAGAAAAGAGAATGCCACTTACAAATGGGAAAGATTTGGTAGATAAAATTTATTTTCCTATTTTTCTAAATTTTGCTGGTGTTTCGAAAGGCATTGCCCAGATTTGCTATGGGTTGAAAAGTAAGGGGGGAAACTACCTGTGTCACACAAAATTTTCTCCCTCCTCTTCAGATGGAAAACACTACTCAGAGCAGCTTTGGCCTGGGTTTGCCCTTTGTGCCTGTGGCTGCAGTGGTGCCCAGCCCTCGCTGGCCCATGGGCTGTCATAAGCAGCAAGAAACATTCAAGGTATTGCAACACCCCTGCCTGTCCCCAGTGGGTGAGGGGACACAGCCATCCCTGAATGAAAGGGTCCAGGGGCACTGATCCATGGCAGAGGGTAATACTACAGATGTGCTGCAAAATCTTGGAGAGGGTGGGGAAGGAGATGGGTCAGCCTAAATCCTGAGCAGTCCACCATGACCCCAAAGCTGTTGTGTTAGGTAGGTTCACCCCTTAAGCCGTTTTTCCAGTGAGGTGGTGCTCAGCTCCCACTCTGCCTCTGTCTCCCACCTCTTTTCTCCTCCTAGGATTCCCCTCCTGAAGCCGCCTCAACCTGCTGTGGCACCTTCTGTCAAACGCTTCACACGTTTGTCACCAAAATGTTTTGGCAGCAGCAGCATCTCTAGGTTTTGACATAATCCCGACAGGAGACTTTCTCAATTATTACTAATGGAACATTATGCTCCTCTTTGGGAACTCCTGCATGAATAAAAAAGGGTCATTAATGACATCTGCGCAGAGCCCGGAAATTATTAGTCAATGATTATACAGTTTTATTTTATTTTTTTAATTTTTACATATATATTTTCTTAAGCTCCTGGTAATTTCCCATCTTACCTCCCACCCCCTTCTCCAAAGTCTCCCATGCAAACTGGAGCTGAGCTGGGTTATTGTCAATGTTCTTGCATTTTTTTGCAGGTAAATGCTCTTCCCCTCCCACCCTTCCTTCCCTTTTATTCCCTCTTGGCTTCTTTAAAGATTGTAGCTCTTGTTTCAGTCCCAGGAGATCCCATTGCACCTTTCTCTGGGCTTGATTTTATTGCCAGGCAAGCTCAACTACTTCTTGGACTTGAAGAAATCAATATTGCCCTGGTTCTACCAAGGCACTGGTGGAGAGGAAGTAGTAGGACTTTGTCCCACTGCCAATGGCCATCAGGGTGGCCTGTCCTTGCTCCCTGCAGGATGCTGGTGGCATGAAAGAGGTGCTGGGAGAGAGATTGGAGGTGTCTCCAAGTGCCACATAGCATCCTGCAACAGGGAAGCTCTGCTTGGATCATTTTCTGTGACTTTCTGGACACCAGAGTATTGGGGTTTTTTTTGTCCTTCTGCCAGGTATTCAGTTCCCTGTGCTCAATACCCCTATAAATTGCCCAAAGAAGGCTTTTTCTTTATTTTTTTTTCTGGAATGCTGCAACAATTTGAGGAACTGGACTCTGTCACTGGCCCCTGTGACAGAGCCCTACAGAGATGTGACTAAAAAAAGGTGTGTCTGCCCTGAGACGTTTCAAATGGCTCTGCAAGTTGTGGCCACTGAGGAGGTGACAGGCACAGGACTGAGCACAGTGGGTTGGAGCCGCATCTGTCCCATGTTTGTGTTGATAACAACATGGGGGTTTGAGCCCTCAGCTGATGGATGTGCCAGGGGCATGTCCAGCAAGACCAAACCCTGAGGCCATTCCTCTTGCTGCATTGCTGTGCTAGCACATGTTGTTTGGAGACACAGGTGGAGTTGGTTTTTACTCCCAAAAATAAAAATAAGGAAAGGAGAGGTTTGGGATGATGGTTAGGCTTTTGGTGGGATCTCTTATGGCATGTGAAAGAAGAGAAAAGCTGATGTCTTCATTGGCTGAAAGCTTGTTTTTCTTTCCGGGGTTGGTATCAGTCAAATATGCTACACAGAAGTTGAAGATGGTGTGGGTCCCTACCCAGAAGGGAGAATTTCTGTGTCCTGCAGGCACTCTGAGATGTCCATCTCCATGGTGAGTGTCTCTGATGCTGTTTAGTGGGAGACTCTTCCTGAAGCCAGCAACTGTGACCAGGTGAGATGTGGCTGCTGTGGGGCTTGTCTTGCTTGGCAAGGCAAGTGGCACCACCTGGACCAGGGGTTTGGCCCAGGTGGGAGATGTGGTTATTCTCCCATGGGATGCCTGGGGCTTGGACTCGTCGCAGAGCTGTTGCATGTCCCTGGGGAAGGTCAAGCAGGGATCGCCAGCCTCGATTCAAACCTGGCACTTGGGGTAAAAGGTCGATGCAGTAACTCTACAAAGAAAACTACTAAACAAGAAATAGACTCCTTTAAAAAAAAAAGTCCCTTGGAGAAAAGATATTTCAACCCCTTTTTGATTTATGACCTACTATAGGATATTGAGACGTTATTTACAATCGATATACGCTCCTGCAAGACTCCCGCCGGAGCCATAGACCCCGCCTGTTAGAGTGGAGACTGGTCAGCCTGCTCCACTGGAAGTGCCAGCCATGTCCTGCTGGAACAGGCTATAAAGCTGGATGCAGCTGTATATCTTTCAGAAAATGGACCTGGTTACACATGTCTTTGGGCAGCTGACACAGGGATATCGTTTAGGCCTAAGACAGCAGTTCAGTAGCAGAAATCAGCATTCCTCAACCTTGCCAATAATGAAATCTCTTGCGCAACATAGAGAGCTCCATGGCCTTAAAGGTGCAAAATGGAGTTGTTCACTTGACTTATAATGGAATTGGGCCAATTTTGAAGCAAGCACTGGATTTTATTCTGGGATTTTATCTTTAAAGGGGGATTTGCAAACACTTTAAGGGGTGGGGGGGAAATTCATTCCGTGTAAAATTGTGTCCTGGCCTCATTCCAGTTTGGGTAATTACGTTCTCTTTCTGTAGTGGCTGCAGGACAAAGGGCCATTCATCACGCTCCAAAGTGCTGCAAAAGGCTCCCGTGTTCCACCAGAGAAGTGCCTACATTTGAATCCAAGCGAGAAAGTTTTCTCCCCGTGCTTCAGGCCGCTCTGGAGAGTAATGGAGCTTGGCGCTGCTTTAGGATCCTTTTGGGTGAGATATAGGGGCAAGCACCTTGTCATGCGCTGCTCAGACTCAGCAAATCTGGGTAAGTAGGGCGCTCAGCAAAATAGATTCCTTCCAGCCTCCCGTGGCTCGCCTTTCACCCCGAGGACATGCTTGTCTTTGCAGAGTGCCGCTGGAGCTCCAGGGGATCTCTCTGGAGCAGAGGAGCTGGATTCCCTCTCTCCAAACCTCCCATGCCTATAAGCAAGAAACTGGGTTGTATCCAGCTGAGCAGGACTCAAGGACTTGGGGTGCATTCAGAAGTGGTACAGGGGAGCCTGGAAGGGCACAGATGCTCTGACTTTCTCCTCCCAGGTCTCCATACTGGCAGAGAAGAAATATTTGCAACACTTCCTCCAGCATTCCAGCTTAGGGAGGGTCATGCTTAAGCACTGGACTACAGTTTTCAGTGGAAGAAATAGAGCATTGGATGTTAGGAACTTATTCTTTACTGTGGGAGTGGTAAGGCACTGGGACAGGTTGCCCAGAGACACTGTGGATGCTCCATTCCTGAAGAGTTCAAGGCCAGGTTGGATGGGATTTGGAGCAACCTGTTCTGGTGGAAGGTGTCCCTGCCCATGGCAGAGGGTCTGGAATGCTATGAGCTTTAAGACCCCTTCTAATTCAAACTGCTCTGTGATTCTAGGATTCCTTAGCTCCCTGGTAGCTCTATTTTCAGTCTCTCTCTATTGAGGCAGAGTGAGGCAACCCAGGTACTCAGGTAGAGGCCAGTCAAGGTGGCAGCAGCAGGGTGAGGGAGCATGTCTGCATGCCACCCACCAGCTGACCTGCCAAGGAGCATCCTTGGCCTATGTGCCTTGAGAGTGTCCCTTTAAAGCAATTTGTAGACTGTTATCCTGTATCATTAACCTAATTAGTGTAATTGCCGCCATTTATGTAATGAGTATAAATACTGGAGGAATCCCATAATTAGGAGATGTAATTAGGTAATTAATAGATGACATGGTAACAAAAATCCAGGGGAAACTTTGCAAGGTGGACACTGTGTGTGTGTTGTGTGTGTGTGGCTGTTCCAACACACTGATTTTGCTGGATCTGTTGCAGATTTGCTCCATGGTTGGCTCCAGCCTGGAGCCCCTCTATAGTCCACAGGCAATGTAAAGAGGACCTTCAGGTGATGTGAGAAGGATATTTTAGAGCTCCATAGATCTTGCAGAGGGAATCTGGAGAGCTAGGATTTTCTTAAGGGGAAGAGCAGAACTGTGACCTTTGCCTTGCCATACAGACACGCTTTGCTTTTAGATCCGGGGAGAAGCAAGGTGAATTTAGCTGAGGTCTGAGATGTTCCCTGGCCCTAGGCTGGAAGGTGGCTTGAAGTCCTGTTTGCCCCATAGTGCTTCTCTGCTACAACATGACAGCCAGCTCCTGTGCCAATAGCCTGCCTGACTGGAGGATAAGGAGCCTCAGGGTGCACTCAGCTGCCTGATAAGTTCCATTTTAGTTCTCCTGTGGGTTTGGCTTAGAAAAGTGATTGGAGCTGGAAATTGTGTTTGTGCTGTGAAGAGCTGCTAAAGTTCCTGCTGTGCCTGAGGAGCATTTTTTTTTGAGCTTCATGAGTTGTGAGTGTTTTAGCTGGACCCTTTCTAGTCACTGAAGTGTTGATTTTTTTTTCCTGCTGCTCTCTGGTTTTTGTTCCTCAAAGCCTGTTCATACTTCTAGAGAACTTACATGTCCAGATGTATCTGAAGAAAATAAGTTGCAGTTAAAGAAAAGGGGTTTGGGCCGTGTGTGTGTGTATGTGTTGGTGTGGTGTTGTTGTTCATCTGGATTCCTATTTGGCACCTGCCAGGAGCAGTCACTCCCACCAGCTTTCAGTACCTGAAAGGGGTCTGCAAGAGAGCTGGAGAGAGACTTTGACAAGGGCCTGTAGTGATAGGACAAGGGGAAATGGCTTTAAACTGAAAGATGTTAAATTAGATATTAGGAATAAATTCATGACTATGAGGGTGGTGAGACACTGGAACAGGTTGTCTAGAAGCTGTGGATGCCCCATCCCTGGAAGTGTTCAAGGCCAGTGTAATAGGGTGGATTCTAACAGATGCCAGAAAGTGAAACAGGCATGCTGTTGAGAGGTTACAGCCAGGTTGGATGGGGCTCTAAGTCACTTGGTCTAGTGGAAGGTGTCCCTGCCCATTGCAGAGAGATTGGAACAATATGCTCTTTAACTTCCCTTCCAACCCAAAGTCTATGGTTCTGTAAGCCATGAGTATCTCGTGTAGGACATCTCCTCTGCAGAGGATCCTGGCTCTTTTCATGCCACAGTGACTAGTCTGTACTGGCTTATTTTGAAGAACACAGTGACCTTGTGGCTTTTATTCTTAGCCTCTCTCCCTCTCTTTTGGAGTATGTCCTCTCCAAAAAATGAGCTATTTTGCACTCCTTGGAGGAGCATTGCAGTCAGCAAGAGTGATCCCAAGACCTGCAGCACTGGAAACACCAGCTTGCAGGAGAGGTCAGAGGGGAGCTTGTGCGGGAGATGGGTGGTCAAAGGCTGCTGAGTCCCCAGGACCAGCAGCTAGAGGGAGATATGACCTCACGCTGAGGTGCAGCCTTGTCTATGCCGTGGATTTCTGTCGTAATGCCAAAGAAAATCCTCTTGCTTTCTAGTGTTCAGAGTCCATGTAATGAACAGCCATAATGCAGACTTCATTACATAGCATAAGTAATTCTTGAGATTAAAGAGTTTTGAAATGGTTCCTGCTGCAATTTATGCCAAGGTATTTCTTAGTCCCTGTCTACCTGGGAAGTTTTATCAGGTGTATCATAATCAGTATACATAGGTCCAGTTACACCAGGAAGGCTCTGTCTAGACATTTTAATTCCAGTATAAAAAGGGCCTTTTCTCCTTTAGCTTGAATTCACTTGCACATGCCCTTTACAAAGTAAGGGCCTCATCAGTGGAAGAGCCACCCTGTATATAGTATTATGTTTGAATTCCCACTCTGGACTGCATCAAAGCCCACTCTGCTCTGAGGCCAGGAGTTTCTGCTCCTGCCATGGCCCTGGCTCATGGATGGGGAAGTGGATTGGTGTTTTGCAGTTGCTTGGCTGGAGGCAGCTCTTTGTGCCCAAAGCAAACACATGGTCTTGCAGGGCACTTCTGCAGTCCTTCAGCTTAACCCTGCTCTGCCCTCTCTGCTCTCCATGTTCCCTTGTCCCATGCTCTCCACTCTCCCACTCCAAGGGGATGTGTCCCATGGGGAACCATTCACTGAAGTCTCCCCCAGCTGATCCTTTTGTTTTACCTAGGAAGCTGGTTTGGGGATTTGCCCATTGAGACGCAAATTTGCTAGTCATGTTGTGTTTTGGCTCATTTTTCATGTCGTGAGCTCCAAGTCCCACATGATCCCGGTTTCAAACCTGTTTTGAGGCCTCGCAGATCCTTCACTCATGGGCTTTGCAGAGCTGAGTGGAGATACTACACCTCCTACCCTGCAGTCACAGAGTGACGGACATGAGGAGTATCTGCCTCCCTCTGCCCTGCACCATCACATGGGTGAGGATCATTGCCATTTCTACATTTTGCCCTCGCCTTTGCCCTCATCAGGTATCCTGCATTGATTTATTCTTGGGCCCATGACAAAACTACCCTAACACAGACCTACACTGTGAGTGTGGAGCAGTCATACTTTGTTTCTTGCTCTCCTTTTATGATGAAAACCCTTTTTGCTGTGTTTGTCTCCCCTTCAAGGTCTAACCCCACCTAAGTCCTGCCAAATTTCATTTTGTTCCTGTATTTTTTGATTTCTAGATGTGTCTTCCTTCACTGATCTCTCCCCCACCTTATCCTTTTTCCTTTGTGGTCCTGATGCGAACTGTGAACACACTTTTCTTATAAAACATGGATCCAGGCTCAAAGCTTTGCTTGAATGGCTGTCCCACGTGCATTTTACACTCTAACTAAAAAAAAAAATTATTTAAATTTCCTCCATGTTCAAGACCTCAAGCTCTTCAGTCATGCTGAGTGCATTAACAGTGTTGTAGCTCTGGCCTAGCTTTGTGCATCTTCTCTAGTGAGCTTGATTTATCTATCTATTAATCTGAAGTTGTCTTCTAGAAATGGCCAGCTGTTTTTCAAAGCTGTGGCCAAACAGGCATCTGAGGAAAGCCTCAGGTGTGGGTAGAGACCTGGGTATAAGGAGCCTATTCAGAGCAGTTGTCTGTAGGAGGAAGTGAAGCTTTAACTAGAGGCAGTGAATTGTGTTCCTCTCTAAGATTTGTCCTGGTTCAAAGCAAAATGGATCCAAGGAAGTCACATGGTCTGTGTTAGACAAGAAGGTCCTAAAGCTGTCTGTTTTTTTCTTCCTAACTATCCCTTTCTACAGATTTATTGGAAGACAGGTTGCCAGGAGAGTGTTACCAAATAATTATCCTGTGCTTCCTTATAGTAACCTCTGCAAGAAAGTGTTTAGACAGACAAGCCACGTGAACTAGTCATTAATATCTTATAGGTCAGAGTTACGGATGTTGCATTGTGATGAAGTATGTATTTCTTCCTATTTCCTAGGAAAATGGGCTTGTGAGACAGAGCAAGATTTATGATGATCTTAATTAGTTATTTCCTAGCTTTCAAAATGTTTGGGTTTGAGAGATGATATGATAGATAATTAACTTGTTGTCAGACAGCGACTTTTAAAATGAAATGTTTGTTCTCAAAATATTATTTATCTCAATACTCATTGTATGCATGCCATAGTACATACAGAGTTGTACATATAGATAAATACATGGATATGCATCGCTGCTGCCACAGGAGTTCGGAGCAGGGATTGATGCTCCTGGAATGGGCATTTTCCCTGACTCTGCATCAGGCTGAGCAGAGCACACAAGATGTCACAGCCCTTCAATAGGAGTTGCTGCCATGTGGCTGCTCTTCTTGCCATGCTTGTCCTTATCCTCCTGCTGCAAAGGTGACCTGCAGATGGTAAAGGGACTGGTGTTCTGCTCTGCCCTTTCCTATTTGGGTTTATGGGCTCAGTTGAAGGCCAGAGACATTTTCACAGGCTGAGAGAGTCGGAGTTGCTCATCCTGGAGTAGAGAAGGCTTCAGGGAGAGCTTAAAGCACCTTCTAGGATGTAAAGGAGCTACAAAAGAGCTGGAGAAGGACTTTGAATAAGGGCATGCAGTGATAGGACAAGGGGATATGGCTTTAAACTGACAGAGGGCAGGGTTAGAATGGAGACTGGGAAGAAATTCTTCCCTATGAGGGTGGTGAGGTGCTGGCACAATCTGCCCACAGAAGCTGTGGATGTCCCATCCTCAGAAGTGTTCAAGGCCAAGTTGGATGGGGCTTGGAGCAAACTGGTCTGGTGGAAGGTGTCCCTGCCTATGGCAAGAAGGACTGGAATAATAATGCCAAGGTCATGGGTTCAATCTCCTATGTGGGCCATTGATTTAAGAGTTGGACTCGATGATCCTTGTGTGTCCCTTCCAACTCAGAATAGTCTGTGATTCTGTGAATGAGATGATCTTTAAAGTATCTTCCAATCCAAACTCTTCTATGTTTCTACGATAAGTCCTCCGAACCATCAAGTTCCACAGATACTTGCCAGTAATACGGTGCTTGTTAAGAGGTGGGGGCTTGTGAAATTTTTTGCTTAACTAGTAAAGCTTAAATGAAGGGAATTGTATCTCTCGTTGCTATATCCCTCAAGGACTGAGAGGGGGGTTGGAGAGAACCTTCAGGGAAGGCAGAGGGCAGGATTGCACTGACCCCAAAGGATGCTGGATGTGGTCCCTGAAGCCGTGGCTGCCGTGATGCCTCATTGCTGCGGGGAGTAGAGCTGCTGCAGAAGGAAAGAGGTCACCTGGAAGTTGATTTATTTTTCTTTCTTTCTCTTTCTTTTGCATTTTTTCATCAAAGCTTTATAAATAACAGGCAAAACCCCTGCGGAAAAACCTCCCAACCAGCTGCCTGTTGCAAATACTCCAGGAAATGGGAGGTGGCGGGGGAAGAGGGAAGGAAGGCTAAATTTGGTGGCTTTTATTTTTAACAAGGGCTATTTCAGTTGGCTTTAAACCCATGTAAAAAAAAAATTAGAGCCATGGGAAACTTTTGCCAGATCCACAGGAGTCTGTGGAGCCGAGCACTCACTCCAGCCAGCGTGGCACAGACATGGTGTCTGTGCCAGTCCCTGCTCCAGGATTTGACAGCTCAGACATTGCCAAGGCCATTGCAGGGACGAGGAGCTCAGGGGTAGAGATGAAGCGATATATTTCAAGGCCTTGCAAGATTTCTCTAGCAAAGCCAAGTGAGGCTCAAAACTTTCCAAAGCAACCAAAGAAGGCATCTGCAAGTCCTCGCTTTTCTGTGGGACTGTTGTACTTGGGTCCCTGGCACAGAACAGTAAAGCTTGAGTTAATGAACCCAAACAGCCAAGCAAAAAGAAAACCCCTCCTTTTTTTTTCTTTTTTTAAAAAATTCCATGACGACCCTTCTCCTTCTGACTGGCCCCTGCTAAATCTTGCTGTTTGCAGCACCTGAAGTCAAGGCGTATAAAATGACTTGGCAACATCCCTCCAACATTCCCCTGGCACTCTTTGGGGAGCAAGGGGTGTTAACCTTGGTGTCCTGGCCATGTGCCAGGGTAAGTAATTACATTCGGCCTCTATAAATTAGCTCCCATGATCACAGCCAGGGAGCTGCAGCGTCATTTCCTCCTGGCTGCGCGATGCCCGGCACGCTCTACCCAGGCACTGGTTACATCTCAGTGCATGGGCTGGCATGGAGGATGGGCACAGGGAGCAATGAGGGCTTGCTCATGCTAACACTTTGCTAAATTGCTCTGGGGTTACATATCTGGTTCTCCATGCTCCTGTGTTCAGAAAGGGAGAGTGGTGAGCACAGAGCTGAGTCGGATCGGGCTCCCTACCCCAACAGGGTGACCTGATAAATTGCCACCAGTCAGCTGAACCTCAGTAACGGCCTCTCGGCTCACAGCTAAAATTAGCTGAAATGGCATGAAGAGAATTGCTGAAACCTCCACGAAAGTGATTTAAGCCGAAGCACGTGACCTTGCATTTGTCACGGGCCGGAGCACGTGCAGGCCTGCTGGCACAGCGCAGGTGATGTGCGGGAGCGTGTCATGCCGTGTAGTCTCGAGCCATAACTCGGTAGCTGGACCTCATGCTCTACCTGTGACCTCATCCCACTGTTCCTCAGCACTGGCTCACGTTAACCCCTTCTGCTGGGATCCGGCTTAAAGGGTCTTCAGCAGGTGTCAGGTTACAGCTGGAATGGACTTCAGAGTGCAGGAAGGGTTAATTTAAGATTAGGAACAATGTGTTGGCCAACTGTGCGTATTTCCCAATGCAGGCACCAAGCTAACCCTTTCCAGTCTGGTCTCAGGTGGAGTGTGTCTACATGGAAGATGATAAAGCAAAAAGGGTTGGAAAGTCTAAGTAGGAGGAGATGTGGTGCCACATTCCAAATTGTCTTGTCATTGTTCCTTTCAAAGGTCATCCTTGGTCTTTAATTTCTGAGACTGGGCACTCAGGGCTTTGGGATCACTGTGCCTCCCCTTCCATGAATCCAGCTGCCCCAGAGTGGGTGCCCTTCCCAGGCTGGCAGTGCAGGCTGCACCTCCTGTGGTTGCCCTCAGTGGAGCAGTTCCACCTTTGCATAGCTGTTCTGTGTGTGGGAAAGGATTTCAAGAAACAATTGACCAAATGAAACCTCCATAATGCTTCTAAATACTCAAACACATTAGACATGCCTGCCCAGCTCAGAGATAAATTAGAGCTATTATCACTAGAGCCCAGACAAACAAACGGAGGGCTCTCTCCAAACAAGCCATTCACTCAAGAGACTGGATTTACAAGGGTCAGGGAAGCAGCGTGAGCTGCAGGCACTTGCTTTCTTTGGAAACCCGTTTAAATTGGCCATATTGACTGGTGCAGAAGGAGGAGAGAGAGCACAACTCTGCCCTTTGGGATGTGGGAAGACACCTCCATGCAGGGACTGTTGCCCCATGATGTCCTAGCTGATGTTTTGCTCTCCATGTCTTCAATTAAAGGTGGAAGTCAGAGACTGATCCATTTTGCTTTTCTCACAGCTGATGGTTGGGAGATCAAAGTGTGCAGGAGCACATTAGGGATGCCAAGGTTGTGTTGCTTTGCCCTTGGATTTTTGTGTCTGCTTCCAAGGAGGGATGGGCAGCCAAGCTGGTGGTAAGGTGGCATTGAGAGAGGGGTCAGTCCAAATCATCATCTTGGGCATCAAGAAAACTGCCTGGAGGGGTAAATGGAAGCCAGAGTGTGTATTTGGGGCTGGATTTTGCATGGCAGCTAAAGGAAGGAAGAAGAAGATGCAGAGATAAAAAGGAATAAAGAAAAAGAGATGCCTATTCTGTTTTCTGGCTGTGTTGAGCAGCCAGTGCTCTGGTGCAGGGTCGCCAGCACAGCTTGCCATGGTGTCCAGGAGCACCACGCTGGGGCTGAGCATGATGGAGGCTGAGACTTGGAGCCTGGCTCAGGCAGGGTGTCTGGAGAAGGGCCACGGTCAGTGCAGTTTCAGCTCTTGGCTGGGTCCCCCCAGCCAGCCTTGGTGAGACTGGTGGAGCCCTCATGGGGGGAGAGGCTGGGCTGTGAGATGGGTTCTGCAGCACCACAGCCCTCACCCACTCGCCTGGCAGCTCAGGCCAGCAGCACCCACAGAGGCTATGAGGGTGTTATTCTCTTCTGAGAGATGCTCTTGAACACAAAAACTTAATCCTGAACCAGAGTGTCACTTTTTCGAAGACATCCAGTCTCCATTCACAACCTCTGATTGATGATGAATTTGCCATTTCCCTTGGTAACCAGACCTGGTGATTAACTACCCTCTCTGCTCAAAATTGTCTTTTATTTCCCATGCAAAGTTCCCTCACTCAGTGTTGTCAACTCCCACTATTTATTTTGGGTTTTGCTGCTTACTGTGCCTTTTACCTGTGAGCCTAACGAACATGCCAATCTCAGCTATTTTCTCTCTGTGGGTATCTGGGATCAAGTCACGACGAAGATTTTCTTTGACTGCTGAGCAGACAGAGCCCTTTCAGTCTTTTGCAGGGTTGAGCACAGGCAGAGCAGAAGCTGTGCTCGCCACTGCCTTGAGCATCTCCCAGTGCGTGGGATTTTATTTAAAGTCCCAGCCTCTGGACTTGTGCCATTACAAGGACCTTACACTTTTTATTTTGCAGAAACCTGAAAATAATTACTCAAAAGGCAAACAAAAACAATTTGGTGATTGATTTTTTTTTAATGCATCAAGAGTTTTCTGATGTTTTGGTTTATTGTGAGCAGAAGGGGTGGTAGATGCTGGCTTGGTGAATAATTAGCAAAGCTGAGAACTCCCCAAGGAGACACAGTGGGCCTCAGGGGGTGTCTCCTTCCACTGTGTGTGGTTCCACAAATAAGGTACATACTGACCTGAAATTCCCACAGCTCTTCTACCTGCCCACTACCAGGGTAGGTTTAGTCAGTAAGGGTAGCCCCTAAGGCCTTGACATCTCTGAATTTCGAGTCTTCATCCTCTGCAGGTTTTTCTGCATTGCTGGGCAGGCTGAAGGGCACAAGTGGCCTCACCATCAGTGTCATGCATGTGGAGAGAGATGGAGTTTATTTTACGGCTTCCTTCAAGGGTCAGAGGTCCACTGCGTTGTGTCAACCCCCCTCAGCTGAGCTAAAATGCTTCAGTAGTCCCAAGACTTCAGCTTTCTTTATCTTCCACTGTGTTTGTCACACTCCCCATAACTCCTGGCACTCCTGGTATAAATCAGGAGTGTTTCAAACTGAAACAGCAAGATGCCTTGTTTAAAAATATTGAAATTATGTGTTTCCCCTTCCTTCATTCCTCTCTTTATATTTCTTCCCAGGAAAAAACCTATTTGTGAAGTTGGATCCAGAGCAATAGTAGCTTTGGTGGCTGAACCCCCACTGGTTTTCTGTTGATTTAAAACTTCAACAAGTCCTACTAATAGCAGCCTACCCCTCTTAAATTTCTCCAGCCCTTGCAGTGAAGCTCTGCCTCATTCACCATTTCCAGGCTTCAAGATTTGGGTACCGTTACCTGTGATTTCTGCTTCTAAAAGGGCTCTGGAGACTGGGAGCTTGGAAGCATTCTCCTAGCCCCTGTGGATTTTGTGTGTCTGTGTTATCCCTTCCATGAAAGAATCAAGCTGGCAGTCAAGCCCCAAAATACTTGAGAATTTATTAAAAAGTAAATACTGCACCAAATAGGGGTTGATGTCTTAAGGGCTGGGAGATAAAGAGGGAAGGATGGGTGTGTCTGTGTGATACCCATCTACAGGTTCATGTGGCATCCTGCAAGGCGAAGGAAAGTTGGTAGCGTACACCTGTGGTTATTGTGTTTGCTTCTCAGTTATCATGTGAGGCCTAAATGAGGGCATCAATAAAATATTCCATGAGGGGGCACATAAGACAGCCGTGACTTGTGTTTTATGAAATGATTCGAGGAGCAGAGGAGGTAGGCTGCTCCATCTGGCACACCCTGATGAACTGTGGAGAGGATGCTTTGCCCCAGTTTTCACCAGGGAGATGCTCGAAGATGCCCAGCTCTGCTCCTGCCCTGGTACCAGGCACTAAGGGTCAGAAGAGACACTAGTGGGGCCTCAGTTCCTTGGAAAATTACCTTGCTTATTTTTTGTGCTAGTGGAGGAGAAGTTTGTGTTTAGAGGTCCATGAATTAATGAATTAGAAAACAAAGAATCAAACTAATGTTCATTATTTTCAGAAAAGAAAACAGTCTTTGCTTTCATTTACTGCAGAAGCATTTGAGAGATTTTGCTAGCAGAGATCAGAGCTCCAGCTAGTGAAACCCTGTAAGAAAGAGTCCGTGCCTTAGGCAGGACACAGACAGACAGTGCAAGGAAAACAGAAGCAGTGACTGGTATTTGAGCACGTTCACAGGAGCCAAAAAGCAGAGCTGGGACCGCGGGGCCAGCCCTGGGAACCCCAGGCCATAGAACCGACCTCCTTCCTCCCACAGCAATGCTCTTAACGTTGACCAAGACACGATCGTTCATGTGTTGCCCCTGGAGTCAGTGGCTGAAAAGCACTTTATGAGGCAGCAGAAACACAATGGGCTATTATTTTTAGGCTAGAGCCTTTCACACATTTTTCTCTGCAAAGCGGATACCCTCCCTCTTTGTTGTCTTTAGTTGTTTGTGGTCGCCTGCTATTCCCTGCCTATCCAGCATCTATGAAAATGAGATGGTGATCTTGTTTGGGAAGGTAAAATAGTGCAAATTACCCTCATCTGGAAATCCTTTGGGTTTGAACCTGAGCGCTGGGCTTCTGCTGTAGCTCCATGTCCAAACCACTGGAGCTAATGACCTGAGACTGCAGGGAAGTTTGGACACAGGCTGCAGCTCCGTCTCCTGGTAATGCTCTCCTCAGTGGATTAGGAGAAGCTTCCCTGGCAAACTGGGAAGGAGTCCAAGCTGGGGAGCTGGTGTGATAGGAACTGACAGGGCTGGAAATTTGATTTCTGACTCTTTGTGCGTGTATTTCTTGTGAAAGAAAAAGAGGGAGAGGGAGCCAGGAGTACTTTGAATCCTGCAATCATTAAAACCAATTCCACTTTTCCTGCCCCTGCCCACCTCCTGATATGTGTGTGAAACAATCTTTACAGCTACACAGCCATCAGATGGTATCGACCCGGCGGTGGAAATTGCTATTGACTGCTGCTGGTGCTGCTCTCTGCACTTCCGTGGCTTTTAAAGCGACACTCTTCAGGTGATTTCACTTTGCGCTTGATACAGCCTGGGAAGCACTGCCTGAAACGGGATGGGAAGGGCATGTGTGGGATATGTGTGTGCAACAAACAGCGCCACTCTCTTTTAGTCAGGGGAAGGGTGTTTGAGCATGTGTGAAGAGATGCTCCTGCAGAAACACTTGTCTAATGGTAAGATTCAGAAATTTGATTTTTTTTTCTTTAGTCCATCATGAAAGGATTCTTGTGTCTCACCAGTTTTTTCATACTGCAATTCCAGCACGAAGCTGAGACTGTTATTCTACCCATACAAAGGATCTATCCAGTCCTATATCAGTTGAGGACTAGATACATTGATTTCTTGTTTTAAGGCACACCTCTTATTCCATATTATGAATTCTCTCTCATCTGCTCTGGGTTCCAAAGGAAAAAAAAAGCAGGAAATAATAATATTTGCCTTTGATGCAAGTGTTTTTTGCAGCTTAAAGAACTCCTTTTATCACGCATGAGAACAGGGCTCTGGCTCAGGACATTAAAAATGCTCATTTTGTTCCCTCCAAGGCAATTTAATGGATGGTATTTGGTTATTCCAGTGCTTGGGTTTGGAGTTAAGTGGTAGTGGTGAGGGGAGATGACAAAAAAGCTGTGTAAAAGCCAGGGTTAGAGTCTGACCCCCACTCCACAGAGTAAATCTAGTACAATGCCATTCTAATATTGCTGGTGTCCCTTGGGTTTCCGTGCAGTGAAGGTCCCTGACCTGCAGGGAAGACCTGGCAGATGCTGTCTTCTTCCAGAGCAGGCTGTGATGGTGAAGTCTCCCAGGAGCTGTTTTCTTTTGGGATGCTACTCCAGTGTTGACAGCAGCACTGTGGCATGTAGTCCACATGCAGTCCACCTGCCAAGCACTGGCTTGGAGAAGGCAGAATATGCTTTGGGAAGTGACACTTGTGTGGTCAAGGAGTAAAGCAGGGAGCACCTTGCAGTGTTCTGACCCGTGCTCCAGACTGTACTAAGCTCCTGTCTCTCTTTTACCAGCAAGTTGGAGGTGCTTTTATGAAAGGAATTGACATTGCTCTTTCTCATAGAGCTCTGTCTGCTCCTCCTCCAGTCTCGTGCCTTTGACTTCAACCACAGTGCCCAGGAGTAGCAGCTGACCAGATGTGTCCAGAGCGTGTGTGCAAGGAGTACCCTTTCTTGTTATCTGGAACAGTGACTGCCTAAAGCTTCTGAGCCAGCCCCTTAGCTAGAATGCAAATAGCCACTGCTATTAGCTCTGAGCAGTCCCTGACAGCCTTGATTTCAGGGCACAAGACTGGCAGGCAGCTGAGGTGTCAGGAGACGTGTCTGGCATTTCCCCACTCTCCAGCCCAAGCCCTGAGAACTGCTCTCATTGGTTCACGCTGAGCCTTGGTGTTCATGTGGTGAGTCTGACCCTTCTTAGCCTGGCTCTTCTCAGCTGAATGGGAGGAAGAATTGGAAATAGAAAGGACTGGATATTGAGAGCATGTCTTGGTGGGATGGTTTGCATTCCCAAGCCCCAGCACTGAGCAGCCTGGAAAGGGAATTGGCTCAGGGCTGGGAGATAGGGTAAACTGAGAGTCAGCAGACCTGCTGGCTGCTGTGGGCAGAGCTGAGGGCTTTGCAGTAGAAGCAGTAAGAGGCCTGGTGCATGGGTGGTTTAACATGCCAATCACTGCCCTGCATCTTGGGGCAGAGCTCTGAGGCGAAGGTACAGGGCACCTCTGGGTGAGCACAGGGCCCTTTGCTGCTTTTGCATCTGCTGCCCACCCCTGGGATGGTCACAGGTCAGGCATGTCAGTTGGGAGGGAGGCTGATGTCTGTAAAACAATCATGTTCCCTGTGGCTTCCTTTGTCTCCTCCCTTTCCCCTTTGTTCATGGCAATTTGCATCTCCCAGGACACTACTCCCATTTCTCTCCTTCCACTCCATCCCCATCTGGCTACTGGAAGCTCAACACTGCCTATTTCATGGGGATAATAGGGACCTGGGATGACTCTTCTTCTTCCTGCTCCTCTTTGGGCTCTGCCATTGTCTTTTTCTCTGGTATAATTCTTGTACCCCTCCACAACTAGACTATCTAACTAGGGAAAGAACAATTGTCTGGGACAAGAGCCTGGACAGCCTGGAACACAGGAAGAGTTTCATCTCTTATATTTGAGGCCAGGGCAATGTGAGCCAAGTGGGGTCTTCCCAGCCTGGACCTTGAAATCCAGGCTCCCATGCAACACCCAGTTGGGACTTGTAAAAATTAGAAAACCAGGTCTTTACTGGGAGTTAAATTACTACTGCTTGAGATTTGTTAATTTACATCCTTTGAAGACCTTTCACAGCATGAGACTGGGGAAAAAGCAGCATGTTAGAGTCACTGGTAGCTTTTTGAGTGTTATGTGTCCTTTTGTCTTCCCCATTGCCAGGACCACAGCACTCCTGTCTTTTTTCCAGCCCTCTTGCAAATGTCTTCTGTCCCCATCCCTTTGACACCTTGACTTTTGTGTTCATTAAATGGAGGCTGGGAAGGTTGAAGGTGCTGCTAAATAGGCCAGTATGGGAGGCTGAAGGCTCGTTTCATAGCCATGTCCAACAGTTCCACCTCTGCCTCAACAGGACCTCCTTCCAAAGCTGCAATCCCGGTGAACTTGACTTTCCATTCTCAGGGCTGTTGCTTTCCCTCCCCAGCTGGTGCTGAGCTGATGGAACCAGTGGACCACGCATGGAATGTGAGTGTAGGTGGCTTTGAGCTCACTGTGAGATGAGAACAGTGTTTGCTCTGCAGGCTTTGCTCTGGTTCAGAGCTGGTGACAACCTGTCCTTTCTGGCATCCCTTTTGGAGGAACAGTGCCTGGGGAGGGCAACCTGCTCCCCTAGCCCAGCTCCCAGCTCCACGTATCCCACAGTAGCCAGGTGCTGCTGGAGTGTACATGTGCCCTTATCAAACAAGCAGCCCTTGATAGTTTCTCTTTCTTCCGGGCTTAACCTGCCTAAGTCTTTTTGGGGTGAGATACGATATGCGACTTGACAGCAATTCGAGGTGAGATTTTTTCCTCCTGGGAAAGCGTGGTAAGAAATTAAGCTTTGCTGGTTTTCTGCCCAGTCGACCAAGGAAAGAAAAGTCCTTGGTGAACTTGGGCTGGGTCTGGGGACAGGAGAGGTGCTGCTGTGATTTGTGGTTATTCTCTCTGCTGTGCTGCCTCCGTACTCACAAGTGAGAGGCAAGTGGTTCTGACACCTCTTTATGACCTGGGAGCCACAGGGAAGTGGAGGTGACTTGTGCTCTGGAAAGACAAGGTCATCAGCAAGGATGGTACAAGCATCTTTCATTCCTCTCACTGTACTAGAATCCAAATATTTTTAATTCATAGGAATTAAAGTGAATATCCTAGTTTTCAGCTGTTGGCTCTTTGAATCTGGGTGCTTCCCAAAGTGGTGTACAACACAGGGATATTATGAGGAAAGCTGTTGGTAAGAGAAATAGGGAAAATGGATGTCTGATTTCAAGCCTATCTGTCCTACAACCTTCAGGGCCTGCCAGGGGACGTGTTTCCTGGGCTGTGAAAAACCAATATGGGACACAATCATATATCAGTGGTTATATCGATCATTGTCTCAGACCCATTCAGTCCAAGGACACCAGCACCTTTTGGAGAGGAAGTGTTGCTCCTGCTTGGGAATCTGGGGAGGATGTTGAATGCATGGCAGTGATGGTGTGTGGGGGGAAGTGACTCTACTTTAGTGAATGCTGGGCCCATACTCGAACCAATTAGTAGAATGGAGCAAAGTACAGAAGGGACCAGACTGATAATAAGCAAAATGCTCAAATATGGGAAGTTGGGGAAGAAGCCAAATGAAAATGAATTGAAAGGCTAAGGTCCAACTTCAGCAGTTGTGTAGAAAGCATGGGACCACTGGTAATAGGAAAGCCTGCAGGAACAATGGGTCAAACCCCGACGGCAGAGAGACTGAAGGAATCTCTGAACAAGCCAAGGAGGGCAGGGGGATTTATCAAAAAGCATTTCAGCAAATTGGCTTGCTTACTACCATCAAGACCTAAGTCCCTCAATGTGACCTCTTTGCTCAGTACTTTGTGGTGATGGCCTGTTAAGGCTCTCTCTCAAAGGAACAGCAAGGGTCTCCTTGGCAGACCTTTGCACAGGGGGGATGCTCCCCACCAAATTTGGTACTGTGGAGGGGCTGATGACATTTGCTCTATCCCTCAATTCAGGGCTGGTGACAACTGTCTTTTAAGATAACCTTAAACACCTCTTTTTTGAAGGTGAAATCAGAAACCTGTAGCTGAGCCTCTTGCTGGGCAGCCTTTCTTAGTCTTGGCAACTCAAGAGTGGAAAACTAACTTCTGACTGCAAATGAACTCCATAAAGACCACTTGAAGGTAGATGATGTGATGGAAAACATCCCAAAACCTGTAAGTCTACATCTGAGACACAAAGAAAGTAATTCTAGATCCCTCTTGTTCACCTGAGGCAGCAGGGATTTCTTTCACAGATACTGGGATCAAGATAGGCATTATATGATCACCTTTGGGTGAGAACCTCAGCTCTTGCCAGCAGAGATAAGGCTCTTCTTTTTCTTGGCCCTCCGTATCTCTGCATGTACAAGGATAGGGATATACCTTCTTGGTAAATCATCTGAAAAAGGACTTGCTACAAAAGAGAGCCCATCCTGCTGGTGGTGAAGAGGTCCCATTTGGAGGCTTGACTTGTCAGAGTTCATGAAGAATCTATGGAATATAGTCATGTGCTCATATCTCTAATGTGGCTTTCTCCTCCTAAAAGTACTGCATGGAATATGAGACTCACTAGATAAAAGTGAATTTAACAGCTACTTTGTATCCTTTGAGAAACATCAGTACTGGCTGAAAGAAGGAAAAAGACCTTTTTGTTGAGTCTGGAATGGACCTGCTTTTATTGGAGGATTCTACGACTGTTTCTGTTGCTATTTCCACTAATAGCTTTTACCTGACTTGTTTTCAAAATCTTAGTTGGATTTTCTTTTCTATCTTCAAAAAACTGCATTTCCTTGCTGAAATTCAAGTTTGGGGGCTGGAAAAACATCCAAAATTATTTTGCAGATGGCTTCCTCTGATGTAGAAGTCCCAGAAATAGGGCGTTCTGTAAGGGAAGTCACCTGCTTATTTCCAGGAGGGTAGACAATTTATTTTAAACAATGCCATTTTCTTTTCAATTATAGACGGTTTTGTGGAAAAAAATTGCAGCAGTCTCTAAGAAAGAGCATGTGATCACAATTAAAGGATGTGCTGTGCTGTATCAGAAGGTAGCATTTAAACAAGGGAAAGCCTGAATATCGGCTATAACTCATTGTAATTATACCATCTATTTCAAACATGTAAATATGTTTGGTAGCACTTACATGTTTATGTCAGCTATTGGGAAAAGACATTTTTCTTTTTGGTAGACTTCTGGTGGTAAGAATTTTGTTCCTTGCATTTGAATAAGTAACAAACAAGTTTAGATAACACGAATTTTTGTGTGAGTAGAACTTGATCCCATCTCTTGTGCTTATAGGATTTTACCTGTGTTCAGATTATTTATAATAATTTCAAAAATAGATAATATTAATAAGTAATGTATTAATTAAGACATGCATTTCTCAGTAAAATAAACCATGACCACGGTAAAATGGGTGTGATGCAGAGGATTGAACATGAGGCTGCGAATGGGGTGAGTAGGAATCTATTTCTAGCTCTTTCCACCTTGAATGGGATCAGTGGTATTGAGCTCATTTTGAAAGGGCTTTGAGATCTCCAGGCTGAGATTCCTCCAGAAGACTCAGGTGCTTTGCTAAAGACTAACGCACAAACCCTGCAAAAACCCAAAGGATGATTTAACCTGTAAGAGAAGCTGCATTTTTGCTCAAATTGATGAGAAAACTCCTTTGCTTCTGGGGACTGGGATCCCTTGCCAGGGGAAATAATTTTGAGCCTATTTCCCTCCCTTTGACATTTTCTGTCTTAACAAAAGCCAAAGAAGTAAGGAAGAAGGTTAATGACTAAATTGACAAATAAACAATCAGTTCAAAGCAGCAACACGACAATTCCTGGAAAATTTAAGCATCTCTTCTAAAAACCAGTTAGGAATGTAAACCAGTTGGGAATGTTGCCATGCTCCAACTCAAGGGAGGCTATCCATACAGAGCTCATTGTGTCACAGGGGCTGAGGCTGGCTGGGAAATAGGAAAGGCTTTGGTTTTTCCATGGAAGTTTTCCTTTAGAGGAAAATTGCAGCAGAGGGAGGAAAATTAATTTGGCCATGGTGAACTGAGAAGGGCATGGCTGCAGAGGTGTCATAGGTAGAGCCTTTCCAGTGGTGTAAGGGATGATCCATACAATGTCTGGCCCTGTGGTGTCAGGTTTGGGGCAGCAGAGCAAAAGAGTCCATGGCTCTCCTTAGCAAAAGGAAATGTTTAATGAGTCCCAGGACAGGAAACTGCTTCCCAATCCATAGTGGCAGGAGCATTGAGTGATAGTGACAGTGGGATGCTTCTCTCACTCTCAGAGAGAGTGTGTTTGGCCTTTATTTCCAAGGGCTCCACTTTGCCACAGTAATGGTGCATTAACAATAGCTTGATTTTCATTTAATAAATAATAGGAATTATACTGTGATGGAGCCAAGATTTTAAACAAGAGACTCCCATAAACATTTTCTTCAGGAATCTGTGATAAACCAAAGATAGTGTTAGACATACTCGGGGGGAGTGGGGACGCCAGACTTGGAAGCTGTCCATCTGCTTCACCATTGAAACAAAACCACTCTATAATAACCACAGAGGAGAGGAAGCAATGCAGCTTGGCACATACACTTACACTATGTGTGGTGGAAATGTTTATTCTTTATTTCAGAAAGATTTAGTGGGTGTAGAGATAATAGAGCATAGTGCTCACTTGTGTCTTGGGGAAGGAGGGGTGATGGTGTTTGGGTTTTAAGGGAGCCCAGTGTCGGCTCCCATGGGGAATATTTTCGGTAATACCTATTGCAATCTCATGCACTTGGAAGGCAGGAAGAGACAGAGGAATGAAATGTGCTTTTCAGGAGAGGTGTTCTAAAGGCCCCAGGATTAGTTATCTCTGACAGGAAGGATTTTACAGACTCCAGCAGACAGCAGAGGCAGTCCTGGCCATTTCTGCATTGGCATACAGCTCCTCCAAAGCCCTGCGCTGGGATGCTTCCCTTGGAGCTGCTTGGGTCGCTCTGCCCTGCTCTCTCTGTGATGCTGTGGGGCTGCCTAGGGCTTACCAACCCCATGTGTGTCTCTTATCCCTACCCATGCCAGCTCCCCAAAGGGTCTTTTGGCTCCTGCTCTCTCCTATGTGCTGAAGCACTGCATTGTGACTTCTCAAAGGGGAATGATCTTCAAAATAAGTGTCAGCAGGGTCAGTAGGCCACTACACCCCATGGTCCCCAATGTTCCCGTCATCCATTGTGCTCCCTTTTCTGCTGTGTATGTTCAGCTCTGCGGCACTGCTTCTCCTTGGAGCTGTTCAAAATCAAGCCCAAAAGACCCCGGGCTGACCTCTGGGGGTGGGAGAGCCCCTGCCAGGGTTTGAGACAGCGAATGTCTAGACTTGGTGTGTGAGCAAGCAAGTGAAGGCATGACTAAGTGTCTGAAAGTTTGGACCTTTGCAGAGGAGTCCCTTGGCTCTTTGTTTCTTGGATACAGTTCTGCTTCCTGTGGAGCTATGGAGATAAAGGATATTTTTTTCTCCCTATTTTTTTCCCCATTTCACAAAAGTAAAAAATACACAGATGCGTCTTGGGTGAGAAAGCAGAAACCCTTGAAAAATTCTGGCAAATCAAGACACATGAAGAATGTGTTGAGTGAAACATTTCAGAGCGACAAAAATCAAAACATCTCACTTCGCCTTCAACCACTTTAAAACATTTTAATGGTTTGAAAGAAAATTTCAAAACTAAAAGTCGTGTTTTTCTTAAAACACTGGAAAGTGTTTCATTAAAAAGGAAGAGTGGAAGCAAAACAATTGTCTTATACACTTTTTCTTTCCAATGAACCTGATGAGTCTTTCCCCAAATGGTGCTGAGTTCAAGAAGCCAGGACTAGACACATCTTGCCAGGGGCCCAGAGCTGGCATCCTGAGAAAGGGACAATCTGATGAAGCCATTTGCCATGCAAGAAATTCTTCTATCCCCTTAACTGTTTTATTTATTCTTTTTTTTGTAAAAATTTGCAGGCCAGCCTGGGCCCAGGGCCATGCCTGCTGACCTACAGAGGTCTTTCTGGGCACAGGACAGTCTCAGATCCAAAGGAATGCAGAAAGGGGCTGTGGAACTTGGTTGTAATAATGCCAAGGTCATGAGTTCAATCCCCTATGTGTGTCATTGACTTGAGTTGGACTCGATGATCCTTGTGGGTCCCTTCCAACTCAGAATAGTCTGTGATTCAGTCTTTACACACATGAAGTCCTTTCTCTCCAGAGTGCTGTGACACGTGGGTTGGAATGGTGGTTCCTGATGGCCTTGGGACCTCTGCCAGCTGTTCCTGCAGCATCTGGGCAGGTGAGGGGCCAGTTGTGGGATGTGGCACCAGTGGCTTGTGGGATGTGCTTGGTCAGGCTGTGCATGGGTCAGGGAAGGAGAGAGTGATAGAATCAGTCAAGTTAGAGGGGACAACAGTGGGTCACTTGGTCCAAGATCTAGTGAGAGAAACAGCACCATGAGGAGACACCAGTGGCTGAGGTCAGAGAGAGGAATCTCCCTGGTGGCTGCAGTGGAAGGGGGGACCCTGCTCCTTCCTGGGAGAGGTGGGGACAGTGTGGGGAGTCAGCACCAGCAGGGTGGCTGGGGGATAGTGGGGAGGAACAGAGGCTGCCTGGGGGACATCAGAGGGCCGAAGGGATGGGGAAGGCTGTTGGGATGAGGGCACGCTGGCTGAGGGGAGGTGGAGAAGGCTGAGAGGAGGAGGGATGGCTGAGGAGAGGCCGAGGGCAGATGGGGAAGGCTGAGGGGAGGCGCGATGGCTGGCGGAGGGCAGGCGGGGGGCGGAGGGGGGGTGAGG